>CAOLHI010001569.1:0-360796 GCA_948474755.1 Ctenosaura bakeri | reverse complement strand
ACGGTCCTGTTTTACGGACAACACCACCGCCGTCTGCTACATCAACAGACAAGGTGGGACTCATTCCACGACCCTGCTCGACATCGCGCTCGGCCTGTGGGAATGGTGCATTCGCCTGCACACGCATCCCGTGGCGGTTCACCTGGCCGGGCAGGAGAACACCACGGCAGACGCCCTCAGCAGGGACACCTCATCCCATCACGAATGGTCTCTCTCCGGAGAGGCGTTCGGGACTCATTCGGACCGCTGGGGCGAACCATCGATCGACCTCTTCGCGACCAGGGAAAACGCGAAGTGTCGCCGATTCTGTTCCAGAGCGGGCCACGATCGTGCCTCCATCGGGGACGCTTTCCAGTTTCCGTGGACCGGGGAACTCCTCTACGCGTTCCCGCCGTTCCCGCTGCTCGGCCGGACGATATCGAAGATCCTCGCCGACCGAGCCGACGCGATCCTGGTAGCCCCGTACTGGCCGAGGCAACATTGGTTCGCACCCCTGCTACAAGCCGCGCGAGACGACCTGCTCCGGTTGCCACCGACACCGGACCTGCTCTCCCACTCCGGCGGCCGAGTCCTCCATCCGGACCTGCCACGCCTGGCCCTCCATGCCTGGAGGATATCGCACTAGACGATCCCGTGCTCGGTACCGTCCTCGTCGCGGCCAGGAAGGAATCCACCCGTCGCAACTATCAATACAAGTGGCGACGCTTCCTGACCTTCGCTAACGAGAGGAGTGAGCCGGTATCGCCCGCGGGGCTCTCGACCGTCCTGCACTTCCTCCTGCACCTCCGGCAACAGGGCCTGGTGTTTCCATCCCTGAAGGTGTATCTCTCCGCGATCGTGGCATACCAACCGCCACGATCTGCTGCCTCGGCCTTCTTCAGGAACATACGTTAAGCGGTTCCCTGAAAGGACTTCATCATCTCTACCCGCCGGTATCGCCGCCGCTACCGCCGTGGTCCCTCTCGCTGGTGCTCTCGCAGCTGACGAAGCCGCCCTTCGAGCCGATGGCGACCTCGGATGACAGGCTCCTGACAATGAAAACTGCCTTCCTGGTAGCGGTGACCTCAGCGAGGCGAGCGGGTGAGATCACAGCTCTTCGTTCCGATGAGCCCTTCACGGTCTTCCACAGGGACAAGGTGGTCCTGAGACCTGACATCTCGTTCCTGCCAAAGGTGGTGTCCAGTTTCCACCTCAACCAGGACATCATCCTGCCTACCTTCTTCCCGAACCCGACGACACCGTTAGAGCGGTCCCTCCACTCCCTGGACGTGCGTCGGGCATTGGCCTTCTACAAGGACAGGACTGCTTCCTTCCGACAGACGCCGCATCTCTTTGTTTGCTATGGGCGACGTCGGAGGGGCCTAAAAGTGTCCACCCAGCGCTTCTCCAAGTGGGTGGTGAGGACTATTGAACTGGCGTATGAGCTCGCGAGGAAGCCTCCGCCAGTCCTGCTTCGAGCCCACTCCACCAGAGCTGTGGCTACTTCTGCGGCCCTCCTGCGAGGAGTTGACCTGCATGAACTCTGCCGTGTGGCGACCTGGTCCCAACCGTCGACCTTCGTGCGCCACTACAGGCTCGACTGCCGGTCGCGCAGAGATGCCCGGTTTGGACGTGAGGTGTTGGCTTCCGTGCTGTAGGACCTGACCCGCCCCCACCGGTAAGCTACACAGTCTCCTAGTGTATGAAGGCACAGAGACCACGAAGAAGAAAACAGGTTGCTTGCCTGTAACTGTGGTTCTTCGAGTGGTCATTGTGCCATCATACACACCCGCCCTTCCTCCCCTCTTTCTCAGGTCCCTGTAGGTTCTACGGCGGACGACAGAACTGAGGAGAGACCGTTGTCGGCGGGAGGAGCATGCGCAGTACCGGCGTGGGGGAGGGGTTCCCGCCAAGCGAACAAGCTCTAGAAGTTTCCGAACGCTACCGCACAGGCGCTAAAGCTCCTAGTGTATGATGGCACAGATGACCACTCGAAGAACCACAGTTACAGGCAAGCAACCTGTTCATATTCCACTGGAGAGGAGGAGGAGGAGAGTCCATTATGTGAGTTTATCTTTCTTTGTATGATGTAGTTTCCGGGAAATGATTTGCTTCCCCAGTGAAACCAGGTCTTAGTACCCCCCCAAAAAAAGTTATTGTGGACGTAATAAATACTAATGCTTACTTGTTATTATACATAGTTTAGAATATAGAGGCACAAAAGAGGTTTTTTATTTGCCAATTTTTATTTGTTCCTCTTCAAAGGATAACTTGTCAAGATTTTGACTAATGTAGTCATCCTTAATTCTTACCTTCAGATGTTGTATGCATTAAATATCTTTCTGGTTTTCAGAGAAACTGTGAGCATTTTGCTTTAAAACAAAGAAAAACCTGGAACAATACCTTCTAGTATTAGGCAGGGTTCACCCCCAATATCAGCATTGATGAAGATGCTCCTAACCACCTCCAAAATAAGCATTCCTCATCAAGCTAGGGGAGTATACATATACTCTTGAAGAGCTTTGTAAGTGCAAATTGGATATTGCCAGTAGCAGAAAAGAAGTGTCACCTTTCTAAGAAATATAACTTTTAAATTTTTTAAGGTGGCAAAATATTTTTAGTGTGGCAGTTCCATAAATCGTTATACTTATATACTATTTTCCTGTACAAGTTGCTTTCAGTTCATATTCAGTGTATTTTATATTGTATATTTTTAGGCCTTTTACATCCATAATAGACACCTGTATAGAAAAAATATTGTAAGGAAACTCATAAAGCAGTGGTTCTTAATCTTTTCTTTACCTAGGACCCCTGCAAATATAATTTGCTGCCAGGGACCCCTAAGACCTAACTTAAAACATAAACATTTAAATTTAGTTTTAAATAGTCAAACATTCATTTAAATATTCAAATATTTATTTATTAAAAGTTTCTGCAGACTAGGATTCAAATCCCCACTCAGGCATTGGGTGACTTGGGCAAGTCACGTTCTCTCTGCCTTAGCAGAAGGCAAAGGCAAACCCCTTCTGAACAAATCTTGCAAAAGAAACCCCTGTGATAGGTTTACTTTGGGGTTGCCATACATCGGAAGTGACTTGAATGCATATTACAACAAAGTGCCGCTGACAGGGAGAGGTTTTTTCTAGCCACCATGTCTTTACTCTTTGAAAACTGACTTATAGTGACCCCAAGGCAACCATATCATGGGAACTGAGAGAGAATTTGCGAGAATTTGACTTGCCTGAGGTCACCCAGTGGGTTTCCAGGGCTGAGTGGGGATTCAGACTCTGATCTCCAGAGTCATAGCTTGGGTATGCACACAAGTTTGCCACTGTGTCTCTTTCATCAGGAATGTGACAATGGGGGTGTGGATTCTGAGGGACATGGCGACAGGCAAACGAAGGAGAAATTTGGGGCATGCACACATTCCTGCCACCATGTTCCCTTTGTGAGGGATGGTAACAGCAGGGCAAGCAAATGAAGAAGCAGTTTGGGTGTGCGTGGGTGCCTGCCACTGTGTCCTTTGGTGCCCACACCCCTGCTGCTGCATTCCTGATGAAAGAAGATGTGTATGTTTGCCCAAACTGCTCCTTCATTTGCAAAAGAGAAAGCAGTTTCAGCACTCTCCCATTGCCGCATCCCTGTTGCTGCAGATGGTGGTGTCTAGCAGCAGGGCTTCACGGACCCCCTATGAGGGTTCCATGGACCCCAGGTTATGAAGCACTGGCAAAAAGCAAGTTCAAGGATAGAGCAGAATTAACAAACTTGGGTGGATGGATATATATATATTAATGCTCCTGATTTCAAACCTTTATGCAAGAGTATATGCTTAGAGTAACATGATCCATGCAAAGTGTAGAAAATACTGAAATCATTCTGAAAGATGTGCTTTTAATATGACAGCTTGCTATACAACAACAAACAATATTAGTTATTATTTACAAATGCTATTATTTATACATTTATTTTCCATTTTTCTTCCACTGAGTTAAAGTTGACATCATTCTACCACACCCTTAACCTTTTCAACAACTGTGTAATGACCGATCCAGAATCACCAAGTGAACTTCATGGCTGTGTGAGGGACTAAATATATTTCTTAGTTTGATACCTTATTTATTAAACATTTTCTTAATTTTTAAAATCTAAAATATTCATTTAATTAATTTATTTTTAACTAAAACAGTTACCTCCTGTTACCAAGTTACCAAGGCCTCAAGACAGAGGAGAATAGATCGAAACATTATTTAAAATAAATCAAATTTTTTAAAATTTAAAAAAAAAAATTAAAGGCACCACAATTAAAAACAATCTAAAATCTAACTCCGAGGTAATAGTCACTACATTATGCTGCATGTCTTTTACTGGCATCTGAGTTTTATTGGGCAAATAATTGAACCATGCAGATGAAACTATCTACTAGGGCTATAGAGTCCATATTCTTCTTCTTACAGCTATTGAAGAAATAGGTTTATTCATATTTTATTAAACAGATTTGTGCTTCCTATTTAATAAGACAGATGATAAATGTAATTAAATATATTATTAAACTACTCTTATTTTTCTGCATTGTTTCTTTATGACTGCTTTTATCTCTTTTATCTCCCTTTTCATTGTTAGTAAATCTCATAAAAAGTATAGTTTAAGTCATTATATGCTAATAGACAAAAGCTGATTTGTAGAGAACTTCTTTACTAAGTCTACTGGCAGTATTGGCTGCCTAATCCATTGCAGAAATGAAGTTCTTAGTGGTGTCATGAAGCAGTACTATAATTGATTTTTCCTAGTGTTCTGTAGAGCAAAGATGGAAGGAAAGTGGACAGACCATTGAAAGGAAAGTTTTAGAACGAAGAATCAGTGGTTTGAACCCCAAGAGCCCCTTACTCTTGTGTGTAGAGTGTCAGACAAGTTGTGTCAACAACTTCCTACCCCCGTCACCCACTTCTACAACCTTCAGAAGAAGTTGTTCAAGCAATATGAGGAGCTTCAGTGGGAGAGCAGAGTGGTAATTATGCTGATGTAGAGTGAATCTTGCTCTTGGAGCTTATGTGCAGGAAAATTCAAGATTCAGAATGTCAGATGTGGGAATGTAGGGTAAAAGGCCATGTTGAACATAATTCCCTGATCACAGGCATGACTAAGAAGCATATTGGTTGCTGACAAAGATGACAGGAAGGGCTTGAAGAGAGAAAGATTAGAAGCTCTGTATTTGCAAGAATCCAATTACTAAATAATCCTTTCAGACTATGATATAATCCTCACTACTGCTGTTTCATTAAAAAATAATATGACTTCTAGTCAGCGACTTCCAGAGAAAAAATCCATTTTTATGTCCTTCCCCTAGTATGGTGTTTATTTTTGTATTTCTTATGCTTTCATCCTTCTGTAGTAAATAGGAATATTTGCACTATTTGCATAAAATATTGAAGGCCTGTAGAATATTGATTCTAGTGAGATGAGCAGAACTGGTGGCATTTCTGGGAAACAATTTCCCAACTAAAGAGCAACTGTTACGCAGTACTACAGCAGTCTGTAATGAAGTATGTAACTCTGTGCAATATTTAATAGAGATCGAGATTTGATTTTTGTGCTGCAGATAAACATTCTGCTGTCATCGGTACTCCAGTTTATCTTGCTGAAGAAACTTGCACACACTCTCTTTGTACTGTATATATCCCCTATTGCAAATGTTAGCAAGAAGGAGGAGTTTTTACAGAAGCTGGCTCCAGAATTGCTTTGAATGATTTTCTCTTGTGTTGCGTGAAGTGTACTTTTTGTAACACTGACTTGAGTCTCATTTTTAAGTAGTAGTAGCAGTTACAGTCATCCCTCCACATTTGCTAGGGTTAAGAGTACAGGACCCCAGTGAAAGTGGGAAAACCATGAATAACTCTAGGCCCTCCCAAAGTATATTTAACACACACAAAAAAGTATGATCACCCTATTCAACCCACCTTGGATTCCTTTGAGGCATCAGGGTTCCTTCATAAGGCAGAAGTGGGTGGCTAGTGGGGCTTACTGCTGCCCCACACCATTTTTAATAGGGACTTTAAAGCCTCATTCACAGTTTCTCAGTCTCATGAGACTTGCAGTCCCTATTAAAAATTGCATAGGAAAGTGGCAGAGGTGACATAAAATAATCTGTGAATAATCAAATCCTCAAAAGTAAAACCTGTAAATGTGGACATCTGACTGTATTATTAATAATATTATTTTTATGGATGGGACGAATCCAGAATTTTCTGAATCCAGATCCAAATCCCTAGAAGGTTCTGGGAATCCACGAATCTCATGTATCTCGAATCTTTCAAATCCCACTTTGCCAAGGATGGCATATTCTTAGTATCAGAAAGTGAAGGAAGCACAAAAGAGAAAGATAAAAAAGGAATGCTAAATGTCTAGCCTGTGAAACTGATACTTTCTTCACGTAGATGAAACAGATCTGAAAGCCACAGATAAGAAATGTTTGATGATCCAGAACTTCAGTTTGTGGAATTTGCTTCAGTAAATAAGACTATTCTAATGTCACATTTTGTTGGACTATGATAAAACCTCAGTGAGAGCCCTTTTTGAGCCTCACATCTTGTAAATTGTCTGCCATTGCCATACTCAATTCAGGACCAGTCTAGTGGCTTTGGATGGGCTTTGTTACTGATGTTGTTATGCATTAGTTGAAACACTTTTCCCAAATATTTGTACAGATGGAAGAGCTGATTCTTCATAAAACTTTCCTGTTCTCTGAAGGAGAGGCAGCCAACTGATAGTGCACAAGCTATATCTGGTACTTGAGGCAATTTGTTGGATCTTGGCAGAAGTACTTGTTTTTAATCATGATACAGTAAAACATTTGTCTACACTTACCATAAAAAGCGCAATATTTTCAAGTTAAAAAGGGAATCCATACTTGCATTTCTCCTTAGGATTTACTATGGGCCAGGTGACAATTCTAAAGGCAAAGTACCTGTCCAAGAGCCAAGCTGTAGAGAACAGAATGGCCACAAGAGTACAGAAACTGACTACCTCTAGTGTAACCTTTTACTGGTAGAGGGAAAGTAAGTCAAAATCTAACTCGTTTGTCTTACCCACTACCCATTGGTCGACCTTATTTTGCTGTCTGCTAATGTTCTCAAGTGCTCTAAAATATTTTGGTTAAGCTGAAGTAAGTTGCCTGTCACACTGATAAAGGATTGACTTCAGAGGACTTTCTGATCTGCTTAGTTCTCTTCAGTGAGCAGAAACCTTTGGAAGCAATGGAAATATAACATTCAGCCTAAATAATGAGCTTTTCTGGGCATGAATTTGAAGGTATAAAACCTGTGAATGCCATGTATGCCCCAGTTTCAGCAACTTCAGAAGGAGTGTGCTGTTTTGCTTGCTTTGTTACAAGTAAACACACTATCTACCTCAGAGTGGAGTTTGTGGATTGCAAGTTATCAAGGGCATGAGACCCAAATTCTTTCCAAGTAACTAGGTGTTTTGTGCCACCCCTCATCTGTCTTGGGCTGAAAATTCCTCATAGAATCATTTATTCTGTTTTCCCCAGGTTGAGCAACGTTTTCCTTTTGGGGCAAGTGAGATAGCAAAGCAGGTGTGGAGCAAGTTCATTTTTTATTGGTCACTGATAAACATTGCTTTGGCATGTAACAAATCTATTTATCTTTGTTCTTCCTCTTGTTCCAAACCTATTATTTTAACCTTTTTTTGCAAACCTGAGCTTATTCTCAGCTTTAGTCTTCCTGGCCTTCTCCCTTCCATATTTCGGCTACTCTGTTTTACTCTTAGTTTTGGGTTTTCTGTTTTTTGAGTTTCTTATTTATTTTTCTTCTACATTTCTTATACTTTGCCCCTTGAGATCTCAGCTCATCCTAAAGTTCTCTTATGCAGCCAGTCTGGTTCCTGTCAAAACTTCCTGCTTCTAGAACTGCCTTCTTTTTGAGTATTTCTGTGAATTGATCTAACCACATATTTTCTTTACCTTATTGAAACCACCCTTCTTAAAAGTCCAGAGTTTGATTTCGACTATTCTCAGCTTTTATTTCTGCTGTATAATCCCAAGAGGTTATTGTCACTTACTGCCCAATGTACCCACAGTTTCCATGTGACTGATGATTCTTCCCTGTGAGTGAGGGTCAGGTGCAACTTAATTGATCCACTTGTCACATTTTCTACCTTCTGAAAAATGAAATTGTCAACAAGGGAAGTGAGGAGTTTGTTGGATCATGCATTCCAATAGTTTGTACTCCAGTGGTTTTGACTTCCCACAGATTCAGTGTCTGTTTTTTCAATGGTGTTTATAGAAATAAATAATTACATAGGATAAAATCCAGTACTTCTTTGTAACATGAAGAAAAATATCTGAATTGGAAGCACAATATAAATAGTTAATTTCAAATTAGACATTCAAGGGTACAAGTTTTACAAGACTGTGACAACACTTTAAGTTTGCAACCCAGTGGGAACTGCAAGAAGGTGTGATAGTACAAAAGTCTACTCATGGTCAAATTAGGAGCATACTCACAGTAATGATGATGGCATCTATGTTCAGAGTTAATATTATTGAATTTCTTTTGAACTCTCATTTTACTGGCTAGCCTAATATGCAAAACAAACTATATTGCACACTTTCCCACATTTTGCAGCATAATTCTTGTCTCAAAAACGAGCTAATATCTGTATATTGGGAAGAAACATTCACAAAAATAAATCCCTTATGAATGATATGTACAAGTTAAATGCAATTTTTGTGATTTAAGAAAATTTGAAACAGACTTAAGATTTCACATATGTGAAACTGGTACAGACACCTGGTATAGACAGACAGAAACTGGCATAGAGTGATCTGTCTGGTATTATGCACACCTTCTACACGGCAGGGTTGTTCATATTGCTGGTTGCTTCAGATTATTTCTGTTGACCCTTAAAATTTCATCAGGAATCAATAACTGTGTCCATCACTTCCTAACATGTACAGGAAATGGATTCAGTTTTACTAAGGAAACAAAGGTGTGATTGGAAATATTCCTCTGGTGTGTATAAACGTTGCCTGACTTCGTTAGCTCTGACAATTTTTGTTGCTGGCTGTTTCTTTCCCCTGACTTATTAAAAAAGTGTCTTCTCACTGGCATGTTTTCTGGTTTTTCAAAATACTTAGAAGCTCTATCCAGTGGTTTTGGAGTTGCTGCTAAAAACTAGTGGTCTTTAGGAATAGATTGCATACTTTTTTGCAGTGAGTAAAATGTTGGGGCTCACTCTTGTAACTGTGGTAACCTTTGGAGTTTGTAAATGGTGTTGTTAGCTGCTTCCAAAGGTCCTGTTGAATCCCACTATCTTGTCAGAGATGAATAAAGGGCTGCTTCTCAGTTCAGATGTGTTCCCTGTAATAAAGCAAGAAAATTAGCATCCAGTTGTGTTTGTCAGACATGTGGGTGTTTTTTATTCTGACAAGCACAGAAATGGATGTAAGACTTATTCTGAGCAGATGCATCCACCACTCCTAGGTGGTACATCATAACAGAGTTCTATTTGTTAAATAAGTAAGGGTTTATGTTCAGATACACTGAATGGAGTCTGCCTGATATAAAATATGAGTTTTTATAATATAAGCTGAATTTCAAGCTCTTGCTGCTAAAAGCCCTACATAGTCTCATTCTGCAATTTAAACCTTCATGGAATGGATACTTTCTCAAACAGCTTGAAGGTTTCTTAGATACAGAGAGAGATTCATTAGGGAACTGAACAGTGGAGAGTATGCAAATATATAGAACAGAGAGTCTTTCAAACCTATAGCCATTAGACAAGATGAGATTTTTCGGAATGACAGCTCCCTTCTGTGAATTTATGGAATGTTTCAGTTCCTTCATGCTATAATTAAGTATTTGCCAGATGAAATCACTGATATTGCTTTGGTAAACAAAACAGTTTAATAAGTTAATTAATAGGTGTTGATGAAACTAGAAATACATTTTGTTAGCTGTTACAGTACTGATGAACTACTGTTGTCATGGTATAGTGCTCTTGGAGAATGGACATTATTGGGGAAAAGTTATTTTTTTCACCTTTACACTGATAATCGAATATGCTGCCATGTATTATATCTGCTTTTTTGTTTTGTTGTCTTTGGGTATGTTCCTTGCAGTGATTGTGCTTGTTCATCTGATGGGGGTTTTGCAACCTTCTGATCTCTCATACAAGATAAGCATAGTGATTTCATGGAGGCAGACTTTGAAGAGTGCTATTGATTATTGTGGAGACAAGGCGTTTTAATCAATCTATTTAAGCTGTCACAGTGATTCAGTGTAATAATGTGTTTATTCTCTGTTAGACAAGATACTGATGTTCTAATGTAGTAAAATAATGATGCAGCCACTTCATGAAAAAGTGACAGAATAGTGCTTTTGTATGTTGAGTAAAAATAAAAACTACTAACCATGTGGTTTAGCATGGAGACTCTGCATATTTATGCTGCACAGCCTAAGAGTAGATGTTCTGAAGTGATTATGTCAAACTAGAATGGTTATCAGCTTTCTGACATTGCTACTGTTTGTGTGCAAAACAGCAGTACTAAACAAAATTTTGGCAGTTTCTAAAAGTAGGCTGTTTAACTTTAACAGACGACCTAGACTGTAAACTCTAGGCCATGTCATTTTTTTTTTCACTTAAAAGTATCTACGATTCAAAACATCTATAGAAATCTTGCAGGAGGCAACTGGATAGCTCACTGCGGGGGAAAAAATAACAGAGCAGGAAACCAGTGAGAATGCTTCGAGTCCCACCCAGCACAGAGGGAAATGTGGCTTCTAGAAGTGTATTCTGGAGGCAGATAGTGGCTGGTACTCATATTTACCTTTCTTTTATGTCGCATTCTTTGGCAGAACTATTTTTCCATTGGAACTATGGGATTTTGGTAACTATGGACTTCTAAAATTTGCTTGTCCATTTATTCTAGGGCTTCCAGATATATACTGGACCCCGTTGTGGTGGTACAACTCTGTGGAAACTGTACAGACTCAATAGGACTATTCAGATTCATTGCCTAGTCATAGACTCCATGTATTTTTTTTTAAGTTGAGTTTTGCAGTTTTCAGCGACCTCTTCCAGGTAGCTATCTGCTTCAGATTCTATTCACATTTCCCAGCCACACTTGTCAATGTTAGCTGCAAACTGTAAAATACACAGCTCTCCTTGTAACTGTATGTTGCTGATGTCTGTTCTTGTACTAGTGAGTTCTGTATCATGCAGTTTAGAGTATCATGAACACTTGGTCAACACAAAACCTAACCACGTGGGGAAGAACTAGCTTTTCACTATTCTGTTGGTGTATGCCTTATGTATCAGCTAAATGGGTATAGAGGTAGGGAATAACTTTGTCTGTCTAAATGCCTGCTTGGCTGTGTGAAGACAAAAGAAATGAATTAGTAATTATCAGCAGCAGTTGTGAATGCTCCTGTCACTACATCTTATTAGTAATTGATAAATGAATGAGTAATTAAGAGAGAGTGCTCAGTTTGTTATACCTGAGCAGAGCTGTTGATGATAGAATGACTTTGCGGTTTCTCATTCGTAAGGTCACCATAAGACAAAGTCAACTTTGACATCAGGATCAGGAGAATTCTGCCACCTCGAGGTGTATGCTCCCCCAACCCATCTTCCACCATCAGCAATGAGCCAGGGCCTGTTCATTTATAGGAGAGATGTTCTCAGATACAAGGGTAGTGAGACAGCTCTGAGCTCTCTTACTTATCTGTTCTTTGGCCATTCAGACCTGCCAGGATGCTCAGTCATTCTCTGAGCAGGACTAAGAACGCAGGTAAACATGCCACATTTGGGTTTTTGTGCTGGCTCTTACAGAGAACTGACAACATTTGAAAATGCCAGGAACCTGGGAGACTTATAAACCTCTGAAACATATTCTAGGTCATTTTGACGGTGTTATTGTTACATGGTTGCTGTGAAGCCAAGATTGTATTTTGAATCTTTGAAAGCTAGTCTGTGCACAGTTCCATTAGGACTAGCATGAAACTACCCAAAAGATGAATGTTCTATCCCCTAGAACTTTGCACAGGCTATTTGTTGTGGAGGACATGTGTGAATTTGGTCCCTCAGGTGGTTGGTTGACTTATCTTGAAAACAGATCTTCTGACATTGTTTTTGGTCTTAGTGTTTGATGAGTCTACTGTTGGAAGGCCACACAGTAAGACTCCATCTGTCTATTCATCTATTTATGGAAGCTGCACAGCCCTGCTGTTAGCTTAATCTAGTTTTGCACAACAGACATTTTCAAGCATGCAGAGGCTTTCCTTATGCTGAAGTTGAGCTTAACTCCTTTCCTACATTATCACTTTCACTTCTACCATCTCTGTTTCTCATTGATTAGAAAAGCAAGTTAAAATAGATTGAACATTCATTTCTTTTATTATTTGTATATTTTTTTCAACTGCAATAATTCTGTTTGCTTTATTTTCCCGGTTAGTGCTCTGTTCAAGTTATCAGTTTTGCTTCTGAGGCAAGGGAACATTAAAGGCCTCAAAAAAGACTTTGGAGCTACATGTGGCTCATGGCCTTACTTTTTTTTAACCTCTGTTTTAGGACAATACCTCAATGATGTTATTTTTAGGCATTGTTTAGCTTTTATTCTTCAGAGTAGAAAAACTATGGTTACTGCTTACATGCATAGTTTTGGAAATGCTCATACTTTTTTCTGAAGTGTTTGACCAAGACCAATTGCCCAACCCAATAACTATTTGCTAGAATCCCTTTCCCCACCACTATCTCAGCTAGTGCCAAACCAACCTAAGTCTTAAGATTTTAGTAAGGTCAAGATTCAATCCAGCCTAGTATCAAAGACCTTGAGATGTACGTATTCAAGCACCAAGACACTGTATGAAGAACTCCCACTGTCATTTAGAGTCAGTACTGATAGGCATTCCAGCTTTGGTACCAAGCAGGCTGAAGGATTATGCTAAGTCAAGATGAGGAGATAGTCAGAAGATATTTTTCCTCCGTGTTACATTATAACCCTTTTAGGTCTAAAAACTTTAAGATGAAGGTACCATTTATGATAGCATCTGAAGGACTCAAGAAGAAAAAAGGAAGTGCAAGGATAAATCAGGGAAATAAATTTAATCCACTTATTGCACATTTATGCCTTCCCTGGTAAAGATTCTTACTGGGGAAGACATATGTGTGTTGCAGTGCAAAATAAGGTACAGGAAATAAAGAAATAAAGAAGCCCGTGCAAGTTCGCCACCATTTTTAAAGTTTCTGGAGTCAGTTCTGGAATGTGTGCTTTCATACTACATTTAGCCTGACTCTGTATGTCTTCCTATTTGGGAGACAAGGCAGTGGAAAGCCTTAAGACTCTAACCCGTTGATCCCAGGCCATTGGTTCTCTAGCTGTTGAGTCCAGAGTCTCCCTGTTGAAACAGATTGCTTGGGATCTTGATTAAAGACTCATGGGTAGAAGCAGTTATTCAAGATCTCTTTTGGATCTTCTAATTGAAGAAGGCAATCGCGTTACAGATATATTAAAGCGGATAATCTTTGGTGCTGTACAAGATACGGGCGTGGTTAAGACGAATGTAGTTGTCATAGAAGCAAATTAAGACCTCTCTGTATCAACCTAGGGTCCATCAGCACCAGATCAGGTCACAAGAGTATATATTTTTGCTCCATCGGTCTGTTAACAAAAAGTGGCTTACTCCAGTGGCTGCCACAGCCTTTGTGCAACTCCAGTTACAGTCTGTTAAGCCCTTTCCCCACTCACTCTACTGCCTTGATATAATACAGCAGAAAATTCAACTCTGTTGACACTAAGAATGATACAGATGACTTTGTCAATGCCAGTACATTTCTCCAGAAAAGGTTCATCTATGGTCAAGAGACTCATTTTTAGTCTTCTCTTCATGGTGGTTCTGTTGGTTATAGCACTGTCTCTTCCATAGGTTGTTCAGATAATTCAACATCCATTACATGATGGCTCAATTCACATTTGAATGATGTAAAGTCATTGACAAACCAGCTGGTTAGAATGGTTGCTACGCTAGGAATGGAGATATAAATACTCAAGGAAGAAGTCACTGACTGTTGGGGAGTTTTCATTGCAAGACACTCACCATCAAAGGACAGTGATCAAAACTCTTCAGACACTGGATGCTCAAAGAGTTTTGATGTATTTCTTAGACTGCTCAACTTCATTTTGGAAGACCCCTAGATGTCTCATCTGTTAAGTAAGAGCTAGCCTGTCCCTTATTGTGGACATTGATTTCTGATAGCATTGAGCTAAACTTATTCCTCAAGAAGGGATAAAGAGTCACTATATTAGAGCCACAGGTTTCTCTGCATTTTTCATTTGTGGTGTTCCAGTTGCAGTAATCTACAAACCAGCTAAATGTTTACAACCGTATTCATTTTATATTGTAAGTTGGATGTGAGACCATGCTGTTTTTGGCAGAATGGTATTTCCATCCTTGATCTGACATTCTCCTGGCTTTCTGGTGAACTATATAATATCACATATGTGTGAATCCCATAAAGCACAAAGAAGAACAACAGGTTGCTGACTTTAGCTATTGTTATTAAAGTGGTCATCCGTGAACTCATACAGTCCACCTGCCTCCTCTTGCAGAATGTTTGTATTAACTTGCCATAATTCTATTACTTGATGATGGACGTGGAATTGAGGCAAAATGGAGGGAATTGCCATTGACATGTACAGTAGAGGAGGCAGAGCACCCACCAGTTGATTCTTAGTCACACTGAAAATGTTCTGCAAAGGCATACCCATATATTTGGGTTAATAGGCTGTAACTTGAAGACAGTTATAGGTCAGCAATCTT
The DNA here is from genome assembly GCA_948474755.1 of Ctenosaura bakeri. NCBI lineage: Eukaryota > Metazoa > Chordata > Lepidosauria > Squamata > Iguanidae > Ctenosaura > Ctenosaura bakeri. The sequence continues at coordinate 345,983 of CAOLHI010001569.1, read as the reverse complement.
TTTTTAATAGTTCTATTTTAAGAAAAAAAATGGAAAGATTTTTATTATAATTTTTTTAGGCTTTTAGAATAATAGTTCTCAACTACAGATAAATAATCTGCAGGATGGGGGACACATGGTTAGACTGTAACTATTCATCTAGAATGGGGGACATCTGCACAAATATAGGATGGGGGATGCATGGCTGGACAACAGTACATGTGAAAAGGATCTAGGAGTCTTGGTAGATCATAAACTGAGCATGAGTCAGCAGTGTGATGCGGCAGCCAAGAAAGCCAATGTAATTCTTGGTTGCATCAATGGGAGTATGATGTCTAGATCAAGGGATAGTGGTGGTATCACTCTATCCTGCATTGGTTAGGCCTCATTTGGAATACTGTGTCCAGTTCTGGGTGCCTCAGTTCAAGAAGGATATTGACAAACTGGAGCGTGCCAGAGAAGGGTGACCAAAATGGTGAAGGGTCTGGAAGCCATGCCCTATGAGGACCGGCTTAGGGAGCTGGGTATGTTTAGTCTTCAGAAGAGAAAGTTAAGAGGAGACATGATAGCCATGTTTAAATATTTGAAGGGATGTCATGTCAAGGAGGGAACGGGCTTGTTTTCCACTGCTCCAAGGACTAGGACAAGGAGCAACGGATTCAAGCTGCAGAAAAGGAGATTCTACCTGAACCTCAGGAAGAACTTTCTGGTGGTCAGAGCTGTCCGGCAGTGGAATATGCTGCCTCAGAGTGTGGTGGAGTCTCCTCCTTTGGAGGATTTTTAGGCAGAGGCCAGATGGCCATCTGTTGGGAGTGCTTTGATGCGTGTTCCTGCATGGCAGGAGGTTGGACTGGATGGCTCCTGTGGTCTCTTCCAACTCTGTGATTCTGTGATTCTATGAATCTGTGTTATTTTTTAAAAAATATGAACTGAACCAATCCATTCATAGTTGCCAAAAAAATTGCCAGTTGAAATATTTGTATTCCCACTTTTGGTCTATATTCAGGGCGCAAGTTGGCAGCTTGCTGTTGTTGTTGTGTTGTTGTTGTTGTGTGCCTTGCTTATTTCTGACTTATGGCAACCCTGAGGGAAACCTGTCATGGGGTTTTCTGGGTCTGAGGGTAAGTGATATGCCCAAGGTCACTCAGCGGGTTTCTGTGGCTGAACAGGGAACTGAACCCTGGTCTCCAGAGTCATAGTCCAATGCTCAAACCACAACACCACACTGGCTGCAAGGCAGCTTACGAACATCTGCTTAAAATAATGTACAATACCAATTAAAAATAAACATCAAAAACAGAGAGAGGTTGTTATAATATAAAATCACACAAGGGGAAATATAGAACAGTTTGTTAATTGCATATGAAATTATGTTGTACTTCTTAATATAGGGGATTTGGTATTTGTGAGAAGACTGAGTAATTTATTAATGGTTATCTGTAATATGATCTGGCTTCCCATGGGGTGGCTTGGTAGACCCTGCTTGTTGTAGCTCCTCAGAGAGGAGAGCTTTTGTAGTAAAGTGCTGATCAGAGGGACCTCAAAGGCACTCCCATACTATGACTCTGGAGAACAGGGCTTGAATCTTCACTTAGCCCTGGAAACCCACTGGGTGACAAAGATAGGTAACTCACATTCTCTCAGCCTCAGAGAAAGGTGAAGGCAACAAATCTTGCCCCCCCCCAAAAATCCCCATGATAGGGTTGCCTTAGTGTTGCCATAAGTCAGTTTTCAAAAAGGAGAGACATGGTTGCTAGAAAGAACCTCCCTCTGTCAGTGGCACTTTGTTATGTGTGTTCAAGTCACTTCTTACTTAAGTGAACACTGGCTTTTTTGTGAGGAGGGGGGTTTATTCAGAGAGGGTTTGCCATTGCCTTTCTCTGAGCCTGAGAGGTTTTGATTTGCCCAAGGTCACCCAGTGTTTGAGTGGGGATTTGAGTCCTAGTTTATGAAAAGTATTTGAATTTTTAAATAAATATTTAAATATTTAACACTGAATTTACAAATTCAAATCTTGCATTAAGTCTGGGGGGGGAGGGGGAGGTCCCTGGCAACAAATTATATTTACAGGGGGTCTCCAGTAAAGAAAAGATTAAGAACCTCTGTTTTGTTTAACAAGACCTTACCCCTCTCCCTGCAAACTACAATATAAAAAGAGGAAGTCATTTTCTCATGCTTTATATTGGCATACAAGATAGGATGCATTTTTAAAATTTTTATTTTATTTTATTTTATTTTATTTGCTGAAATGCTTTCAGAGAGGGGCAGGGAGACATTCTTTATTTTGGTTTGACTTGAAGGCATACAACAACCACAACATGTTAACAAAAAAAAGTTTATATGTTGTCTCTTTTAGGAAGTATGAATTGGGGTAGGGGGAAGAAGAAAAGGTTATATACTTTTTTTTGAGAGACTTGAAATAATTGTTGTGCAAAATTTGTTGTGCTATACTCCATCTAAAGGAAGAGAGAGTTTGATTCTTTTCTGTTTTCTTTTCTTCTTTTTTCTCCTTCCTTCCTTCCTTCCTTCCTTCCTTCCTTCCTTCCTTCCTTCCTTCCTTCTTCTTTCTTTGTCTCTCTATCACTTTTTAACTTTTAATTCATATGTTTCTAATTTTGCTTAGATGTCTTTTTTCTGTTTCTTATATATATTCATTTCTATACTTGTAGTGTTCTTAGTGGGGTTTTTTTTTTTTTTTGGAAAATGTTAATAAAAATATAAAAAAGTTAATGGTTACGTTTAAAGAATGTTTTGTGTTTGTGTTGGCAGGAAATATTTTGACTATGGAGTTGAAACCATGAAGAAGAGTCAGAAAGAATAATAATGTTTTTCCGAAATCGTTTTCTGTTCTTGTTGGCTGTGGCAGCCTTATTAGCTGTTCTGAGCCTAAGCCTACAATTCTGTAAGTATAATTTATTTGTTTACATTATAGGTGACGATTCTAAAGCTCATCTACTTTCCATTGTGTTCTATGCAATTCTTATGTGGCTTCTGTTAATTTGACATGCTTTCTGTCTTCCCACAACTTTTCTTCATAGACAAAGTTAAGGGAGTAAACCAAAAGAAGTTGATGTCAAACCTCTCTGTGTGCAAATAACATGGGAAATGAGTGCATCTTTTCTCACTTTTAAGACCTTTCTGTCATTCAGTTTTTCCACAGATTGCAACCAGACTAGTTCTGATCATGAAGATAGAGGGTTTGCTTACTGGATAATCAATGTGAAATTCTAAGTGTGGTGTGTGTGTGTGGGGAGATGTCTCCATTCACTCTCCGGTGTTCTGCAGCAGCCTTCCCCAATCTCGTTTCTTCTGCATGTGTTGGATTTATTCTAAAATTCTTGAGAATATATTTTTAGAGAATATTCTTAAGGTTTCATTTGCAAATATTTTTGCAAATCCTTCATAGTGAGCTATTGTATGGTGTGCATTTTCTTTTGGTGGGGCAGAGTGTCTTGAGCGTGTAAAACAGCTCCATTGGAAGACTGTGCAGATATAGTGGTGGCAGAATGGAATGATTTATGTTGCAACAACCACAAAGTGGACATTCCAATGTGTTCTAGCCAGGTTTAAATCTGATCCATTCTCAGTTTCCACCATTGATGCTCTAGTTTTTGTCTCTTTTATACCATCACCACCAGGTAATCAAGGGATTAGCTTGTTTGCACTTTCTAGGAAGAGAGAGTCAGGAATGACTTTGTCCACTGCCCTTGGGTGTTGCTCCATTCCAGAGACCAAACAGACTTTTAACACTATTACTAGCCAAAGCAACAAACTCCTCAAGAGTCATTAGGAAACCCCTTGGATCCATCCTAGCAGACCATCCTAGTTCCCTCCCACTTGGCACAGGTTCTGAGTTCCAGTGAATCTAAAACCCATCAGGTAGTGATCCTTCTTTGATAATGGGATCATGATCATCCTGCCCAGCATAGGGTAATAGCTCTAGAGTGTGGCCTAACACATTGGTGGGATCAGATGATTCTTGAAAAATGTCACCAAGGACATGGAGTCCTGAGCTGCTCCTGCTAGAGCGGTCTTAGAATAAAGTATTGAAATTTCTCAGCACAAGAGTCCGGGGGTCTCTGGCAATACTACCAAGACCACCATCCAGTGTGGTGGATGGTATACCAACAAAACCCCTATTCTGTCCTGGCTACCCATCTGAAAGAGATGAGAGTGAAGGAGGGCAGAGGCACAGGGGTAGGGGAAATGGTTAGAGGGGACTCATAGAATCATAGAGTTGGAAGAGACCCCAGGGGCCATCAGGTCCAACCCCTTGCTATGTAGGGACACCCATCAAAGCATTCCCAACAGATGGCCATCCAGCCTCTGCTTAAAAACATCCAAAGAAGGAGACTCCACCACACTCCGAGGCAGCATATTCCACTGCTGGACAGCTCTGGAATAGATGGTGAATGGATGTGCTAGTGAGAGAGAAAGGAATGGAATGGAGCAGATGGGCAAGGAGCAGGATGGAAGATGAGGCATGGCAGCAGTGGAAAGAGCTGTGACATTTTGGAATGTTCTGTAGGGTTTTTAGGCTGTATGGAATGCTCAAGAATGTTCTGTACCATTTAGGAAAGTTGAGTACAATGTGTTTATTAAACAAAGTAATTTGAAATTCTCAGATTCTCTGATAATAATCTTTTGGAGACTATTCTGGGAATATTCTTGTTTTTAGAGGCCGTTTCACTCAGATATTCTCACCTCATAGTTGGACAACAAATCCCATCTTCCACATTTAGCACAACCAGCAAACTATATTTCTAGGGGTTCTGATAATCATAGTCTAGCACATCTCTAAAAAGGCTGTTCTTTAATGTACTATATTTTGATAAACTTATATAGCTGTGAGCTAGAAATAGCAGAAAAAATATACTGGGTCTAAACCTGAACAAAATATGGGAGCAATGCTTTGCTTTTTCATTTAACTACCTTGAAGGCACAAAATTTCTCCTAATTATCATCCAGGATTTTGAAGTCAAAATTACTTCTCAGCTAGTGTTAGGGGAAGTTTGAGTTCACTTTAAGAAATCTGTCTTGAAGGACTTTTCTGGGCTTTCCCCCCCCGAGGTTAATATTTGGTGCTCAAGTGTGGTGCTAAAGAGTGCCTTAAATTAATTAAAATATTTGCAGTGGAGATATGTTGTCTGTTTTTGGCTTTGCAATTGTCCTGTTGCTTACACCTAAGTTCCTGGTGTCTAAGTCAGTGTCAAAGTCTTTCAAGTAACTCTGAATGAAGTTGCTGCCCTTGTAATAACCTTGAAGTATAGCCCATCTTGCATAGTTTATTTCATTGCTGGTATTATTAAGGGGGTAGGAAAGATCCAATATATCCTAACATATAGCTTTGCTCAGTGTACTCTTCTGCGTCTCTTCTGATCATTTTGCCATAGAAATGTTTAATTGGTAGCTGAGCAAGAGGCTGAGTTTTCGAATTTGTCTGTTTGCCACCATAACTTGTAATGCTGAAATTTTGATTATGTTTAGTACATTGTTTTTTTGTAAACTGAATCCATCTTAGGTGTATTATTATGCATTTTTTTAATTAAAGTCTTTTAATATGATATTATAATGGTATGTTAACTGATCAGGAAGATGACCATGATGAGTAAGGCTGCTTAAACAATACACTAAAAATATTTCACAAGTCTATTACAGTAGAGTCTCGTTTATCCGACGCTCGGTTATCCAACCATCCGGATTAACCGACGTCGTGACGGCCTGGGGGCGTGGCTGTGGGCATTTCCGTGCCCCCAGACACGCCCCGACACGCCCCAGGCCCACCCCTGACACGCTCCCAAAATGGCGGCCGCCACGGGCGTCCAGGTAATCTGACCCTTTCGGTTATCCGACGCTGCGGCTGCCCGTTTGGGTTGGATAACCAGGACTTTACTGTATCTATAAAATGTATTCAATATCGTTTTGGAAGGCTGAAAAGAAACTTTATCTTATCTTTAAAAAGTTTTGAAACAATGTGGAGACAAAGGAGAATATCCATATATATAAACCTAGACATGGAATTTATTGTTTATACTTCTAGCACAGCCTTATTTTCCATGGTTGGCAAGTTAGAAATCTTCAACATTTATTTTCAACAAGAATGAGTTGCTCCTGTACTGTTTTTAGCTGACTAGATATGTGTGTACGTGGCTTAGGAGCAACTGACCTCAGGAATTTTTTCCCCATGGCTAGTTGAAACAGTGATTAATATTGTTCATCCGTTCTTCTAAGTTTTCTCACATTAAAAAGTTGTGTTTAAAAAAAGTCAGGGTTTTTTTATTTATATATTGTAAAATATTTCCACATAACCTATGACTTAGCCTTCACATATTCAGAAAGAGTTGTGTTATATGGAGGATCTTTACCCGAACATTATTTGCTGTATTCAGCTAAATGAATAAAAAAAATTCAGCTGGTTGACTCTTAAAATCTCACTATATACAGATCTCACCTTTTGTACAATAGAATCTGGTGGTACAGTATGATTCAGATGGCAAGCCTGTTGGATATGGGTTTAACCATTTGAAAGAAGAATTTTATTTTTACACAGTATAGTATTGGAAAATGCACACTGAAGATTTTAAGCTGTACAGCTGTAAATGCATTGCTCAGGATTTTCGATTGTATGAAAATGAATGTGTTTTGATGGTAGTGATATGCTCAAATGTCTCCAATTGGTTTATATTTTTCTGAGTCTTAGCAATTTTTTTCTTTTTTTCCCATTGGCTGAAAAAAGTGAATATTATTTGGAGAGTTGATATACTAAATAAATATTTTAGAGAGTGAGGAGGGATTTTACTTTTCCTTGCCTTTGAAAAGTAGGAAGATAAATTTCACTTGTAGTGTAAGTGCAGATAGAAAAATGGATGATTAAATTTTTCCCTTTTGTAGTTTATAAACTGGATTTTAAATATCTTTAAATAAGAATATAAAGTCTCTGTTGTTGTTGTTGTTGTTGTTGTTGTTGTTGTTGTGTGCCTTCAAGTTGTTTTTGACTTATGGCAACCTTAAGCTGAACCTGTTGAGGTTTTCTGGGGTTTCCATGGCCATGTGGGGAATCAAAACCTGGTCTCCAGGGTAGTAGTCCCATGGTCAAACCACTGTACCAGGCTGAATCTCTTCAGTTAATATTAAATCTGGAGCTACACCAATTAGGACTAATCTTTTTAAACTACAACAACTCTGCATGAATGCCAGAAACATTGAATTAAATTAGATTTCTTGTCTAAACTGAGAAACAATTTGATAATTTTGGAAACGTGAATATTTATATTCTTTCCAATAATAGTCGTTTAGTTTCAGTTCATGAAAATAAGCTGATCTGATGGACTCAGTAGCTGTAACCTTTGCTTCAGTCTTTCAGTTGTTATTGTTTTATTTCCCCCCCGCTTAATTTTTGTAAGATGGGGTTTGGGCAAAGAAGACTGAAATAGAAAGAAGCACCAGGTCCAATAAACAGGTCATTTATATTTTCATGCTTAATGTTCCAAGTGGTTATGGATGTTGATTGTAATGGATATGTTTGAAATACATTCTTATCTATTGGTAAAAGAAAAGTATACAAATTATATACAGTATGAAGACAGGATATAAAGCCTCAGTTTAAGAAGAATTTAAATAATGCTGTGTTTGTCTGTTTCATTTAAAATGTAATTTTAAAATGTATATGGTTAATACACATTTATTATGTAGTAAGTATATGAAGGAATATCAGTGGGGAATGAGATTTAAATCATTGAATTGATACCTTTTTTTTTTTGCAGATTTAAATCATTTGTTTAAATCATACTGATTTAAATCAGGCAACCCTACCTAATGCTTGCTAGCTATGGTTGGAACCATAGCAGTAAAAATGGAATAATAGCACTGTAATTCTGTAGTGTAAATGTGTTCCTACCTATTTCAGCTTTGTTCACCTGCGTTCTTGGTACTGCTGCAGACAAAAGTAGGGTGAGGAGTTGCAGTGGTTTGTTCCTCATCGGATGCTCTGTGCCTCAGTATGCTGAATTTGAGTGTATTTATGTGGAGGTAGGTGGTAGTTCAGAATAGTGACTTTACAGGTTTAGCACCCCTACCAGCTGATTGAACTGGTCTTGGCAGTGGTATTGGAGTCCCCCTGCCACGTCACTGCTGGGGGATTTCAGCATCCATGCTGAGACTGCTCTGTTTGAAGGATTCCAAGATTTTATGTCATCCACAGTGATCGTGGGTGTGTCTCAAGTAGTAATTGATGGCATTCAAGCAGCTGGCTACAATCAGGACCTAGTGTTGTTGTTGTTTTTGTGCTGGGTAGACTGATTATGGTCTGATTGTGGAGAAACCTTCTATAGTTCCATTGTCATGGACAGACCAAATGAGACCCACTGGGAAAAAAATAATAATAATAATAATAATAATAATAATAATAATAATAGTAATAAAATTTATTTCTATCCCGCCTCTCCCAGTGGATCGAGGCGGCATTACAAAATATACAAATACATTAAAACATTAAAATGCACTCCATCCTCCCCACCCACCAACCCGTCTATCCCCCTAAAACACCTTAGTTATTAAAACAAATTAAAAACAAGATTAACACAAAAAGACAAATGATGAGAGGCGGTGGAACACTAATCTGGGAAGGCCTGTCGGAAGAGAACCGTCTTGACTGCTTTTTTAAAGCAGTCAAGACTGGTAATGTGCCGGGTCTCCTCCGGCAGGCCATTCCATAACTTAGGAGCGACAGAAGAAAAGGTCCTCTGGGTAACTGCAGCCAACCTAGTTCTGATTGGCTGCAGTAAATTCCTCCCAGAGGACCTTAGTGTGTGGGGCGGATTATATGGGAGAAGGCGATCCCACAGGTAGGCTGGCCCCAAGCCATGAAGGGCTTTAAAGGTAAAAACCAACACCTTGTACTGTGCCCGGAAACTAATAGGCAGCCAGTGTAAAGACTTCAAAATAGGTGTTATATGGTCAGTTTTAGATCTTCCGGTGACCAACCTGGCTGCCATATTCTGAATTAATTGAAGTTTCCAGACTAAGCACATGGGTAGCCCTATGTAGAGCGCATTACAGAAGTCAAGCCGTGAAGTTACCAGCGCATGTACCACTGTTTTTAGGTGTTCCAAGTCCAGGAAGGGGCGCAGCTGGCGTATCAGCCGAAGCTGATAGCAGGCACTCCTGGCCGCCGCATCAATTTGAACTGTCATCTGAAGCGGCGAGTCCAGGAGCACCCCCAAGCTGCGGACACAGTCTTTCAGGGGAAGTGTGACCCCGTCTAGAACTGGTTGACAAACCTCTATACCTGGGCTGGGGCCCTTAACAGCAAGTACCTCCGTCTTATCTGGATTCAGCTTCAGTCTGTTTTTCCTCATCCAGTCCATTACTGCTTCTAGGCATTCATTTAGAGGTGAGATGCCATCCTTAGTTGATGCTGTTATCCGAGGCATGGAGAGATATATCTGGGTGTCATCAGCATACTGGTAGCACCTTGCTCCATGCCTCCTGATGATCTCTCCCAGCGGTTTCATGTAGATGTTAAATAGCATTGGGGACAGGACGGCGCCCTGAGGGACGCCAGATTTAAGCTCCTTTTTCGAGGAGCAGCTGTCCCCAAGCATCACCATCTGGTATCTACCTGAGAGATAGGACCGGAACCACTTAAGTGCAGTGCCTCCGATCCCCAGCCCTCTCAGGCGTTCCAGAAGGATACCATGGTCTATGGTATCGAAAGCCGCTGAGAGGTCCAAGAGTACCAGCAGGGTCACACTTCCCCTGTCGATACCTAGGCGTAGATCATCCACTAAGGCGATCAGAGCCTCTCTGCAGGAGTGAGGGGCTGAATGATCCAAATGATTTCATAATGACTGTCAGGAAGTTTCCTATTTCAAGCACAAGTGAATCTGTCAAAATTGTAGTTAATCTCTGTGGTAAAAAAATGGTCAGATGACAAAATGTATCGTTATCACTCTTGACTATACTCTCCCACAAACTGTCCCCCTGGTTTACTAGAAAGCCAATAGTGATGGAATGAATGGAACAGAGACTAGAACACCGATGGTGGAAACCTCAGAATTGTTCTGATCAAAAACTAGTTAGAATACACTGAAAGGCCCATTCTGTGGTGGTAGTGGCAGTAGCAGCAGTGAAGAAATCATTCTTCTGTTCTGTCATTGCATCTCCATAGTTTTTCAGTGGAGCTTTCTTAAGCGGTCAAGACACTCTGCTCTCACCAGTATAGTGATGATACCCAGCTCTGTGTCTCCTTTGTTTCTAACTACAAGGGAGCAGTGGCCAGAAGTGTGTTTGCACAGCTAAACCTGATGTGTCAGTTGTGATTGTTGCTGTCAAAGCTGACACCTTTCCACATACCTTATATGAGAGCCAGTGTGGTATAGTGGTTTGAGTGTTGAATTATTACCCTGGAGACCAGGGTTCGATTCCCTGTTTAGCCATGGAAACCCACTGGGTGATCTTGAGTGCATCACACACTCTGAGACCCAGAAAATCCTATGATAGGTTTGTTTTAGGTTCATCATAAGTTGGAAACAACTTGAAGGCACACTACAGCAGCAGCACCAACAACAATGCATTGTATGCAGGGGTGCTTCTAGAAACTTTTAGCAAGTCTGAAATCTGCCGCGAAAGTGCTGACTGGGGTTGGTGACATATAACTTCCTTGTTAAAATAACCTCACTAGTTACAGGTTTATTTCTAAAGTACTGATTATTATCTACAGAGCCTTATACAGCTGAGGTCCAGTCTATCTGAAAAACTTTCTCTCCTTATGTGAGCCTGCCTGAGTTTTGTGATCCACAGGGGAGAGTTTTTTTCATGATCCTACCACTTTCTAGGTACCTTTCTAGGTACCTTCTCATGGGAGAAGGCCTTCTCAGTGGCTGCTCCCAGGCTGTGGAATTCCCTTGGGATTTTGATTTGCTCCCTCACTGCACTTGTTCCACGAGCAGGCAGAAGCCTTTTTATTTAGGCAAGCATTTGGCTCTTAACTCTTGTGGGAAAAGGACAAGGTGTGCTATGCCTTTATCTTTTACATTATGTTTTAAATGTGTTTTGAAGTGGTTTAACTTTGTTCTTTTAATGGATTTTTTTTTTAAAAAAACCTGTAGTATAATAAAATTTGAGCTGTATTTTGCTTTAGTTTTGTAAGCTGCCTTAGTTCTTGTGTTGAGAGAAAAGTGGGATATACATTCATTAATTAAATAAATTTTGGCAGGGAAATGGGATTGGGAAAATTATTTATTTTTATTCACGTCACTTCATACTTCCCCTCCGACAGTTCTGCCTGCCCTTTCATTCAGTGTTAAGTCTGGGCTTGTGGAAAAAACGTCTCTAAGCCAAACAGTAAAGCCTGCTGCTAATCCTGTCTAGTCCTCACTTAAGAGTAATTATTATTATGTTTGTTCAGACTTCACCTTTTATTGTATGCAAGCTTGGCATGGTTGCATTTTTGAGGCAATCTCATTAAAATCAATTGGATAAATCATTTTAAGTCTCATTAGTTTGTCTTTAACTCAGAATACTTTTACAGTGACAAATGTTTACATAAGTTCATATAATGAAAAACAGCTTTCAGAGTAGTTTGGATTTTGTCATCTCAAAAATATTTACTTCCTAGATTTGTATAGTCTAATGCTTTTAAGGAAAGGGCTGAAAGCCAGATGTATTCCTACTGACAAAATAGTGATATTAAATTGAAAGCAGTTGAACAATAAAATACCGGTAAGGTGAATAATTTTTTAATCTGTTATACAGATAAAAATTCCACTTTTAAAACTATGGAAAAAATAAAGTTGACCTTAACCATTTTGCCTTTTACAATGCCTTTTGGTCATTTGAACAGGGGTGGGCCAGTCACATTCTTTACTAATTTTCTTCTGGACTATTGTAGATTTTGTGTACTGGTTAATATTTGTGTCGTTTTATTTTGATTGGAAGCTGTAATTATATCTATACCTATGGGTTGTGTGTATATGTTTGGTCGTTGTGTGCCTTCAAGGTGTTTCCAAATTAGAGTGATGCCATGGAGAATCTGTCACAAGGTTTTCTTGGGAACTTTTGTTCGGTGGGGGTTATCTTTGTCTTCCTCTGAAGCTGAGAGAGTATGGCCATTTCTGCCCTGCACTGTTATTGTGCTATTATTCCACTGTCAACCTCCTGTGGAATCCTGGGCTTTGCAGTTTAGGGAGGGGCATTTAGAATTCTCAGCCAGAGAGCTCTTTGGCCTCAGTAAACGACAAACCCCAGAATTCCATAGGATGTTGAAAGTGGAATAATAGCACTATAACAGTGTAGTGTGGAAATGACCTGTGATTTGCCAAAGGTGGGTTTCCATGACTGAGTGGGGATTTGGGCCCTGGTCTCTAGAGTTGTAGTCCAATGCCCAAACTACTTCACCGTGTATATGTCTCTAAGGAGGATTTGTACACACAGCGTGTGACTGTCAAAGCTTAGACAAAAAAAAAAAGTTTGGATTGCCTGTTGGCTTCCTCCTCAATATCTGCTTTGGAAGGAAAGATTGCTACTCTTCCTGCTGTGGGCCTCCCCATGCAACTCATGCTATTAGGGATGGTGTGTGTGTGTGTGTGTGTGTGTGTGTTTGAGATGGAGGGGAGCAAGGAGAGGATGAGAACACTGTTGTATAAACAGTGTTCTCATACAACACTGCACTCAGTGCATTACATTTTATCTAATAAATCCTTGATGTATTACTTGTAGTGAATATTTGTTGTATTAATCTCAAAATCCTGCTGCCTATATTCCACCTAATTTATATATTTGTGGATCTATTAGGAATCAACAAGTCACAAAATATATTTAGTTCTTAGGGAGCACTAGAAATGATTTAGTCTGTCAAAATCTGTGTTGTAAGTTGCCCAAACCATAAAAATACAACAGACAAAAGTGATGAGCTAATGAGCAAAGGGAGAGAAGTTGAGTTATTTTTTCCATGCAACCAGGGGGGAAAAACATTTTCTGTTCAGCTTGGAAGCACAGCTGCAGTGTGCCAGTTTGTTTCTTGTTCCTGGTAGTTTTTCTCCCTGCTTTGATGTTTATTTTGGCAGAATGTGTGTTATATTATGTTAAGTATATGCCTTGATGCTGTGTGCTTGGTGCCGTCAGTGCCATCATACAGCAGTTGGCTTCTGCAAGAGTTCTGCATGTCCACCATGATTCTGATTGTGGTGGAGTCTGGAATTGTTTTAATTGATTCATCTCTTGTCTTTTCTTTGTTGTATTTTATATATTTTTTTTCATGATCTTTTGACAAAATTCCCTGTTTGTTAACTGTAAATTTCTTGTCATAATGACAAATTTGTATTTCTGTATGTGTTTTGGACCTGAAGGATTAGCATTCTGTTCTGCCATTTCTCTTCTTCAGTTGCTTGTTCCACTTTTTCACATATAACTTTACTTCCTAAAAATGCTTTCTCTACCCATGACATGGGCTAAGTTCACTTGTATGAGTGCTGTTCCAATGTTTGCAGAAGTATAGCCTCCCCTCCCACAAACAACCTGCACCTTGTAGAAAATAACATGGGAGGAGGGAACTGACTATTTTAGAGAAAAGAAAATGGGCAGAAAGAAGTAGTGGAAAGGAATGGCAACTTCACACTACATTTCACACTGCAACATTGTTGTTTTTTTTTAGAGATTTGATAGCTACTCCGAAGATCAAATGCTCTCCTTTCCTAAACATTGCTTTTCTTTTAAGACATGGACTTAAATTTACTGTATTTTAGATTTCCTCACTTGTTTCGTGCACTAAACTGTCTGTTGCTAAGCACCCAAACTCTTGATTTCCAGCACTGTTTTAAGTCCATATCTACTTTCTTTCTGTAGTCAGGTTTTGACATGCCTCCTCCCTCACATATTCATGAATATATCATGTTCCCTGCTGTCTGTCTTCCTTCTGCTTGACTACATTAAGTTTCTCTTCTTGTTCCCTAATGGCTCATACTAGCAGATGTTGCATCAGAACCTAGAATTAGCAACAGACCATCTTATAGGTATGCCTCAAAGTATCCACAGATCTTTTGGATTTCTGGAATTTCTGTATTGTACCAGTTATGGAAACACTGACTTCTGTGAATTGTCTTTTCAGCAATGTAAGAAGTCTATGAGGATCCCTCAATCCCATTAAAAAAAAGATAGGAAGAAGGAAATTAATTAAGATATGCACATTCTAGTGACAATTCAATCTGTTTCATAAAATCACCCTTTACAATAACATAAAGCAAAAGTTTAGGCCAAAATAGCAGAAGGCTCTTTGTCAGAAAGACAAATGCATAACTATGTATTAAAAACACAACTTTCCTTTCCTTTCAGTAAAAGCACATCTGTAAGGTTTCAATAATATTTCTGGATCATTTGGATTTATTCAGAGATTAATCATGTTGAGAAAGGATCATACAGAAAAAATGGATTTGAGAACACATCTACAGTGGTGGCTGGTTAAAGATACTTTGTTTCTGCGATTGTTTCTTCTGTCTACAAATTGTATGTGTAAGTGATTGACCAAAGTTGCTAATTGATATAATGCAGTATGGGCCTAATACATAAAGCAGGGCTTTCCAAATGGTGTGTCATGGCACATGTGTTGCCTGAAGGGTGTAGGTGTATCACCTCCTTGCACTGAGAATGAGCCCCCACCCGATCCTTGGAAATGTATGTTATATGTTATAAATAAATCATATATTTTTAAAAATATAAATGAAAAGTTTTCATGAGATATGTTGTGTTCCCATACATTTCCTTATTATAATTTATGTATGTGCCCGGATCTCTTATGAGGGGTTAGTTTAACCTCTTGTTTGCTAGTAAAACTGAATTATTGTCTTGCGAAATGATGCATGTCTAAAAAGTGTGTCACAAACATGAAAACTTTGGAAAGCTCTGCCCTAAAGGTACCAAATCCTGTCTGATCTTGGAAGCCCTGGTTAGTGCTTAGATGGGAGACCACCAATGAATACCAGGAGCTGTAGGCTATATTTCAGAGGAAGAGAACTGGCAAAACCACTTCTGAGTATTCTTTGTCTAAGAAAGTCTTGTGTAATTCATGGGTTGCCATAAATTGAAAGGTGACTTGAAGGTACACACACACACACACACACATAATGGAGTAGTAATGTTCCTCACTTGTTTTATGTTCATGCAAGAGTAAATGATATCAAAATTCTCTCCTTTTATGATGATGTGGTTTATTTTCTTTTTTGGTAGAAAAACATGACTCTTGTTTTTTGGTGCCAAAAATAGTTGTTTATCCAAATATGTCATATTTTTGCAGACAAAAATGTAAAATGCATAGTTGTGCAAGAAAAAAAAAGGCCTTTTTGAATAAAGTCTTAAGTTGGTTAGGACATTTTTTTTTCACAAAATGTCCTGAAAATGTGAAAAATTTCACTCAAGTTATTCATTTTCATTTGAAGTGGTAAGGACAATAAAATAAAGTACGGTAATTCAAGTATTTTCATATTCCAGTAATGGAGTCCTGTCATAATGTGATTCTACTTTCTATAGCACAAGAGGAGAGAAACCCAGCATTTGGTGTTTGTAGTTCCTCACTTTCCATTTCCATGTTTTCTTTGTAAAAGACACGGATAATGGATATTGTGTCTACAATGTAAAAAATGAGTGTGAGTAAAATGCCAGCAGCTCTCAAGTTTTTATTTAATTACAAATTCAAAAATTTCTTTGTTAGAATGTGGTACTGACACTAAATGGAAAGTAAGATCAACTTATTCCAGTAACAAAAGAAGATCTTGTGAAATTTCAGAATTTCCAGTGTTATTGAAACATTGCCAAGGCAAGTGTTATGTGTGTCCAAACATACTTTGCATTTTGTATGGTCCCTAGGAGGCTATCACAATGCTCCTAGGGAAAACTTTAACAGAAGAATATTTTGAGCACATGCAGGTTTTAATTACATGCATAGTTTAATTGCATTTTAACAGCAACAACAACTCACAGCTTTGCATCTGCTCATGTGTATTTTTTTAAATTTTTGTAAGTTGTTTGTCTTTCCAGTTTTAACGGAAGACGAAGGATATAAATAAAGTAAAAACAGAGTATTATTCTGTAATATATAATTTTAAGGATACAACCAAGAAGGGTAGGCACTATGAATTGTAGAAATGAATTTTAAAAATGAGGTTTACCAGAAGCAAGGAAACAAGATGTGTGTACATGAACACACATGGGGATGGGGGCAGGAGTGAGGGAGAGAAAGTTTCCCATACCTGAAGTCAGGTTTTTGCTAGGTGCCATTAATCTTCACTGTGAACAGAATGGATCCAAAAGTTTCAAAGTTTCCACAGTCTTCATATTATACTATAGCATGTAAAGGTCCAGGTGTTTTCTTACACAGAAAGGAGGTTTTCTATCCAATATGTGTTCAGTGAATGTTTTCACTGTGAGAAAACAATGGATCTGTGGCTTTGTCCATACTTGTTTACAGTGCACACCTTAGGGAGATGTGTGAGGTGTGGGGTTTTTATTGCTTATGTGCACAGGTTGCCTTGATTTTGCAACCAAGGTACAGTAATTGAGTTGCACTTCCTCCTTGTTATTTTCTTAAAAAATATTTCACCACTATCCCAAGTTCTTACATTTGTTGTTGTGTTGTGTTGTGTTGTGCAAGTCATTTCTGAGTTATGATGAACCTAAGGTGAATCTATCAGGAGCTTTTCTGAGGCTGAGAGTGTATGGTGCACCCAGGGTCACCATTACATTGGATGATACTTTTCTTATAGCATGTTGTCTTTACATCAGGTCTATTGAAATATCATAATTTCTTTGCTTTTTCCATGCATATTTTTGATATTACTAAGATTTCCATTTTGGAGAGGAAGGTGATAAATAAGTAAATTTCAGCAGTTCTTACTTCCCTTTCCCATATTGTGGTAGCGCTTTGTAGGGTGAGGGTTCTCCCAGTTGTAGAAACTTCTGATGTGTTGCTTCATTTGTATTCGTATTTCTACACTGGTGTGTTGCTGGGATCCACTGGTGGAACAGGACTATGCAATAAGTCTCTCTTGTGGGTGTAAGTCAGTGAGGTTATGCTGTTGATCTTTTTTATGCATAAATTCACAATTCTTCTGTAATTTACAGATGAGTTTTACAGTTTTCTAAAAGATATGTTACCAATGGTACATAGTTTTATAATAGTTTTCTTTGAGATCATAACATAATACATCTTTACTATCCCTTGTTCATAACTTTTTCCTTTGATTCACATGTATATTATATCCAAAAAATTTTGCCTAGTTAATCATATATTTCTTTACTTATTCCTCTTCCATATCAAATTTCAGCAAAAACTTAAGGATCAAATGGTCATCATCTGAACATAACGATATTTCCAAATCAGATTTAGTCTCTTCAAATAGATTAGCCTTCTTACCTTCTTTATATCTTGTGTATAATTGTCTGTATGAAAACCTTTGTAAGTGAACACCTTCCTCCTGTAATTGTTGTTGTGACTTCATTTTATAATCTTGGTCTTTTTTCTCTAGTTCCTTCCTCAATTTCTTCCTTCTTTTTATACTGAAAAAGACGTATCATTTTATCTCATTAGTAGAGATTCACATTCTTTGGCAATTTTAAAGCTACAAAGTAAAGCCATTCTCTACCCTACTTCTCCTTTTCCCCAGGGGATATGTTTCCCATAAATTTTCAATATATGCAAATACTCTCTTTCTTATCAAACCTAGAGTAGTTTCCCTACTCAAATAACATAGCATGGTTACCATTTAGAATTGTACTATTTGGTATATGTGAAGTGTATAGGATAGTCCTGTGAAGTAAGGGCACACTGTGATCTAGCTTCTATGTAAGAATGCTTTGAACTGCAACTTCAAACATACAACTTTGTTTTTTTACAAGCAAACTGAGAATATAGCCAGTATATGAGAGAAAGAGTGCTGCATGCCACTGTATCTTGTGCTGCGCATGGCATGTGTTGAAGAAAAGGAGAAAGAGTTGACAAGAAGAAACAGGGCAGGTCAAAATCCAGATTATGTATTCTTATGAAAATGGCAGGACCTTCTACAGTAATCTCTCCCCATTCACTAGGGTTAGGGGCACAGGACCCCCATGAAAGTGAAAAAAACATGAATAACTCCAGACCCTCCCAAACCATATTTAACACACAAAAAGTATGATCACCATATTCAAGCCATCATGGATTACTTTGAGGGATCAGAGTTTTTTCACAAGGCAGAAATGGTGGCTGGCGGGGCTTACTGCCACCTCCACTGCTGCCGCACACCATTTTTAGTGGGGACTTATAAGCCTTGTTTGCAGTTTCTCAGTCTTGTGAGGCTTGCAGTCCCTATTAAAAATGTCATAGGGAGGCGGCAGAGGTGACAGCAAGTAATCTGTGAATAATCAAATCCTCAAAAGTGAAACCTGCAAATGTGTATTTGAATTGTAGATTTATTTATTTTAGTTTTTAAAAAAATATGTACTGTCTTACATCTGAAGCAGTTTAGAGACAATTTTAATCAATAAAACACAGCAATTTACAAAATAAGGCTTCATGAGATAAAGCTAAAGATAGCTTAATCAGTTAACAGTTGGGGAAAAGCTAAACAAGTTCTTGATAGACATCACAGATGTATTATCGTTATGTGACATACTGTGGGAAAGAGGTCATTTCAGAGGTTGTCTTACATAAAATGTTTTTGCTATATTTAATGGAGTAAAAACTTGTCTGTAAAAGAATATAATTTATTACAACAGAATTCTGGCATCTGAGAACAGCTACTGAAAAGATAATCTCCTGAATTCTAACCACATATGCCTGTGACAATGATGGGACCAAGAGAAAGTTCTCCTGTGAATGTTTTGAAAATCAGGCAGACTGATATAAGCAGATATGGCAATTTAGATAGTCTAGGCCCAAGACTTGTGGGTTTTTTATGAGGCAGAACCAGAACTTTGAATTTTGCCTGGCAATGAACCAGTAGCCATTGAAGGTGTTGCAACAAGGTAGTTATTTGCTCCTTATAACCACCCCAGATCAGTAGTTTGGCTGTAGATTTTCAACGTGCTGAAGTTGCTGAAGCATTTCCAAATGCAGCTCTCATGCATACTGCATTAGAAGATGTAATCAAGGCATGTAGTTCTAACATCCTTAGGAACAAGTGCAGCTGGTGCACTAACCTTAATTGTGCAAAAACACTTCGGGACACCATGGCTAAGCCCAGAAATATGCCCGGGTTATGAACTTGATATTTCAGGATGAATGTAACCTCACCCAGCACATCTGCGTTTCAGATATAAAAGTATCTAAAACATGACAAAAATTGTGTACAATGTAATATAATGAATTTATACCTTAATAATCACAAAGATGAATTAAGTACAAGCAAACTCATTATTTCTAACTAATTACTTTCAAGCATGGTTTCTAAGGGCATTTTCTCCATGTAATCCTGACAAAGCTATTTCACCTGTACTGCATTACTTTGGAATTATTTTCATGCTAAAGAAATTTTAAAACTTGGAAATAATATGCCATTGCAGGAAATGCAAACAGAAGTTGGTGCATCATTTAGTTCAGTGGCTTAAGGCTAACTGTAGAGAAAGTGGTTCACAGTCATAGGGTTGGCCTTCCTTTTTGTCTACATTTCTTATACCATATCAGATGGTATCAAAGAAAGAAAATCATATCACATAATAAAATAAAATGAAATAAAATAAGCAGTGATTAAAAGTTGTAATACCTAATCAGGTGATATATTTGTTGCTGTTACTTTATTGTTAAGCATTTTGCTTGTTTCAGATCTGCTGATAATTGATGTCTTCCCTATTTGTTTCATGGATAGAAAAGCCTCTTTATATCCAGTGTAGTTTTCAGCATTCAGTTTTCCTTAGCTAAATGCTAATCTTTACAAATGTTTCATTTTCACTTTTGGCAAATGGAAATGCCTAGCAGGATATGTTTCTTGTAAATGTGAATCATGCTTCAAATTAGAAGAAGAATTAAAAAAAAAAAAAGCAAAAAGTAAAAATACAGAGCGACATTGATATTGGTCTGCATTGTGTAATTTGACCTGTTGACTTCACAGCAAATGTTGACTTAAGATTTTTGTACCAAGGTAGCAGATATGCTAAACTGTAGTTACATTGCCTTCTGTCTTTCCATTAAATGTGTGCAAAACAGGTGGGGTTGTTGGTAACAAGCCACTTTTCAGTAAAGGAGAATAAGAAGGTGGAATTATTGCCTACATTATCTTGATTTAAAGTAATGGACAGAAAGCTGTAAGATAAAGTTGTCACAAATTTTTATTTTTCTCTTGTTCTGTGAAATAGCTTTTGTAAAGATCAATGAATCTTTTTGGTCAGATTGAACCTTGAACTTAATGCTAATATAGTTGTGGGGTTTTTTGCCACTCTTCTGTACTATTCTCAATACTGTACAGAAATTTGTCTTCATTTATCAAAGATGTATCCTTAGTACATTGCATGCAAAGTGTCCTGAATAAAGGTCCTTATCTACTGAAAAGTCAGACTGCACAGAAGTCTAAGTGGTAATGAAAGTTCTTCTTTGTGGTCTCTGTGCCTCACACAGTGGTTTGGTGCCTGTGCAGAGACCTCCATGGGAATGTTGCAGAGCCAAGGAGCTTGGCAGGAACCCTGCATGCTCCACTGTACTATTCATGATCCAACCCACCAAGCTACCACCTCCACAAGTTTCTTTTCATCTGCTATTCAACTTGCTCCTACTGCCGTGTTCTATTGTTGAGTAGCTTCTGTTTTTTTAACTTTTTTCCCTTCTGCTTATGCTTTTACTTATCTTTTTTCTTCATATATATATGTATGTGCATACACACATACTTTGTCCTCTTTTCCCCTCCTCCCCTTCTGCCTTCCTTTCTCTCCTGTTTTCTTCCCTTCTCATGGCTTCTATGTCTTTGCTCATGTTGCTCTTCCTGCAATAGAAAAGTTTCCTTCTCGGATGCCTGTGATGATTGTCTATACTGCCAGTATAGATCCTGTTTGCTTTCTGCCTCGCTGTCATCCAGAGGTTGTTCCTGTAGATCTCCTAACTGATCTTGATCCCAGTCACCACCTCAGTCTCAGTCCTGTTCTTCCGATAGGCAGTAGGTACTAATTGCTCATGCCTCAGTGCCACCTCCACCAGTCCCACCATGTCAATAGTCTCTCTAGCCTCACCTGTCAGTGTCTGCCACAAGTTTTCTTTCACCACCTCCACACACTACCACACTCTCAGATCACCTTAATCTCTGCTGTGGTCTGACATCTCTCACCAGCACTACTGCCATCACATCTGTCCTTCCACTGTCAGTGCCATCAATTGTTCTTCCTGCTCCTGCACATCCAAGTCCAACCGTATATTGCATAGAGCCAGGCACCACCATCATCTTTGGGATTCTCACATTATGATTCAGATTTCTCCTCCTTGGTTTCTCCATGTGCTTCAGCATCTTCCTCACCAACAGCTGTTGAAGACACTATCCCTGAAGCTCCTCCAGAGAACATTAAACAATATGCCAACATAGTACTGTGTATGGCAAAGGCAGTCGGACTGGATGTTTCCACCCCACCTGTTCCAATCTCTGATCTTGTTTTTCAAATTGTTGATAATCAAGCACCTTCACCTGGCACTATTCCCTTTTTGCTAGATTTATAAGAGGTCATTAAGTAGGCATGGCTGTATAGCCAGTGTCTTTGCCTCTAACACCAAGGCAACTGGAACAACTCTATAAGATTCATTAGACAGATGTCTCTTATTTATTCATTCAACCCAGTCTAAATTCCATTGTGGTGGAAGCATCCCAAGCGAAGGCTGGAAAAAGGTACATTCCACACCTCCAGATAAGGAAGGCAGGCACTTAGACATCTTTGGCAGAAGGTTTTACTCTGCAGCAGCACTTTCTGCTAGGGTGGTGAATATGGAGGCCTGTATGGCTTCGGAGTGTGGTAGAGTCTCCTTCTTTGGAGATTTTTAAGCAGAGGCTGGAGTGCTTTGATGTGTGTTCCTGCATGGCAGGGGGTTGGACTGGATGGCCCCTGAGGTCTCTTCCAACTGTATGATTTTATGACTCTGCCAGCTTATCAAAAGTTTTTATGAGATAAGATGTTATCACTTTCCCCACACTTCCCTCATGAGCACAGAGCAGTGGTGTTCCAGTTCCCCCAGAAGGCCCAGCCTCTTGTGTTCCAACAAATACACTTGTCTCATCACTCTGTTGAACGCTTGGCAAAGATTGTGGCTGGAACAGTTTACCTCAGGTAATATGCCTGGTTGCAGTCAGCGGGTCCTACAGAGGATGCAAGGAAGAGAATAGAATGGCCTGGGGTTGTTTCATTTGCCAACAGATGACTCCGTGGAACATCTTTTCTAGGCAAGGGTGATGGCTGAGAAGATGAGCTACCTGCAACAACATTTTCAGCAAAGAGGCTGTTCCTCCCATTTGTTCTGCTGGAGACCATCTTCTGTTTCTTACCATTCTAAATCACCATCCAGACCATTGCACCCTGCTTCCTCATATTCTTCTTCCACTTGCAGGTCGTTCAGGCAACATTGCCAGCAAGCTTCCAAAAAATCCTTGTTTTCAGTGGAGTCCCATTTCTGTATCCTCTTGCAGGATGCCACCATTACCAACTTTCCATCTAGCCAGTTCCTATGTCATTAAGGTACCAGAGCTATCCCACCATTACTTCACCTAGAGGAATATCACCACAGATGCCTGAGTTCTTACTATTATCTGTTTGAGTTACACCATCGAGTTTTCAAGTATTCCTCCTTTTGGAGTATTCTGCTCTAACCCTCCTCATCTGACACGTCTAGAGGAGATCAATCCCCTACTATCCAAGGGCACTATTGAGAAACTTGCATCGTGCTGCACAAAGAACAGATACTTTTCCTGTTACTTTACAGTCCAAAAAGATATTGAGGTCTCCATTCCATCTTAGTCCTACATAGAGTGAACCAGTACATCCACCCACACAGGTTCAAGATAGTTATGCTAGTATCAGTCTTGCCATTCCTGAGGAAGGGAGACTGGTTGACCTCAATAGATTAATGGAACGTGTATTTCTATATAGAAATACTTGCACTTTGGAAATATTTGCACTTTGTGTTTGGAGGAGAATATCTGTACCAATACAAAGTGTTACCGAACTTCAGACTGGCCATGGCACTGCGGGTCTTCACCAAATATATTGTGGTGGTGATTTCCTACTTGAGGACTCAAGGTATCATATTGTATCTGCACCTTGATGACTGATTTCTAGTGGCATTCTGCAAGGACAATCTAACACAATCATGATCTGCTACAAAGATGTACCTTATCACTTCTGTTACGTCTGGGTCTCAACATAAATTTCAAGAAGTTGGTTTTGTAGCCCATTCAGCTCATTGCTTTCATTGGTGCCTCCTTGGACTCTCACTTGGGAAGAGAGTTACTTATGGTGAAGAGGACTGTTACCTTGCACAGTGCTGTGATGCAAGTCTTCTATCGCCTGTATGCTCAGTTCACCATGTTCAACATTTATTGGGCTTCATGGCTGCCATAACTGCTGTGACCCCACTTTCTTGTCTGAAACTCTGTCCACTTCAGCACTGGTTTATGAGACATTTCAGTCCCTGTATGATGACCTGCACACTAGGCTGACTGTTCCTTGACCAGTGAAAACATCTCTGCTTTGGTGGACCTGCTTCCGCAACTTTTGTGAAGTTTCCTTCAGGCCACCTCAGCCTGCTATCATGGTCACAACAGATGTGTCGTTGACAGGCTGGATTGCATTGTGAAGGTTAGATTGTTCAGGGTCACTGGAGGTACAGTGAAAAAGCCCTTCACATCGACACTTTAGAACTGTTGGTTGTCCTCAAAGCTCTCAGGTCGTTCAAGAGACTTCTGCAAGGCAAAGTGATACAGATTGTATCAGACAACACAACCATGATCTGCTACATCAACCCCTAAGGTGATACTCACTTCTTTGTCCTACTGAATCTGGCAACTTGCCTCTGGGATTGATGCACACAGAAGGCAAGATATCTGTTAGCCATTCATCTCACCAATTTGGATAACACTCCTGCAGACGACCTCAGCTGCACCATGGTTCTCCAACATGAGTGGACACTGTCTCAACAGGCTTATCTGTCAATCGTTGTGCATTGGGGGGGACCCCCCATTTAGATTTCTTCACAACAGGAACCAATCACAAGTGTGATAATTCTGCTCCAGGGCAGGGTCTGGCAAAGGATCACTGGGGACTCATTCTCTGTTTTGATGGATGGTATGCCTGCTTTGTCTGTTCCTACTGCTCACTGGAATAGTGGCCAAGCTTGCCAGGGACCACTTGGAAGCCATTCTAATCACTTCTTTCTGACCAAGACAAGCCTGGGTTGATCCTCTTCTATCAATATCACATTGGCTGTTCCTCACTAACCTTTACTTGCTGGGCCTCTTTTCCCACTCCAGTGGTCAGTTTCTTTACCCATACATTTCTCTGTTCACTTCTTCACATGGAGAATAAGCTCATAAACTCTCTAGACTTCAGGATGTGTTCCAAGCTGCATGTAAGGACTCCACGAAAAGATCACATCTACACAAATGGAGAAAATTATGTGAATTTGCAGGGTCTTGGGCAGAGCCTTCGGTGCTGGCTTCCACTGCCACAGTGGTTCACTTTCTTTTCTCTCTGAGGGAGGGGGGATTATCTTTCTCCTCCTTGAAGGCCTGTTTGGTAGCACTGGTGGCTTATCAGCCATTTGATAGATTGCCTTGTACCTTGTTCTCTGACCCTGTGGTTAAGAAGTTTTTGAGAGGATTGACTCATCTTTACCCACGAATTGCCCTTGTCTCACCTCTGTGGCAGTTGTCCTTGGTCTTATTATAGTTGACTGAAGATGGTCTTTTTAGTGATAGTGATGTCGGCTCATCATGCTGGTAAACTAGTAGCATTGCGCTGTGATTAACCCTTCTTGGTTTTTCACTGAGAAAAGGTGGTTCTTCACTCCAACATCTCTTTTCTTCCTAAGGTTGTCTTGGAGTTTCACTTTTCACAGGACATTATTCTGCCTACTCTTTTACCCACAGCCTACTATGCTGTTAGAAAGGTTGTTGTGTGTCATGTGTCATGCCTGGAGTGGGATTCCTGCTGAGCTATTCAGTTCTGGAACATTCCAGTGGAGGTCTCCGCACAGGTGGAAACACATTGTATGAGGGCACAGATGAACACTTGAAGAACCACGGTTACAGGAAGGCAATCTGTACTTCCCAAACCTTGTTTGAAATCTCCATTGTGTTAGTAATAACACTGGGAATTTAAAGTTAGCCCTTGATTGACTATCTACCAAAATATACTTTCTTTAATGGTTTGCATTTGAAATTCCAGTAGTGGATAATGACAGATAATTGCTTCAATTTGATTATCATATTTCATAATTAATCTCTTGTTCCAGAAATGGGATTAAGCAAGCGTGGAAATCTTCACTTATTCATATTCACCTGCAAGTACTAATAATTTCTATCTCAATGGGAGAAGATAATGAGAGCTTTTATGTCTTTTTTTTGTTGTTGTTACCTTTTAGGACTTCATGCAAAAGAAATTAATTTGTGCAAAATTAACTTTTGTGACTTTTGTGCAAAATACTGTTTTCTGTTAAAATGGTACCCTAAGCTGTTTTTGTATGAGTACATATTTTGCAAATAAAGCCCAAAATGTGAAAAAATCTTTTGGCAACTGACTCAAGTTTTGGCAGGTTGTCTCAGTGTATCAACACCTCCCTCCTTTTTTTTTTTTTTTTGAAGATGAGAAAATCTGTAAGTATTCTTAACATTCTTTCCAACCATTCCTGTGGAAATGTAGCAATGGATGAAATTGCTGAAACTTCAGATTATTTTTATTTACAGTACAGCTGTGGTATGATGGACAATCATTAACCTTTAAGGGGCCTTCTTTCAAAGTTTCTTTTTCCTTTTCCAAACATAATTAGAAGCCAGTCTTCAACAACTGTGTTTCACGTAAACAGGAAAGAATCACAGGACACATAATTTAATGAATATCCTGAAGTATATCTGTCTTTTCTGTGTTTTCTACCTGAGTAATTATAGGCCCTGAGTTTCTTAGAAGAGCAATTTACTGTTCTGTTTTATCACTGTATAATCTTCTTCACTGAGACATGTGAATACTGCTAATGTAAGTAGCTTACATTATAGTAATTCCAGGTCTTGGTTTCCTTTTCTCAGTTCTTTTTATAGGGATGAATGCTTTATGTGGCTGTGGCACTGGTGAAAACTAGAGGAAACAAAATATTTGTCTTTGTTTTACTGATTTTGATCTTTTTTTCTGTATTTTCCCCCTGATCCTCATAAATTGGTAAAAGTAACAAGTTCAGGACTTTATATAGCTTCATTTGTAACAACTATGTTTTTAAAAGTAAATTAATTTTATAATTATTTTCTGAGTAAGCTGTACTTCTGATATTTCAAACATGCCAAACCAAGTTGTACATACCGCATTATATATTCCTAAAGCGACAAGTGATTTTAAATTTTTAAAGGGTGCTAACACATCACTTTTTCAATTGTTTTTGAAAAAACATTCATTCTGTTCCTTTTCCCTCCACCCCCCCCCCGGACAGAAAAATGTTCCCCACAATTGTTTTCTTTTTAATTGTATTTTTATTGAAAAACTAGTGCATTTACCCAGTGTTGCCTGGGATTTTATTTTCCTCATAAGAACTCACCCAACTGACTTCTCCAGTACCTGTAACTTTTCCCCATTTCCCAATGCAGTCTGTATTCAGAGTTATTTACATGTACAGTTTTGGTTCTTTAGGGAAAACCTGTTCTCTTCCTTGCTGCTAGGCATCATCTTCATAGCAACCAGCCTGTTCCAGCACCTGTAACTTTTCACCATATTCCCCAATCCAGTCTGTATTCAGAGTTGCTAACATGCAGAGGTTGGGTTCCTGCGGGAATACACTGTCTCCCTCCTAGCTGCTAGGCATCATCTCCATAGCAACAAGCCTATTCCAATACCTGTAACTTTTCCCCATAGCCCCCAATCCAATCTGTGTTCTCTGGTGATGTTGATGTACTTGGCTTTTGATTTTTTTGCTTTCTGTTGAATTTGTGCAATGGCTTTACGTTTTTCTGGAAGCATTTTTTGTTTTGAATTTCAACTTTAAGATTCCTCACATATGGAACCCATGCAGTCTACTGTGTGAAGTGAGAAAACTGTCTAACTATGGCCCTTTTCGCACCTTACCTCATTGCGGCAGTGGGAAGCGGCGCTCGCGCGAGCTGCTTATGACAGCCCTTTTTGCCTCCCTCATCGGCTTCCTTGTAGCGCGACCATTGCACTCGTGCCCCGCCCCTTGTAGCGCGACCGGGCCAGCTTGCCGACACACCGCATGCAGGTAAGTGCGCGAGGGCACCGCGAGCATTGCGCGAGCGCGCAGTATTTTCGGCTTAAAGCCGAAAATCAAAAAATGTGCGTGCGCCCCGCTTTAGCCTTGTGAGCGTCGCGCAAGTGGGAGTGCGTCATATGGAACGACGCTCCCATTTGCGCAACGCTCAAGGGGCGCTCGTGCAAAAAAAAAGCATGCGAAAAGGGCCCACGTTGTGTATGTCACTTTAATTTTTCTCACATTTGCCTCCCAAAAGTTTTGTGGCATCCTTATTGATGGTAGGCCTCACCTCGGTAGCAACTGGTCTGAGGCCCAAGAGCTCTCGGCTTAGAATTATAAAGGCCCCTCCCTAAACTGCCAACCCCAGGATGAGGTCTTCGCCTGCCTGACGCAGACAAACATTGACTTTTATATAGTAGATTTGAAGAAACATTCAGTATCATAAAATTTACCTACTAAAATACAAAAATTTCATCACATATATCTTATTGAATATTCCTATTTAATATTGAATATTCATCACATATATCTTATGGAATATTGAAAAATGTTCCCCACAATTGTTTTAAAATTTCTTAGAATTTTACATCACTAGGTACACATGTGCATTATAGTAATCAAGCTTGGAAGTTATAGAAGCATAACATGAACATAACAAAATGATCTGAGGATTACATTATATCTGCTAGCCCTGAAATAAATGGAGGTGTGTGTATTCTTGTCTAAATCTTTACTATACCAAAATGGACATACTCTGAAGATTTCATGAGGCTGAAGATCTGAGCGTTTACTTGGGGGAAGAAATCTAAAGTTTTCTGGCCTGCTATGCTGAATTTGAAGTAAATCTGCTGAGATATTAGAATGTGTTTGTTTGTTCATCCGGTAATCAAAGTAGAGTGTTTCAAGTCTCTTGCCTAGATGTTTAGCTGTTCACATGCTTACCAGAACTCCGTAAGTTCACTGGGTCAGTGATAGAACATGGGTTTTATATGCAGGGAGTTCCGGGTTCTCAGGAGATGTAGATGGAGAACACTGTAGTTAGAGGTCTGTCTGTTTGAAAAAAACTGCTGCCATCCAGAATCAACTACAGTGTGTTAGAGTTGATGGACCAATGTCCTCTTTATGTATAAGACACCTTCACTTAAACTGTATAGTCAAAACAGTTCTCACTAGAACAATAACAGAAAATTGCAGAATGTTTTATCTAAAAATACTTCCCTAATACCAGTCTGCTTAGGATATTTCAGTATTACCAGTTCAATAATATTAAGTACCTATAATGGAAGTGCTAATTAAATAAATCTAAGATCACACAGCCTGTTTACAAACTTCTGAAGTGTGTAGGTTTCATTTTAATATGATCATATTTCAGTTTTTACTAAACATGTCAGATTTTGTTTACAGTTACAGTAAACACTTATTATGTTGTCACCACACTGTGACATTTGTAACTGTTTAGTAAACAGAAAAGCTCCAGTTTAAAGCTGCCAAAGCACATTAGTTGCACTGCCTTGGTAAGAATGTTAACCTGTTTGTTAAGGTATTCTTGTAGGCATTTGTTGTTATAATTTGATATCACTCATATTTCCTACTTTGTTCAAAATACCCACACAGTAGTCACTTTCTAAACTAGTTTTACTTTATAAATAAAGTATATGTTTCTTCTTTTATAGTTTCCTTTGCTTCTGTAAATCCTGTTTCTCTATTCTGCAACAGGAATCAGAAGACCCGTCCAATTTTGTGTACCCAGTATGTTTCCATTGTGTAAATCATGCAAGATTATATTGGATGGAAGAGAAAGTAATTTTTTTACAAAATGGCCCAAATCCTCTATGACACTTACCAATATGTAACCTAGCATTACACATTCATGACAGTTATGTAGTAACTCACCTTTACTAATTAAATTTTAGACTGATTTCTATTGAATACTATTGTATAATATATATTACATTATTATTTGTGGTGAGCTTCATGAGCCCCTTTGCAGTTCTTAATGTATCACATTTTGCTAGGCTCTAAGATAATTACATGAAAACTTTTCCTCAAACCAGCCCACATATTTTTCTGTCTTGACTTGGCTCCCTCCTTCTCATTCTGCTTTTAACCTACTCCGCTTTTCCTTTGTATCCACCCACTTTTAAGTAAACTATTAGTAAGTTGAGTTCAGAGAAAAGTGGGCTTGTTAGGTACCTTATCAAAATGACAGATGCCACAGATTTGAGGCTCCCTGGTCTATTCTGCATGCAAAACATGTGCTGTACCACTAATGGTTGCACTCCAGTGGGAAATGAGGAGGCAGAAAGGATACAGTGATGCAGTTCTGCCAAAAAAAAAATATTATACATACATTGAGACTTTAAAATAAAGTCCAATTAGGAATACTTAGTTCTTGATTCACTGATCAATCTTTGTATCTGTCCATTTATTGCTATACTTATACTGGGTTCGTGTACTCCAACTGAAATTGGTAACTCCCTGTTTTAACAAAGAGGTCATTGGTAGAGTGGGTTGGTATGTGTTGGGGAGGGGTAGAAAGGAATGAGAGATGCACATGAGTGACAAACTGGTAGGATGAGATGCCATGGTCTGGGGCAGCTTTTCCCAATCTGTCAGTTCCCAGGTTAGCTGGATTTCCACCATCCTCAGGCAACAATCCTGTTATGAACTTTGAAGTATTTGAACAAACATTCAATTTGAACAAAGGCAACTTTAAATGGACAAAAAAGAGCCCTTTTGAAGAAGCCAGTAACAAGATGTCCTCCTCAGCAGTGCCTACCTCCATGCCATTCTCTGTAAGTTTCTTGGTCTGCTGAACACATAATGGTTCAATCAACAGATTAATGCTAACCAAATCAGACTTTTTCAGTTATTAATGTTCATGGTGCAAATGCTAGGAAATTACTTTTCCAACTTCTGACCATTAACATTATACACTCTGGGTTCCAGACTCCCCTGGAACTCCTTTTTCAGCTTGGTAATGCTAGCTTGCTATGTTTTGCTCTGAAGTCTGTAGCCCTGTCTCATCTTGGGAGTTAGACAGGGTCAGGCCTAGTTAGTACGTGAATGGGGAAATGCCAAGTGCTCTAGGCTGTATTTTAGAGGAAGACAAACCACCTTAGGTAAGAAAACCCTATGAAATTCATGGAGTTTTCATGCATTTGGCACCTTCCAGGCACATATGCAGTACTAGTGCATGTGTAAAAATAGTGTTTGCGTGTTGCTGCGTAAGAAAGTTTGTACTTCCATGGGAATCTTGTGTGTGTATTCAGAGTTCCCCACAATCCGTGACTCAGATACAAGCCTTAAATTTGAATGAAAGATTAATCACTGTCTTGCAGTCAACATAAAAGTTGTCATACAGTCATCAGAATATAGGTAATTGCAGTATAGCAGTCTTTAAATTAATCAGTGGAAGTGGTAGGAATTCGTGTAGTGTATTTCCAGGATAGTATGTCTTCTAATTTGGCAACACTGTAGACTAACAATTCTCTAATCCATATGCACCTTATCTGTCTGTGCCAGGCTGTTTTTTCTATGACTGCTAGCAGTTTCCCCCTTTTCTTACATAGCAAACATCTGCCTTTTTGCCTTTAACTTGTTTGTCTGTGCTTGTTTACTTAAACACTTTACTTCATGTAAGTGGGTGTTCAATACATTTTTTTTTTAAAGAAGTGACAACTACTTTGCAGTTCTTGGAGACCATAAAATGATTTTTTTGGAGAATGGAGAAGGGGGTGAGATAATTAACTGCCCTACCCAGTGTGTATGTTTTCTGTTTTAAGCTGGTGAAAATTTGCCACGTAACCTTTAAAAAAAACAACTGTGTAATTTCAGGTCATTGAAAATAGTTTTAAATAGTTTGGTTGCGTGGGACTGAAAGAGCCTTCTGTGTCTGAAGTGAACCTTCAAGGCAGAAAATCCAGGCTAAGATGGCCACTCTCATTGCTAATTCTTTTTGTAACATTTGGCGTTTGGGAAGGGAAAAAAAAAGAGAAACATACGTGCTTTCTTTTCTTCTAATATTAGGTAAATATTAGTTCTGATTTAAACGTGGTAACTTCACTGCATCATTTTTCTTTTCTTTATGCTATTTTGTAATGCTTTTATTGGTTGCTGTTCTAATACTTGTCCTCCGAATATAAGGAAAATACATCTTAGCATTTTACAGTTTGCTGTAGGTTCATGAAACTTATATTTGGTGATCTAGCATTGATTTGGTGTCTTCTTTTGCATCTTTCCTTCTTCTGAAGTGCCTGTTTAACCTGATTGTTGCTCAATGTATGTTTTATTTATTGAAATGTGAAAATTACCCATAAAAGCAGTGGAAGGGAGTGGGGAGAAGTAGTTTTTCTAGAATATGTAGCATATCAGGAGGTAGAACCTTTCATTTATAATTATGTAGAGTCGGGTTTAAAAATGGTAATCTTAAATATTATAGGGCTATGGGAAGTATTTGTGTAGACAGGATATGGCTGTGATTGTACACAGCTTTTCTTCCTTTTGTTGGTTCTCACCCTTGCTGTGATGCATGTTTTAATGGAAATGATAGCTTGATTCAGAAAGATCTTCTGTTGGAGGAAAAAGATTAAACATATTGACAATTGGAGAAAATGGTATCTCAGCAAACAGAAGCTAGAATTTAGGAGACTCTGAACTATCCTTTTTGTGTAGAGCTGAAGTATTTTGATAACCAAATCACATACCAAGCAGTTGCAACAGTTTTGACAACTTTTCTATTAAAATGCATGTTAACGTCTTTCTTTTTAGTGTTTTAGGGGACTGGTTTTGTTCAACAAGTTATTCTGATTCAATGCACAGCAAAATTACTAGCTGATGACAAGTAGGACCAGTGATCTAAATAGATTTTACATCAACAATCTGTTTTTTGGGGGGTGGGATGAGGGATCGTTTATATTTATATGCTACATTTATATATTTCTGTTATAAATTATTCTGGTGAATGATCTAGCATGAAAATAATCCAGTGTTACCAGCCATGAATATTGCTTATTTATTTCCTTTTTTTAGTACACTTGATCCCCGTTAATCCAGTTAAAGAAGATGGTTTGAGTTCAAAGAATCGAAAGAGAATTATGCCAAATCCACTGACAGAGCCACCTGCCATAGACCCTATTTATGAAGCCAAATTTTACTGTAATATTCCCAGCATACCTGAACGCAGTATGGAAGGTAAATATATTATTGTGTTGATATCTACTGTTTTGTTTTGTTATAATTAATATTGTTCTGTTTTCAGATTGTAGCATTCTCAGTAAAGCATGCTATCAGAAAATTACCAGGTAGAAGTGGTAGCAATTAAAATTAAAATGCAAAATCTAAATCTTTTCTTCTGTGTTAACCTCAGCTACTAACAATGTAGGTGGAATATAGTCACTGTGCTGTAACGGAAGAGACCAAATATCCATCTAGTCCAAGATGTTTCTAACTGACCAGCCAGATATTCTGAAAATCTCACAATGAGACATAAATGCAAAAGTCATCCCACTACCTCCTGCTAACTCTTGTTGAAAAGCATAATGCTTCTGAACCTTGATGTTCCATTTAGCCCAATGGCTGATTGCCTTTAATAGACCTCTGCTCAATAAATTAGAACCGGAGTGGGCAAAATACAGCCTGGAACTGCATGTACCCCCCCTCCAAAAAAAAGCTGTTTCTGTGATTTTCAAGTTCTCCAAGATTACTAGACTTCCCTTTTTCAGATAACAAAAGAACAAAAAGGAAGGTCATGACCCCAGAAAACGGAAATCGAATGAGAACTTGTACTCAAGCCACTGCTACAACTTGTAAGATTTTCACTTAATTAGGATATTATCCCTTGTACCATATTTAAGATACCATATTTGCCAGCGTATAGGACGCACCTCATTTATATGTCAGCGAATACTATTTGCCAGTGTATAAGACACACTGGCATATAAGATGCACCTTATTTTCAAACAGTATTTTTGGGAAAAACATGAGTTTTATATGCCAGCAAATAGGGTACATAGAAGTGTGAATGCCCAGGCAACAAACTGGAAATTCAGGGATATATTTTTTTCTGAAAGCCCTATTTTCATCCAGAAAAATTGGGGAAAAATGGATGTTCTCATTTAGAATGAAGAATAAATTATTTAAGACAAGATGTTCCTATATTTACTCCTCCTGTATTATTTCTAAAAGCTAGATAACAGACTAACTTTATTTCACATAATTGCAATTTTTGGTTGCTCTTTTATTTCAGTTATTTTTTCTATGGGAATCAGTAATTTATGTCTACTTGGCATTATGGAGGACTAGAGACAAAATAATTTTCTTTGTTTTACTAATATTGTTGTTGTTTCTGACTTATGTCAAGTCTAAGACAAATCTATCATTGGGTTTTTTTGGCAGGATTTTTCAGAGGGTGTTTGCTTTTGCCTTTCTCTGAGTGTGAGAGAATGTGAGTTGCCCAAGGTCTCCAGTGATTTTCATGGCTGAGTGGGGATTCAAACCCTAGTCTCTAAAGTCATAGTTCAATGCTCAAACCACTACATCTTGCTGTCTCACTATGTTGCTGTTGGCTGTTCAAGCCTGGGCATCTGTGTATGCATTTGTTAGTTTTGACTTGCAAGTTAAAAGTATCTCAGTAGTTACTCCATAAGCGTAGTGTGGCTGAAGTGGATAAGAGGATCCTCATATCTTTTATTATGCTTGAGCTCAGGATGATGCAGTGTAATAGACTGAGACAAGACCAAGAAGACAAACAGAAGTATTTTTTTTACACAATTCATAACTAACTTATGGAATTGGTTATCTTAGGCTGTTGCAATGGGCAATAGACATTAAAAGGAGATGGGAGAAATCCATGGTTGACAAGTGAGTTGTTGGCTGGTACTCACAATGGCTCTATAGAACTTTCAGGCAGAAGCGCAGTATGATCAGCAGTTATTGAAGGTATTCATGAGTTTATAGCCTCCCTCCTTCATCTCACTGGGCATGATGTAAGAGAGGGTAGGTGCTGGTGGAGGATAAAAGACGGGGGAAGGATGAGAAGAGGTTGGAGATGGATTGTTGGGTCTGAAGTAAGAGAAGATAGAGGAGGTGCTGGTGGAGGATGAAACAGGAAAAGATGGGAAGTGGGACTTAGAGGTGGATCATAGGGTGTGAAGAGAAAGTAAAGGAGATGCTGTTGGAGGATGGAAGACTTGGGGAGGAGGGAAGGAGAAGGGTGAGTGAGGAGCTGGATTGACCATTACTGTGACTGGCAGCTGCTCAATCCAAGGAGGCAAATGACCTTTTAAAAGTGTATTCACGATTTTTCTACTTTCATTTGGGTTCTGCTCCTGTAAGTCTCACAAAAGTGGAGTCATTCAAGAATCAAAGGCACAATATTTGTAAGCTGTTAAAAAATCAACCCATGTGTCACATTCATTTTCAGTTCAAAAGATGGGTCTGTGTAAACAAGGTAATTTTACTGGCCTCTAAAATAAATATGCATTGCTGACATTATCAGCATTCCATTTTCTCAATCTTGATTTGGGAGATGCTTAATAAACGTTCTGTCTGTACAATATGCCTGCAGGATCATGTAAAGCTGAATAACAAAGTCTGTCATTTGAGATATTTCATTTATTTTAGTAAGACTGTGACAAACAGAACAAGGAGTAAAGGTGGTACTAAGCTACATCAGTATTTACTTGTGAAAATGAAACCAGAGTGCACACAATACATGTTGTGCCAATAGAGTATTTGCATCTGTCAGTACATCTAGAATATAACTGTGGCTTACATATGAGCACAATGTCTCTAATTCAGTACTAATCAGGTCAGTGGGAGATCTCTGAGCTGAAAGACCTTTTCATTGCCTGTGTTTTGTATTCTTTTGACTGCTGTATGTTTGCATAGATGTCCTCCTTGGGCTTTGTGTGATTGTTATAATGAATCAGTTTCATTTTTTCCTTTTATAGGCCATGCACCTCATTATTTTAAACTGATTTCTGTCCATGTGCTGATTCGTCATGGGGACCGATATCCTCTTTATGCCATTCCCAAAACAAAAAGGCCAGACATTGACTGTACATTAGTGCCTAGCAGGTAAAGTTTCTTGATGTTATAATTTCTCCTAAGTTTTCTTTGTATGCTATCAATGTAAAAATTCAGTGGAATACAAATACCTAATTGAAGTTCATGTATTGATTTGCTGTATACCCAAGCAGAGACTTGTGAACTTTTTACTGAGGACTTGTTTTAAATTTTGCATTCATAGCAGTTGATACGTTTGTCCACACAACCTTGTGAGTTATCTTGCGCTAATTTCTGCTTCTTCTTCGTGGTCTCTGTGCCTTCATACACTAGGAGCTTTAGCGCCTGCGCGGTAGCGTTCGGAAACTTCTAGAGCTTGTTCGCTTGGCGGGAACCCCTCCCCCACGCCGGTACTGCGCATGCTCCTCCCGCCGAGCAACGGTCTCTCCTCAGTTCTTTTTCGTCCGCCGCCGCGTACGGAAGGTTCTTCAGTTTGTTCCTCTCACGTTGTGCTTGGCTTGCTGTTTTTCACGGTTTTACGGACTTTCGGACTGTCTTTGACCTCTCTTTCGGACTCCCCCTTCGGTTTTTCGTCTTTTTGGATTTCGGAGTTTGGCGTTCTTCGTCTTATGTCCGCGCTCTTTAAGAAGTGCGTGTCCTGCGGCCGCAAGGTTGCCCTCAACGACGGCCATAAGGAGTGTCTCTTCTGTTTGGGTGAGTCCCACAACATCCGGACTTGCCCAATTTGCCGGGATTTACTCCCCAAACTCTCCGCAACCGCTCCGCGAGACTCAAATCTTATTGTTGGGAACAGTCTCTGCGGGCGATAGACGAGACCTCCACTTCCAAGATGGCCGACAAGAAGACGACCACGCCATCGACGGTATCGGCGGCTGCCGTTCCGTCCACCTCGTCGGTATCGGGCTCGGTACCGGCGAAAACGCCGATCTCGGCGCTACCGAGGATCCCGAAGCTGTCGGCGGCTGCCAAGTCAGCAAAAGGATCCTCGACGGCGAGGAAGGCTGAGGCTCCCCTTACGGAGACGCCTGCTAAAAAGCGCCCTGCTCCGGACGGAGGCAAGGGCAAGGAGAGGAGAAGAAGAAGAAGAAGAAGGAAAAGAAACGCTCCCCGGCTGGGGACGTTCGACCTCCTACTCCTCCTCCTACTCAGCAGCCTTCCAAAGGGCGAGGCGAGTCCGTCGATCTCTCGGACGATGAGATTGAGGACGTTCCCCAACAGCGCCCGGACTCGCCTGTGGCAGACCCTCCAACCCTGGTGGAGGAGCGCCACCGCCCTCTTAGCCGTCGCAGGTCGGCCGACCTGCAGCAGAGAGAGCCCTCTGCTTCTCCGGAGCGGCGTTCGACCTCCTTTAGGTCCCGGTCCCGCTCTTCCGAGCGTCCGGTGGCCTCGCCGCCTCCGAGGGAGACAAGAGAGGAACAACCTCGCTCGTCTGCCTCCAGATACACCTCGGCGTCCTACGCGGCCAGGTACGCGAGGGAATCTGAATGGAGAGAGCGCCCGGCCTCCTATCGGTCGCATTCGCCATCGTACCGGGATCGGTACCATCGTGGCCCGAGTCGCTGGGAGACCTTCCGGAGGTCCCGGTCACCTCGTCGACAGCGCGAATCGCGCTCGCCTAGAGGGGACGAGGCTCGGTACCGTCGACGCCGAAGCCGATCTCCGTCGGACCGCCGCTCCTTCAGCCGCTCTCCCTCTCCTCGATATCATAGGGCGAGGGAGCCTTCACCACGGTATCGGGCGATATCGCCACCTCCTAGGGTCACGGCAACGGCGACGCGCCCTACGGAGTCGGTGGTGACTCGAGCGGGCTACGACGACGTCAGCCTCACCACCCCAGTCACCACCAAGAGGGTGAAGTCAGTAGTCAGCCATCCCAAGCGGGACGCTGCTGCTACCACCGCCCCGGCTGCGGAGAAGCCTAGGAGGGACACCTGCGGCGACGAAGGAGCCGGAAAGCGAGCGGCGAGTAGGACTCACCGAGCTCGGAGTCGTACGACTCGAGCGCGGAGTCAGAGGTGTTGAAGGCGGCCTCACAGGAGTCTCCTCAGCTGGGATTCGGGGACCCGATCCCAAGATCTGCTCCAGAGGACGTCCACCAGTTCTCTGCGATGCCTCCGCATGGCCACTACCCTCGGCCTTAAAGATCGCCGATGCGGAGCCGGAGGACGACGATCCAGCCTTCTCCGTCTTCGAGGAGAAGCGACCTTCCACGGCCCCGCTGCCTCTCCTGTCCGGGATCGATACTCGTGAAGGCCGCCTGGGATAGACCGGCCTCGGCTCAGCCGATACCGCAGCGGTTAGAACACCTCTACAGGGTGCAGAAGGATAACGCCGGTTATCTCTTTAATCACCCTGTACTGAACTCTGTGGTCGTCGAGTCGGCACAGACAAAGGGCTCCGG
Organism: Ctenosaura bakeri; assembly: GCA_948474755.1. Lineage (NCBI taxonomy): Eukaryota > Metazoa > Chordata > Lepidosauria > Squamata > Iguanidae > Ctenosaura > Ctenosaura bakeri. The sequence goes on along the minus strand of CAOLHI010001569.1, from coordinate 308,184 downwards.
CAGGCAACACACCATCCCGCCGGACAAGGAGGGCAGGAAGTTGGACGCCTACGCAAGGAGGTTCTATTCAGCTGCCTCCTTGCAGATCAGGCTGTCCAACACTCAGGCTTGCCTCGCGGCATACCTGAAAAAGTGCTCGATCGCCTGCAACCGGCGATGGGAGGCGGTACCGGAGGACATCCGCCAGCCTCCTCCGTGATTTTCAATGAGGCTATCTCCATCGCTCGGCTCAGATGGCCTCCTCCCGGCACACAGTGGAGATCGCCTCCCGGGTCATGGCGAATATTTGCCGGCTCCGCCGCCATGCTTGGCTGCGACCGGCCGACATCCAGGAGGACACCAGGAGGAGGATTCGAAGATCTCCCCTTCGACGGTGAAGGCCTATTCAATTCGTCCACAGACGAAGCTTTGGACAATCTTGTCAAGGCGAGACTGACCGCAAAAAGATCGGGCTGCAGTTTGCCCACGCAGGCCCGCAGGGCCCCCACCTTCCGCCCATCCTGGCGACGATCCTCCACCTCGTCGTTCCAGCGTTCGGCCCAGTCTGGACAGTCGAGACCGTCCTCCGGCTCATCGGCCAGACGCACGATTAGGCGGCGCCCGGCTTCGTCGAAGAAGCCCTCCCCCGAGAAAAAAAGGCTCGGTTTTGACGTGCCTGGCAGGACCCACCAATACCCACTCTTCAGCCCCCCCATCAGCGCTGGGGTTTCCGCCCGACTCCCCCTTCACCCTAGCGGAGGGGCAGTATGTCATTACGGACTCTTGGGTGCTTTCCTTTGTCCGTCTTGGCTACGCCATCGATTTCTGATTTCCTCCTCGCGGCGTTTACTACTCCACGCCGTCGAGTCCGGCCCTCCTGGAAAGACCCAATTCCTCCAAAAAGGGGGGCGATCGAGCGGCTCCCGCAAGAGGCCAAGACCACCGGCTTCTTCTCCGGGGGTACTTCACGGTACCGAAAGCCGAGGGGACCCCCCGGCTCAAACCCTAGACCTCAGAGGGGTGAACTACTACACCCGCCCCAAAAGGTTCAAGATGGTCACGAACCGTCGATCCTACCCTTCCTACATCGGGGGGACTGGTTCGCCTCCATCGATCTCCGAGACGCATACTTCCATATCGCCATTTCCCCCCCAGCACAGACGGTACCTCCGCTTCGCAGTCGACGACACCTGTTACCAGTACAAGGTGCTGCCGTTCGGACTCTCACTCCCCCAAGGGTCTTCACCAAGTGCATGGCCCCGGTGGTATCCTACCTGGGGACGAAGGGCGCTTCCGTCTTCCCCTACCTCGACGATTGGCTGGGGGCGTCCGGGCAAACAGAGACTTTACCACGACGTCCACTTTGACGTTGTCACCCTACCCGCCTTGGTCTACGAGGGGAATCCGAAGAAGTCCCACCCCCCAGCCGGCGAGGATCTTGGACTTCATCGGGGCGACCTAAAACTCGACCTCCGCCAGGGCGTACCTACCAGAGTCTCGAGCACAAACCTTGACCCGGGCCCCGCCGCTCAGGGCCCCCGACGGCCCCGACGTTATCTGCGAGAAGCGTCCAGCAGCTCTTGGGCTACATGGCTGCGACGACCGCTGGGGAATATCTCGCCAGGCTGAGAGCAAGACCTCTTCAACACTGGTTCGTCCGCATATTCGACCCCCTGCGAGACGAACAGACACTCCGACTGCAGCTGCCGGGAGACGTCCGCTATCCCTCCAATGGTGGCAGTCGCGATGCAATCTCATGTCAGGGATGCCTTTCCAAAGCCGACCCCGAAGGTGACGGTAACGACCGACGCCTCCCTGTATGGATGGGGTGCCCACTGCGGCGATCTCAGAGTCCGCGACAGATGGACCGACGACGAACCGCTCTCCAAACAACGCGCTGGAGCTGCTCGCCGTCTGGAAAGCCCCACGGGCGTTCCGCCATGCCGTGGCGGGGGGCACGGTCCTGATTCTGACGGACAACACCACCGCCGTCTGCTACATCAACAGACAAGGTGGGACTCATTCCACGACCCTGTCCCTCCCCTCGACCTGTGGGAATGGTGCATTCGCCTGCACACGCATCCCGTGGCGGTTCACCTGGCCGGGCAGGAGAACACCACGGCAGACGCCCTCAGCAGGGACACCTCATCCCATCACGAAGGGTTTTCCCCCCGGAGAGGCGTTCAGACTGATTCGGGACCGCTGGGGGAAACCCTCGATCGACCTCTTCGCGACCAAAGGGAAAGGGGAAGTGTCGCCGATTCTGTTCCAGAGCGGGCCCCCGATCGTGCCTCCATCGGGGACGCTTTCCAGCTTCCGTGGACCGGGGAACTCCTCTACGCGTTCCCGCCGTTCCCGCTGCTCGGCCGGACGATATCGAAGATCCTCCCCACCGAGCCGACGCGATCCTGGTAGCCCCGGATTGGCCGAGGCAAAAGGGTTTGCACCCCTGCTACAAGCCGCGCGAGACCCCCCTTAAATCCGGTTGCCACCGACACCGGACCTGCTCTCCCACTCCAAAAAGGGCCCAGTCCTCCATCCGGACCTGCCACGCCTGGCCCTCCATGCCTGGAGGATATCGCACTAGACGATCCCGTGCTCGGGATCCCGCGCGGCCAGGAAGGAATCCACCCGTCGCAACTATCAATACAAGTGGCGACGCTTCCTGACCTTTGCTAACGAGAGGAGTGAGCCGGTATCGCCCGCGGGGCTCTCGACCGTCCTGCACTTCCTCCTGCACCTCCGGCAACAGGGCCTGGCGTTTCCATCCCTGAAGGTGTATCTCTCCGCGATCGTGGCATACCAACCGCCGCGATCTGCTGCCTCGGCCTTCTTCAGGAACGATACCGTTAAGCGGTTCCTGAAAGGACTTCATCATCTCTACCCGCCGGTATCGCCGCCGCTACCGCCGTGGTCCCTCTCGCTGGTGCTCTCGCAGCTGACGAAGCCGCCCTTCGAGCCGATGGCGACCTCGGATGACAGGCTCCTGACAATGAAAACTGCCTTCCTGGTAGCGGTGACCTCAGCGAGGCGAGCGGGTGAGATCACAGCTCTTCGTTCCGATGAGCCCTTCACGGTCTTCCACAGGGACAAGGTGGTCCTGAGACCTGACATCTCGTTCCTGCCTAAGGTGGTGTCCAGTTTCCACCTCAACCAGGACATCATCCTGCCTACCTTCTTCCCGAACCCGACGACACCGTTAGAGCGGTCCCTCCACTCCCTGGACGTGCGTCGGGCATTGGCCTTCTACAAGGACAGGACTGCTTCCTTCCGACAGACGCCGCATCTCTTTGTTTGCTATGGGCGACGTCGGAGGGGCCTTAAAGTGTCCACCCAGCGCTTCTCCAAGTGGGTGGTGAGGACTATTGAACTGGCGTATGAGCTCGCGAGGAAGCCTCCGCCAGTCCTGCTTCGAGCCCACTCCACCAGAGCTGTGGCTACTTCTGCGGCCCTCCTGCGAGGAGTTGACCTGCATGAACTCTGCCGTGTGGCGACCTGGTCCCAACCATCGACCTTCGTGCGCCACTACAGGCTCGACTGCCGGTCGCGCAGAGATGCCCGGTTTGGACGTGAGGTGTTGGCTTCCGTGCTGTAGGACCTGACCCGCCGTCCGACCGGTAAGCTACACAGTCTCCTAGTGTATGAAGGCACAGAGACCACGAAGAAGAAGAACAGGTTGCTTACCTGTAACTGTGGTTCTTCGAGTGGTCATCTGTGCCATCATACACACCCGCCCTTCCTCCCCTCTTTCTCAGGTCCCTGTAGGTTCTACGGCGGACGACAGAACTGAGGAGAGACCGTTGCTCGGCGGGAGGAGCATGCGCAGTACCGGCGTGGGGGAGGGGTTCCCGCCAAGCGAACAAGCTCTAGAAGTTTCCGAACGCTACCGCGCAGGCGCTAAAGCTCCTAGTGTATGATGGCACAGATGACCACTCGAAGAACCACAGTTACAGGTAAGCAACCTGTTCTTCTCTCTTTTCTTTTTAAAAAAAGTTAAAACAGTTGCAGATTCCACAAGTTGTCCAGACAGAGGTAAACAAAAGCTCTGAAAACCCCAGTTCACTGGAAGACTGTCTCTTGCCCTCTGTCCCTCCAGTTACTCTCATCCCTGTCTAGCGTATGTGTTAGCAAATGAATAGATGGGTAGAATGTTCTTTTATCTTTCTGGGATATGACAGAGAAGGTTATGAGATATTAAATACACCTTAGTGTTGTGAAACAGATATAACCATAGTACTTTCCTGCTCGTTCACTCTCCCTCTTTTCATTGAGGAACAATTTGGTACATTTTTTTTCAGTTGTTAATTGACTTTCAGTAATAAATATTCTGTTGGCTATCCTGAGTTGCATTTTCTCTAATTTGTGTGGCTTTTCTATCAGTAGCAAGAACTGTCTGAGATGCTGGTAAATTCAGTATGGATTCATTATTTTTAGTAGGGATAGTAGCCATTAGCACTGCTTAATTCTGTGCACAGTTGTAAAAATAATTCATTTTGAAACAACCATAAGTTGTTAATTAATATCAAAGTTGCAATCCTAAGTGATATAGCGTTGTTGAGTTGGCTCACTGTAGCTGCAACCAGACGGAATAGTTCAGATTGACAAAGGTTAATTAGAATTATTAAAGAAGGACAAGCAAAATGTTGCCTTATGTTGTGTCATCATCTGTAGGTGTGCCACTTACGATAAAACCCAGTTTTAAAATTCTGCAGTGAATATATACACTTCTGTTAAGGTCAGAATTTAACTTGATCAGTCATATGAACTTCTCTGTGTTAGCATAGTGGATGGATATAGTAATAAAATCACTATTTGGGATAGAAAGAAGTGAAAGAAAGCCAATAACATATTGTGGTAAATACATTTTCACAAACAAAATGTTAGTATGCTGAAGCAGGGCACGTATATTTAATATTTCAAGATGGCGCTTACTGAGTGCTATGGATTTGTATTGGCTGTAGCAAGCAATTAAATTCTGTAATAAGATAAGCAGTGAGTAATTTGCTAATTGCAGTGATAGGATTTTTAATGAACCTACTCTAGGGAATGAAACATTAATTGAAGAGAGATAATTCAAAGTCGTTTGGAAATTCTACAGAGCTTGACATTCTAAGCTCTAAAAACATCTGCAGTGTGGTATTAAAAAGAATGCTTTGCAGAGTAGGCATGTGCATGCTGTGATGGTAGTAATTAAATAACAATTTTCAGCTTTACAAAGTCCATAAGAAGAAAACCCCTCAGATCAGCCTCTAAAGAGTTACACAGTGAATTGCACTTCACAGAAGGTCAGTTTGTGGATGTGTCCAACGACATTCCTAATTAATTATTTTCCAGATATGAAAAATGAGAAGGGTAGTGTAGTTTCTGCAGTGAGGCTTTCGTGCATTCCAGAGGTACATTGTATATCAGTCAGTCTTAATATTTTGCTGAAGCGCTCTTGAATCCAATAATAATCAGTGTTAGTGACTGTCCAGAGAATTGGAAAATTTGATAACATGCACTCAACCTAGAAAAGTTTCTTTTTTTTTTAATGGTCTTCGAGACAAAATAGCTCTGTATATAGCACAGCAAGGTTTTGCCATCCATTTTAACTTGTTCTGTGATGCTTCTGATGAATACCTAGCAAGAACAGCCTGATATGTCCAGCCTTATGCCCCAAACATCTGGAGTGAAATGGTTGGTTACCAGACACACCCTGTCTTTTGAATTGCCTTCATACAGAGGCTTATCTGGCACAATCCTATTTTTTCTTCTTTTATCCTAGAATTATTAACCATATTGCCTTGATGAGTTTTGATGAATTCTTTTGATGTATTTTTTAATTTACTTTGTAACCAGCCTTGAGATCTGCATCTGAAGCATGGTTAACCAATACTTTTATAAACCAAAATACTCTCCAAAGCATCTGTTTGCATTCTTTAAATCAGGCGTGGAAGGTGCTTTCAAGAGTTGTAAAGAATATGCTGGCAAGTAAGCAAAGGGTTGGTCTTGTAGTCATACAGAGCCACTGTTATTTATAGGTCTTTGTAGCTGAGAAGTAGAGTTCTTAAAAACAAACAAGTTTTGAAGCACTGGTGTAATTTTTCAAACAAAGTTTGTTCGGGAGGCTTTTCATATTTGAAGGACAATTTTTTTCTCTGTACATGGCCCGGAAACTGCAAATTGCATTCAACTCTTCCTGCTGTTAGAGAGAGATCAATTTGAATATGTACACTTAGGCAGAGAAATCATTTACAGTTAATCGCCAGTACTCTCTCTGTGTTCTTGTGTGTGTATATCTGCGGTGTTTGTGAGAAGGGGAAATAAAAATGAAATATACATTTTGTGCATGTGAGGTGTGTTTGCATGTGTAAGACAGACACATACACATACAGAGAAGCTAAGATCCTACATGTGTGCATAGCTTTACTCACAAGTCTGCTACTGCTGCCTGATAGCAGCTAACCCTGGGAAGTGTTTCTGCTGTTATTACTTATCAGTGGGGAAGGGTAAAGAGGAGAGAAGCATTACAGACTATGGAGAAGCTGCGTTTTAGAGGAGAAATGAGGGTGTCTCAAATAAGTGTACCCTCCTCTTCCTCCCTCCAGGAGCCCAGAGCAGCTAGATCTTGACTATCTGAATTGCCTCCTCCCTCCCCTTTTCTCTGTTAGAAAGGAGCCACAGCACTCCTTCCTGGACTTGATAGCTGCCAAACCATGGGAGGTTTCTGGGTGGAATGCATCTGTGCCACAATCAGAAAGGGACTTTGTTCATACAAGTCACTGACAGGATGCCAGCCATAGACATATGCACTACATTCATAAGGTATTTCATGTGTAGTTCTCTTCCTTCCACACTTGAACAGCTTCTCTATAGATGGAGATGGTGTAGCATGAGTTACTGAATCAACAGCTGTACAAGCAAGATGAGCAGTATACTTTCCAGAACAATTGCATGACTATTTTAGGAGCTCTTGTAAGATGGCCTTGCAATGCAGCAAAGTTAGTTGACAATAATGACATTGAAGATCTTGAAATTTAGTAGTTTTTAATGAGAACTTTAAAATTAGAAAAACTGCTGTGCATTTTTAATATAGATTGGCAGCTACTTAAGTTATAATTATTTTCTCATTGAAATCCGTATTTGTTGTTTAAGCTATTTGAATTTTGTTTTGTGATAAGTATCTCATCTGTATTCAATTCCCTTCTCTGTTCCATTTAGTATTCCACAGATGGAGTTCATTAATTACGCAGATTATGCTGCAGCCCTATGGACTCCTAATGGGCAAGCAGGATAGCTTAGGGGGCCTTGCTCGAGGTTGTGAATTAAGGATTGTGGCATATGAATAGAGTAGAAAGTAGGTAAGGAAATAGATGAAGTCCTTGGAGATTTCTTCTGCCAAATTTCAATTAACATTTTCAAATCAAGGTAGATTTCCTTGGAGAAAACTTGTTTTTGTAACTGTTCACTGGCACAATTAATTTTCTGTTGCAGTATTTGGTTTAGTTTGGTTTTGAGGGGATAATGTGAGAGTGGGGATGGGGTTTAATTGAAGTAAATAATACTTTGGTCGGCATTAAATTTCAGATGCGGCAAATGTAACGTATGACTACAGTCTACTTAGAATGCCATAATTTAATTCCATAAGGAATAATGTTTTAATAGACAAGAAGAAAAGGGAGAAAAACTCAGCATATTAAGTTTAAAAAATGAAAAACTGTGTTGTCTGATGATGTCACATTGTGAACCTTTAAATACAAGGACTCATAATATTATTTTGAAATATAGCAATGAACAACAATGAAATCTGTTATCTGTAAGATCATCTTTAAGTCCATGGTTGTGATTCAAAAGCACTCATGCATGTGTGTACATTATTCAGCGTTTTTCTATTTGATTGATGTCCTCCGCCTCATGCCCCCCCACCAACCAACAAACTCTTGAACTGCTGTTTGCCAAGAGCGTTAGGAGGAAACTACCCTAGATATATATGTGCTTCCAGTGAATTTCATGATTAGCTACCGTTGTGACTTGATGCTTAAAGATGAGTGAACTGTGGAATACTGTTAACATTTTTGTACTGCATTTCTGGATAATGCACTGTGACTGGCATCTTGTTCAATATATGCAAGGTCATAGGCCTGACTTATAACCGCATGAATTTTTGTAATTTTTGTTGGCAACATTACAGTTTTGGCACCATTGCTATGACCACAAATGCCCCCTCAACCCACCTTAGACACCAGATGGCTACACCAGCCAAAGGAGTTCTGAGTGCTGGGGCATCAGATGATGAAGGATGAAGCAGCCAGCCGTTTCCCACAAGTGAGCCATGGTGTGGTGACCAGTTGTGAAAACAATCCTCAAGGGCCCATGCTCATCATACATGGTTCCCTGATGGGAGAGACCTAGAATAGTGACAGTGATGAAAAATAAATGCATGTATGACATATGGTGAGTGAATTAATACAAAATCCAAAGCCAAATTGTTTTTAGACTAAAAGCATTATTTTAGAAAATTTAATAGCATATGGAATGACATGGCAGCTGCTTGAAAAGCTATTTAAATGTGGTCAGTAAATCTTGTCAAGACTAGGGAGTTGTGGGTATGTGAGGTCAGAGAGAGAGAGAGAGGGAGGAAGGGAAGACACAGAAATGACTTGATTCCATGGGGATAGCTATTTCTGTACAATGCCCTGGGAAGAATAACTTTTTATGATGACTTGTCACTCCCAAGGTTCCCTGGGACCACAGTTTCTTTATCTAGAATATCAGCCGTTCTTTTGAACCATGTGTTCCAGCTATCCAGTATCAGGGGGGAAAAATCATTAAAAGGCATCTTTCAGACCACCTTCTACATATTTTAAATGTAGGTCTATGTTAATGGATTTGAATTAAAATCTACATATTTAGTGCAGAAACAGGATGGAATGGATTTCATTATGAGCATATGCAAAAATGACACACCCTGGGTTTAAATTGATAGATTGTCAGTCCCTAGTGAAAAAAAATGGGTAGCTTTCTATGATATTATACTTTCTTTCATTAATTCAGAAAAGCTTAAAAGGCAGGCAGAAATGTGAGGAAAAATTGGAAATAGAGCAGCGGCCTCTTAGCAGTTTACTTTCAAAAGGACCTGTTAGCTCTAATTGGTAGCAGATCCTGGTGGAGATTTTATTTGATCAACTTCTAACCCTACACTGCATTGGAAATGATCTGGAATGAAAAAGCAAATGTATTAGTAAAAAAAAAAATCATTCTATAATAAAACATAAGCTATAGCCTTTGCAAACAATGCACTTCATTAAGCTGACAATTTATTAAATAAGACTATTTTAAATGTTTTAAATTTTTGAATTTATACTGGTCCTGTCCCTAGGTTGTAGTTATGAAAAAAGGCCAAGTTGCATACTTAATCTTTCATTTTTATTCTTCCATGATTTTATGGAAATTAGCATATAAGAATTTCTCTGGAAGTTTAATCTATCAAACTAAACAGAGTAATTTCTTTCATTCTGCTCAGTCTCAGCCACTTTCACAGTGTTGCCTGGATACTCTGTCTCCTGCGGCATCTGTAAATTGGCCAATTCAACAGCAAGATTGCTAATCTATTTTTTTAAGTCCTTATAAAAAGTAATTGGCCAGACAGCTTCTGAATACCATTGCCTTTCAGCTGCCATCTATCTCTCTCCTCCACCATCCTTTTTCTTGTGAATAATAATTCTCAGTGTACATTGTACTGAGTACAACTCAGGAAATACTTGCATACAGGACATTTTCCATAAGCTCAAACATCTTTATATACAAACTTCAGATAATGTATATGTATTTTTTTATAAACTTCTGTCCATGTTTTCATTGCTGGTTACATTATTAGGTTGACAGACAAGCAGCATGCTTTCTACTTCTGTAAATACTGAGCTTTCAAAGTGCATACTTCCAGTCTTAATTATAAATGTTCAGGACTGCGACTGAGTTAAAACAACACAAAGAATCTGTACTAGTTTAAACATTTACACGGCACAGTTTGGGATTTAATATCTCAGTAAAAAGGAGAGATGGAAAAACACTAATTGTATGCCAAGGGTTGTGTAAACAGATGAAAGCTCAAGATATTAACGCATATTTTAAGTGTACGCTAAACTATTATTTGTTAGCATTGCATACAAATATGGATATCGACACCCCAATTTCAGTGAAAAATGGTGGTTGTGAGTTTGTATTCAATACACAAAAACTGAGAGAGGTTGTGGAAGAATTTCTTTAGGGAAGGGGCAGGAAATGCGTTTCTACCAATCTTGTTAGACTGGAACTCCCACCATGCTTCACTGTGGGCTATTCTGGCTATGTCTGAAAGTAGTGGCAGTCCAACTACATCTGGAGGGCCACACATTTCCTTCTGTCTTGAGATAGAATCAGTTAATCCCAGTACACATTACAATAATTCTCAAATTTTTTTGATAAGGAAATGAAAATCAGGTTTTTGAGTGGAAAAGCAACAGAGAAACGGATGACTGTGGCACCCTTCATTTATGACAAAAGGCCTTCTAAGTGGCTTTCCATTGGAGTTTAAATGCATATATTCCTGGGTGAGCAATTTGATAGAATTGTAAATAGCACAAAGTTGCTCTTTGAAGTAGAAGGTGGAGCTTGGAGAAAGGTTAAGCACCTATAGGTTGGGTGCCAGGCTTGAGGATCTCTGTGCAGTGCCCCTGATGCTGATGCTGCAGTGCTGAACTGGAACTCTACCTCCATCAGACTTCAAGGCCTCTGAGGCCCCAATCTAGCTTTACTTCCCACAGTTGCAGTTGCAGTACCCAGTGGCTGTGCCATTCAGGGATGAGAGTCAAAAAGCCTCCATCCTAAATTTTCCAATATGTAATGGATGAAATTGATACTATGCATTGTATATGGGGAAATGATGTGGTTGTTGTGGAAAGCAAAAAGAAAGGTGAATACTGTTCCCAGAGTACCAAGCTGCATATGCCTAGTTTGTTTTGGAGCAAATTTCCTTCAGGAGCAAGTCTTCTGACTAGCAAACTGGAAAGTTAAGCTCTTATAGATTTCTGCTTTACTAAATTTCTCCTAGACTGAGTACATTAGTGGGGACAGATAGTGACAGCAGTGCTACTGGGGCATCTGGAATGGCAACTGGCAGGACTTGAGTCTAATGGCAGCAGGGTGTGCCGTGTGGCAGACGGGCTAGACATATGCTACAATGGAATCTTCTATGGGTTGATGGATGCTGAGGCCGGCCTCCTGCTGCAGCTTCTCCACTCTTAGAAATGTAACTTTCAGGAAACATTTTCAGCAAATATAATCTGGTTTCGTGCTTGCACAGAGATAGTCTATCCCCGTATTTTCAGTAAACACTGTTTGTAATTTAGTGTAGGCTACTGTTCTGACTGACTAGCACCTTCACTTTGTTGTTGGTGTGTGCCTTTGAGTAGTTTCTGACTTACGGAGATCCTAAGGCAAACCTGTCATGGGGTTTTATTTGCAGAATTTGTTGTGTTTGTGTTCACATTCGTCTGAAACAGAGAACATGTGACTTGCCCAAGTGTCCCAGTGGGCCATTGTGTCCCATTGCGGCCGAGATCCTACATTGTTGCATAGTTCTGCACATGTAATTTTTGATTGTCCCAGCACCTTGCACCTGTCAAATTGTGGGAGGAAGCCTTGCTGCTGTTACTTTGCAATGGGGAAGGGATTCTGACTATGGAGAAGCAGATGATCTCAGCAAAGTTGGCTTGCAGGGTGGTGGTGAAATGAGGGTGTACTCTCACATGGAATGCACCTGCCTTTTTCTTTCCCCAGGTACTCAGAAGAACTTCATGGTCTCAATCACCTACTCTCCTCCCTTTTTTCACCAGTTAACAGGAGAAGTAGGAGTCCCTTCCAGGGCTTGATAGATGTCAGGTAGTGAGAAGTTTTTGAATGATGTGCCAGGCACAAGTGAATGTATTTATATGTTCTTTGTCCAAAATGGAATTTAACATATGTACAAGTCATTAATGGAATGCTGTCCTGTGCATGACCAAAAAACATTTCATTCAAATAGATGAATCTCATTTCAGCCATCAAACATGGTGGTGTGATTTTGATGATTTGGGTTGCTTTATTGCTTTAGGACCTGAATGGCTTGTTATCATTTAGACAACCACAGCTTCTGCAGTATATCAGAAGATTCTAATAGAAAGGCCATCTGACTAAGCATTGAAGTTGAACCAAAAGTAGATGTGCAACATGACAATAATCCTGGACATATAAGCAGCTCCACAAAGGAATGCTTTGGAAGAAGTTCCACATGTGGTCAAATGGTCTAGTCAAACCCCTTTGAAATGTTGAGGAAGGATCTGAAGCAAGCTGTTCATGAAACTTGTGTTTCACTGAGTTGAAGCAGTTCTGTTAGGCAGAATGGGAAAATTGCTTAAAACCCCTGTGAGAGAATGACAAGCAATTACAGAAAACACTACTTGAAACCATTGCTTCTCAAGGAGTTACTAACAGGTAGTGAATCTAATAGTTTGCGTATTTTTTTCACATGATTGAATCAGTTGTGGATAAATACATTTTGAAAACTCATATTTGTTTATCATTTGTTTAATTAGGATATCTGGCATTCTTCGTCTAGATTATGGATTCAGATTGAAATGTAGTAACATTTTAAGTTGGATATATGTGACCCTAAATATAATCCTAAGAGGCTTGCAAACATTTTCATGTCATTTGTAATATGAAATGGGGTTCTCAAAAACACAGTGCAAATAGTGTTGCAATAGTGAGACAAGCTTATTTACAATGCCTATTCCAACTTGCTACAGTATAGGTTAGTATCAGATTTTACTGCTTTCCCTCATCATATTGTATTTTTTCCAAACAGCTTCTCAGAGTATATTAATATTCAAAGCAAAGAACTTGCATAGGTATTTGTAAATAAATGTGTTAGTGTGCAAATTGTAGAGAAACCTGACTTACTTCTCATTCTGAAGGTAAGACTGATAGTTGGAGAGTTATTTTTTAAAAAAAGAGATGCCATTTCTTAGTAAAAAATAATATTACTTTGATTTTTTTAATGTAGAGGTAGGAGTTGTCTAGCCTTCCGGGACTGGCATCTTGTTAAAGATATATGCAAGGATAAGTCCACACACACCACTGTGTGTGTCTTTTTTGGTAATTGTGAGGTTCAGTATTCTTTCCAATCTTCTCCAAGGACCAAAGTGCCCTCACCCCTCCACATCACAGTTTTGCTGTGATACCATTCCGTAGCAACTGGAGAGCACAGAGAATCAAAGAAGGTTCTGGCTATGCAAATATGCCTGTGCAGACCAATGGCTTTATTCTCCAAGACCCTTGTGTATCACTGCAGAAGATGACTTTGGTTTGCATCTGGCTGTAGGGCATTCCCCATCTGATTCATGCCCCAATTCCTGTTCTCCACTAGGTACAGAATGGCCATTCGGGGGTCATCATGGCAAAACTAGTAGTTCAGAGGATGGGAGGACAACTCTTACATTATTCTGAGAATTTTAGGATTTTGGCTCAGACATTGAATATAACCCCAGTGATGATATCTTATCACTGGCTAAGCTGGTTAAGGCAAATTTAATTTTTCCTCCACGTTGTTGTCTAATTTAGGCTTTGCTATAGTATTTGTAACCCAGATCTTGTGCATTGCTGTGGCAGTTCAGATAAGCATGATGCTCAGTTAACCATTTCTGGAAGTATTTTCCTTTTTCTTGTGGGATGATAATGTTGACACTTGTTTCGCAGTTAGTGAACATGAAACTTGACAGAATTAGGTTATTGCTTACTATATATGAATGTGCTAGTTGTGTACATGTGTAGAAACATGCACTTGTCCTCTTTTGCCATCTTAAGTTTTTGGTATGAAAAGCATAGCTCTGTCTTGACTGGTTTAAAGATTTAGTAAGGTGGTAACTATCAAGAAATATATGGGATCATACAATATGAAGTTTAGTAGATGCAGACAGCATGTATACCCCAGATTGCCTGTGATTACAGTGCTGGAAGGAAAGTACAATATGGCAGTCTTGTGCAGCAATTTATGGTCATCTTAACTGCCTTAAATGAAGTATTTTTGTTAATTAAAATGGTCTTTCTGCTGAACAAGAACACTGGCTCTGCAACCCTATACATATTAACCTGGAATCTAATCCCATTTAACATAGTGAAAGATTTCCAAATAAAACATTCAGTGGAGTGTTCTATAAGTATACACCAACAATTCTGATGATTCAGAAATTTATATTGGAGCTTGCATATGAAGGCTGAAATCAATACTAAGAAAATCAGTATTCTAATGTAATGTCAAATAGGGCACAGCTCAGCAAATATTTGCTATGACTCCTGTGTCATAATTCTCATGGAAATCACTGAAATACACACTTAGATATTTGAAGCTCAAATCTTTGCAGCAAAGCAACAGTGAAAAATTTGTGGATTTTGAAATATTGCTGGACTAAAATTCCCATTACCCCTTACCATTTGCTATGTCCCCTATGCTGATAGAGATTGCAATTCAGCAATACCTAGAGGGCCCCAAAGTGCTCATTTCTGTTCTAAGAGAAATCCCATTCATCTGGGCTCCTCTTTTGCATCAATATCCATAGGTTTAGGCTATGTAAAAAAACTTTATTATTTTTTGAAGCAGTTCTCAATGCCAGGCTACATGTGCTTTTAGATTATTATATATTTCCTGTTCTGTTTCCCCTTTCAAATAGGGCTGGATTGGTACTACACTGTCTTTTCTCATTGAAACCATTATATCGACCAATGTTACTGTTATTCCTGAGTAACAGCAAGATGTACAAGAAAGTTGATGTTGCTATGGTATAATGAAATTCTATGATATGCAGTTCAATTTGGTATAGCATGAAAGACTGAATGATTTTCATCTGTAGATTTACCTCTGCATATGACTAACTTGAAATTTTAGTCCATTGAAGATTTCTGTGTGCTCTGTGTTCTCATACAGTACAAGCTTTCACAAAGATAGTTCTTTGCATTTATGGACTTTTTTAAAAAAGAAAACTTATTTAAAGGTGATCATTTCTAAAGTGTAGTGCACCATGAGATGGTAGTGTGGCACCCTCTTGTGGCTTAAGTCGTTCAGTCTGGACTTAACAAGGTAACAGGAATTTAGCCTTTGTAAAAACGTCTCCCAAGCCATTGTCAAGGTCCCCAAATTTGAAAATAAAATTCAATAAAAATTATAGTAACTTTGGAACCATGATGATTATTGTGTTTGATGCTAGATTTCTGTATGTATGGAAGATGCAGAGCAAGCCTGTATTGTTCATATTTTATATTTTTAACAATGTTTTTCAATTGCATTGTCTAGTGTTCAGTAAAAAACAAGGAGACTCGGATGATTTCCATTCCTAAAAATTCTGTTTTTTTGTTTGTTTGTTTGTTTGTTTATTAAAAAGAAGCCAATCCTCACAGGCATTAATTGATGAGCAGTTCAATGAGTGGAGAAAGATCATATTATTGATTACTTTCAAAGCAAAGAATAGATTACAGAAGTAAATCTGTTCCTACTGGAAGTAGCCTGTTCGTGGATTTACTGTACAGCGATTATTTCTGTATGTACGGCTACATACAAATGGCTACATTGTTATGTTCAGGATTGTAAGCAGTGAGATTAGAGGGAAATGAAATGTAAAAACGCAGAAAGTGAAAAATATGTGTGTTATCACTGTTGGCACTCTGCATTGTTTATCTGATTTTCCTGTAATTCATCTGGGAATAATAGTCCTGCATCTGATGAAGGGGGCTGAAGTTTATGAAAACTTGTATTATGAGAAATTTATTTTCAGTGTCCCAGAAGGGTCATTTTTCTTCCCCAAAGACCTGTGTTATCTTTTAAAAAGGATTTTCAAGTCAAGTACTAGAAGTCTTGATAATTCACATTTTGCGGTTCTAAGTATATGTTCATGTTAGTCTGGATATGTTGTTCACATGCTGCACCTTGACTTACATTTGAGTATCGGTTGTGTTCTAGCTGTTCAGATGTAAACTGGTTAAACCTTGAAGCTGGTGTGTCTTTAACACCACATGCTTGTTGGTTGCATCACATACTTGTTAGTTTAAAAACTTTTTTCTAATTAAATGGAATGTAGTATTCTTGTATATTAATAAAAAAGTAGTTAGGGAAACTTATGGCAGCACTTAAGAAACTTCTGATTGGGAAAAGATTTGTTGGCATAGTGTGTATTCTTGA
This sequence comes from Ctenosaura bakeri, assembly GCA_948474755.1. NCBI lineage: Eukaryota > Metazoa > Chordata > Lepidosauria > Squamata > Iguanidae > Ctenosaura > Ctenosaura bakeri. The sequence continues at coordinate 291,980 of CAOLHI010001569.1, read as the reverse complement.
GGAGGAACAGAAAATCTATTTCAAAAGGACTTGTATGGTAAGAAATATTCTGAGCAAGAGAATTAAGAACTGATTTCTGAGCAGGAATTGTTGCACTGACACCTTATCTCTTGGGATATGAAGACCAGATTATGTTTATTTAATCTATGTTTAAAAAGTGTCATGAGTATACATTCAACATGACTGCAGAATATTGTATGCACTGTGTAGTATATCCTTATTTTCAGTAGTGTTTCTCAAACCTTTTTAAAACTGGACTCATTTCTTTTTTGTGTTCAAGAAACTATAGCTACTGCTGTGCATGGATGCTTTCCATAAAAATCCTGCTGAGAGGTAGCAATTACAGATGCTAGAAGGCTCTGTCCAAGAAATGAAATGCTGGAGGACTTGTTTGCCATAAAGCTATTCTTACTGTCCTAGCGTGCAACGTCCTGGGAATAAAATAGATTTTTTAATGTTGGTAACATAAGTTATAGTTAGATTTCAACTTGTTGGAAAGCTGTGAAAGCTGTGGAGTTACGAAGAATAAGAGGAGGTAGAAATAACTGTTGGAATGAGGGTACCTAATTAAACAACAACAAAAAAAGTAAGACTTTCCAATCAACAAGTAACTTATGTCTTTGGACCAACTATACTGTTAATCTTGCCATAATGCACTTCTGCATATGAAAGTTGTTGTTGGAAGTTGTGCTTGCTCTACCCTTGTAACCTAGTACTTGCTCTAGGTAGCCCCTTGACCCTCTGTAGTGGTCTTTGGGGGACTAAGAAACTGCAGTAGGAATCAACAATCCATCTTGTGCATGAGTGGATGTGGGAACCTGTGATGCAATCTTTGTCACTTTTTTTTTTTTTTTTAAATAGAACTCTCACTCTCTCAAGAAATATGTAGAATTAGTTCTTCTTTGTGATTCATACAGATGGGTCATCTGTATCTGTACAGTGTATTTTTTCGAACCTTCTAGAACAATATGACAAGCTTTTTTGTCACTAAGCCCACCCACTTCCGAGTGCCTATAAAGTATCCCTTCCTGTCAAAATCCTCAGTTCCAGTATCAATTAGGAGCCCTTGAGCACTTTTTTTTTCTCACTTACCATCTTACTTTGGATATTGGTTTGGCTTTATGGTCTTCATTTGTAACCCCTGTTAGCAATCCAGTCCCGGGGAGTATAACTTTAATATTAAAATTCATCTAAGCCAGAGGTGACTGGGCTGGTATATAGACATGCAAAGCCAATGATTGGACAAAAGATCAAAGACCAGAAAGTTCCCCCATCATGCCTCCACAGGAAACCTCAGAAAGGCATGTCCGCACAAGTAGTGGACCATCAACCACAACAGTACTTTGGGGAGATTGCCCAATTCCCCTGGAACGCTTGAAACAAGCGAGACATACCAAGGCAAGGCCAGGGCACCAGTGGCTGGTTTCTACTCATTTGGGGTTGTAAGGCTCAGACACAATTGTGTCCTCAGGCAGTGGTTCTCTGAGGACAGCAATGGGAAGAGAAGGGAGAAACTTGGGGCAAACTGCAGAAATGACTGCCTGCTGGGTCTGGAGCTCCCTCTCAATCTCTTCTATCCTTTTGTGATGTGCTGTATGGCTAACTATCTCTTGTTGTTCTTTAAACCCCTTTGCCATGAATTTGGCAGCAGTTTTGAGTTGGGTCAGCTTCTCCTGGCCATTCTTTCCAGGTTTGGGCTTGGATGGTCATTTCACCCAGTTTCTGGCTGGTGGTCTGTGTGACGGACACAAAAGTTACCTTGTCTGCACGCATGGCATCATTCTCTGCTTGAAGCCTGGCAATTTCCTTTGACAGTTTTTCAGTTTGGACTTTGGCAGCCATGAGAGCTCTCGAGGCATCACGTGCAGCTAACCAGAGTCCCCATGCCGCAAGGGGATTTTTGGAAGACCCAAAAGGAGTCTTCTTTGTATGGGCTGTTGTGTAGGCCTCTCTGGAGTAGAAAAAGGATCTGGAGTCTGGAAGCTGGAGTCTTTCCATGGGCAGTTGCCCTGACAGAGGACCCAGTGTTCCAATTTGCCTGCTACTTTCTCTTCCTGCATCAGGTTCGTTAGCTCCATTGCTTGTCTTCTAGTTACAAGTGGGACCAGGCTTATAGGGACGGGGAGGATAACGGAGATCCCTGGGGGCATTTTTAGGGAGACAAACTCTGTGGAACTCTGTTAGGGATGGAAGAGAGGAACCTAGCTAAAAGCTGCCCAAGCCCTTTTGTGAATCTAAGCCCGGACTTCTTCCTTGGCAGCTTAGAGCAAAAGGGTAGGGATCTGATTCAGGGACTGGGAGGACCGCTCCAATCCTTTTGGGGGACCTTCACTTAGATGCTGTCTAGTGAAGGGGGGACACAAACCCAAAGGAACTTACAGTGTCGCCTGGCCAAGCAACAGGGGAAGAAGGAGAGGAGCAAAACAGAATTGTCCCTATAGTTTTTTGGGTGAGGGGCACCTTCCTCTACCTTGGAGTGGACTTGTAAAACCCTAATTTGTGGGAGCTATGCCAGTATTCTTACTGGACTGTCCTAACTCTCCAAAGATCTACACAAATGAAGAGGGTGTGCTGTGGTGTGTTGTCGGCTATCCTGGCCTATCCACTAGTGCTCAAGATCCCACCCCATGATAAACCCAAGGAGTGATTCCTGGGACAGCTTGTGTACAGCCCTTGCGTTCTGCCATGATTCACTACCAAGTTAGTGACCACATAGGGGTGGCTGCCATACACAAACCAAGATATAAAAGGGAAGAGATTCCCAACCCAACAGTAGCACTGTGGCTCACTCACTCCAAAATGACACACACACACATGTGCTTCCTAACAGCTTAGTTTCTCGGTGGTGGTTCTCTACATCAGCACCGACCTGATCTGCGTAGGTCATGACTTCCACTCAGATTAGGGGTGCAGGAGTTGCCCACATTCTCCACCAATCTGTTACCCTGACTTTGGGGATCCCCTGGGGGACACCTAGATTCACTACACAAATATAAAGACGAGGAGAATTAGCAGCACACTGGTTTTAGCAATGCGGAAGGCCGGGCAACGAGATGAGATCTTGAACCCAGCTTTTACAGAGTCAGACCATACAAGGACCAGACCAGTGTTCAATCCTGATGTTTTATTACAAAATACTCCCGTATACACAGACACAAAAAGCAATCACTCACACAAGCACACGTTGAGATGGAAAGAGGTGAAAAATGATAGAGGAAAAGCGAAGGGAATTAGAAGTGGTGATACTGCACCTGATCTCGAAGTCTTCGGTTGGAGAAAAGGCAAAGCAGAGGAAAACTCAACGCAGGTACGGAGCTGAGGGGAGTCTCAACTAAGAGTGACAGTCTGCTAGTCTAGCGTGAGAGATCTCCAAAATAGATCTCAAAAGGGGATATAGTTATAAGACAAATCATACCTTGGGGCAGACCCTTTCCCAGAAAATGATAAGAGCCAAAACTGAAGGATAATGGTTGCGTGCTATTTGCCTGATGGCTGTATGATTGCCACATGATGGTCGCATCATGTAACTGGACCTTGCCTTGGTACGTGTAGCTTGTTGCAAGTGTTCTGGGGGAGTCAGGCAATCTCCCCAAAGTATTGTTGTGGCTGATGGCCCATTACCTATGTGGACATGCCATTCGAGGTTTCCTATGGAGGCGTGAAGGGGGAAGTTTATGGTCTTTGATCTTTTGTCTGATCGCTGGCCTGGCTGTCTATGGATCAGCCCAGTCACCTCTGGCTTAGATGAATTTTAATATTAAAAGTATACTTCCTGGGACTGGGTCAGCTAACAGGGGTTACACAGGGATTCTCGAGTTGGACTGTATTGGACATTCCCTTGCTCAATGAACAACTCTTCATAATGGTGTTCTGACTTGCCTATAGCACTTGTTATCCACTGGTTTATGGCTCCTTAGCCTTCTTCAAATGCTGCTTTTTTCACAGTGGCAAAATCCTATACGAGGCTAGAAATTCGAGGTGCCTTCTCTACCGGGGAGAAGGGCACAACATTGGTTCTGTCTTTTAAGACTGCCAACTTTGGCAACAGGCTCTCCAAGTTCTATCCTGTTTAAGCCTCCATTATCTTTGATGCCTAGGCCCTTGACATCACCAGGAGAGGCTATGCAATAGAGAACTCTGCCTACAGGCATTCTGAGTGTCACTTGGCCTTCCTCAGTGCTTAAAGAGTTGGTGAACACCTTACTTTGCAAGTCTGTTCCACTCTCCCTCCTGCATCATGGATCCCTCCCCCAAAAAATAATGAGGCGATTGATTTGCTACTCAGAACTTGAAGGACACCTACTTCCGTACTGCTATGAGACCTTCCCATAGGAGGTTCTTTTGTTTTGCAGTAGGAAGATGGGTGTACCATTTTCGAGCCTTCCTCTTTGGTCTCTCCACTGCCTCATGTATATATACGTATGTTTCATACCATGACCACTAAAAGAACCATAGTTACAGGTATGCAAGCAATTCATCTTCTCTTTGTTGTTAGAGGTAGCGTTAGAAGATAAAGATAAGCATCAGGGCTTTTATTTTATTAACCAAATATCCAGGCTGTATTGCTAAGAGCAAAACATCTCTATCACTAATGGGAAAGCAGCATGAAAGAGCAAATCTGTTCATGGAAACTGATACAAATAGGGTCTATCTCATGTACCACTGGGTGTTTTTGTTCTAATTTTCACTCCAGTAACCTCTGCTCTTCTGGTTTGTCCAAATACAGGCCTGAACACACTCCCAGTTTAAAATGTACTTTTGCAGTTTAGCAGGGGGCTGTTAGAGTGAAAATGAAAACAAATACCTAGCTGTGTTCACAATTTAAAATAATGCTCTTATAGATCTCTGGCTGGTAGTCAGTGTCTTTACATATCATTTATTGTTAAGTTTAATTCTGTTTTAACTGATGTTTTGTTGAACTGTTTTAGAGATTGTGAATACACTTAAAAGGAATATAAATGTAAAATAAGTAATGTTTATATAGATCCAAATTTGTGTATGTTATATTGGATCCATGACTAACTTTTCCCATTGTGGCTAAAGCTTCTCTAAATTAATTTGGACCAATCCAGTTTTATTAATTATCTTGAGACTCAAAGGGATGTATAATTTTATGCCATAATGCTTTTACTACATCAAAAGTGGAAACAGAAATTAAGACTATATTTCATAGACAAAGATTAGCAACAGTTCAGAGATACTATTAAAGGCTCAATTCTGTCTTTGTCTTTTATTTGGTTGTTCCATAGCATGTGCATCAAAGCTCCCAAAACAGCTGTGACAATATGTGGAGTACACCTCATTCCAAAGGCAGCAGGGCATACTAGATAAATATGCAACACAGAATGAAGTATTGACAAGTTAACATATTAGTTTTTAGAGACTGCTGATTTGCTTTTACTGTGGAAAGCAAACAAGCAAGCTGCAGAAAGCTCCATGGTTTCTTTGACATAATTCACTGTTACTGGGAGGGGAATTTGACTCTAATCCGAATAAAACATATGTTGTTGAAAATTATAATATTCCCCACTTCTCCCATTCTCAACATGCAGAGGAACTGAACTGAATGTGAGCTATAAATGTACATTATGTGAAACCAGTGTGATACTGTATTTGTCCTGCCCAAAATTAATGAATAATCAGGCATTATTCTGTAGTATTTATAAATGCTGCAATTCTGTTTCACAAGATTTAAAATCTAGTTAAAGGTGTGTGTATTTACAAAAACAATGCCTTCTTGAATCAGAATGGGTTTGAAATCTTCCACATAATTGAAATAAAGTATGTTTCAAGGAATGCAAGGTTTAATTAGTGAGATTAATCATCTTAAACTTTTGATAGACTAAAATGATGCCCTGATTAATTTGGCAACTTCTTTTTTTCAGAAAGATTTTTTTTTTTACTATAGTCTTTATTAGTTAAAATTAAAAGAAAAAAACAACAACATACATGCATAACAGAATATATATAACAGAAGTAAAAGCAACCAAAAAGTAAAGTGGGGGGAGGAAAAGGGGGAAAAAGCAACAGGGCATTCTGACGACAACCAGGAACTGCCCTGTAAGGAAAAAAAGGTAGAACAAAAGGAAAATAGAAAGAGAGGGAAAGAAAAAGGAAAAATAGGGAACAAAAACACTTAGATCTTTTTTTAATACAGGCACATAGAAACAATAACAAAAAGCTGCAGATGTCTTGCATTATTTAAAATGGGGTGTTCCTCATTTTTCTTTCATATCACAGTGAATACTTCTTGCAAAATGGGATGGTAAAGTGTGCTCCTCTAGAAGTTCCTGGACATCAGCATTCCCCACTATTGCCTATGCAGGTTAATGCTGATGGCAAGTTCAGTACAAAAACATCTGGAGGTCATACCTTACCCTAAAATGATGCCTGCTACCCCATCCAGCCACCCACCAGTAGTTCAGAACTTTGAGCCAAATCCAACATTAGTCCTACTAACTGTAGACACATCAGAAGATTAGGACTTCTTAGGCCAATTAACTTCAATGGGTCTTCCAAAAGTAATGCTAATATTGAATTTAATCTATTTTTTTTACACATTTGTGTATGTGTAAGGATATCTATATACACATATATACAATCCTACAGTAAGTGATCCTGAACCACACTTTGGTTCAAGATGAACTCCCACCACCACCTTCTCAATCATACATAAGGAAGGTTTCTTTTGTTGGGATTATATAGATTATATAGAAGACTAACTCTGTCCTGCAAGCAAAATTGATAATCTGAAAGACTGCTGTATTACAGAAGGATATGTAACAATTACAGAAAAGTATGTAATAATTTATCTTGGGGATGTCTGTTATATTTTAGTTCTTGTATTTTCTTTGTTTTCCTCCCATACATTTCTTTCAACCATTTGTGTCCATCCACATGGCTGCAGTTTTCACTTCTTTAAGAGCAGACTTTTTCATCAGCAGGAAATATGCCTTCATTCTGAAATTATGTGAATTGACATAATTAGAGCACTTTGCAGCTTTTTGAATGCATTTAAAAGGATTGTGTTGTTTTTTTGTTTTTGTTTTTTGTTTTGTCTGTTTAGAAAACCTTCCCATCCTCAGCTTGAAGCTTTTATCAACCATATGTCTAAAGGAGCAGAAGCACAAATGGATGGTACTCTGAGCAGCATGCCTCGTTACCCTAGCCATTCACTGTGTGAAATGGGAGAGCTTACACAGACAGGTGTGTATACAGCTGCTCTATTTCCATCTTCAGCAAAAATCACTTTGCCAAGGGGGTCTTTGGTTCTCTCTTAATTGGGCCTTCCTAAGTGATTGCTAAGTGTTTAAAAATGAATTTGCCAGGGGACATGCTGGTTCTTTCCTGGTTGTGATAGCAATTAGGGCTCTGCATGGAGCTTCAATTAGGTTTGGAGCTTAATTCAGCAATTCGCATCTGAGCATGATTTGGTCTGAATCAATCAGGATCTGATCCAGTCCAGGCCCCAGATCAGAACTGAGATTCAAGAATGTAGATCATCATTGTTCCCTCATGACTTGCAGTGGGGAAAAAATGGGTTTGTTTTTTTTTAATAGTCACACATCCACTTAAAATTTGGAGACGTGGTAGAATCTGAAGAGAGGATCAAATTATCCAGCCCCTTTTTTTTTTTTTTTTGCACTAGACATCTGTAAGGTCTGCTGCTTTTCAAAGCTATTGACTGCTCAGTCTTGGCAATTCATGCTGCTTTAGTCATGACACTGCCCCTTAGCAGATGTTCTGAGGCTATTAAGACCTGCACCTAGCTGGTAAGATTTAGTGATGCAACATAAGGAAGTAGGGAGGTAATGAGAGGATGCTTTATCTGCAATCCATTTGATTAGATTCCCCCAACAAATCCCCTTAGTCTCTATTAAGGCATCTGGAAAACTTCTTGGGGTGAGAGGCAGGAGAGATTGAGAGCTGCTGCCACCAGGAGATTTGTCATTCTTTGTTCCTTCCCCTACTGGTCTTTCCCTTTTTTCTGAGTTGATTGTTATTTATCCTTGGCCTGAGCAAGAATGCTTGGCAGCATGTCTAGTGGAGCTAGGGATGGAAAAATATTCAAAGACTCAGAAAAAAAGGGGGGCTTCTCAGGTATCCAGAAACCAAAAAGAAAAATCATTCTCAAGCCCCTTTCTCATTTTTCTCCAATTCTTGAATACACTAAAGGACTACATTCCCATCCACTCCAAGCTTAGACTCATGACACTGTGAATACTTTCCCTCTCCCCAGAGCAATGTAGTGGCTGTAAGGAGAGTGGGGACAGATCAGTGAGGATACTGGTGTCCAGTATAGCGCACATACCACAGTGACATCAACATGTGGCATTTGTAGAGGATCCCAACTTTCTTAGTGTGAATGAGCCCTCTTTCTTACTTTCCCACTCCCTTCCCTCAAGCAAGACATATGGCAGGAAGAGCAGGAGACCAAATGAGTAGGATCACCCTTTCTTCCTGTGATAGGGAAGCTGGTGCCCCAACTTTTCCTGACAGCCACTACATGCTAGTGTGGGCTGGAAGGAGGCAGGAAGAGTAGGCTTGTATCTCACTGGCTAACCAGTGGTGGATGAGTCTCCTCGCTTGGCTGTTCACCTCTTCCCTCTAGCTAGCCATATGCCTGTGTGAATGGGGATCAAGGGAACCAAGTGAGGATTCACAGGCTATCATAGCTAGCAACGAGCAAGCCCCCTCACTTGGCTGCTCCCTCTATATTTTCACCACAGCTGGGTGAATCTTGGGAGAAAGTTTTGCAAAACTGCATAGTTCTTAAACGTATGCAGCAGGGAGAAAACTGTTTAAATTACTTGTTCTCCCCTGTGGGAATGAATAATTTAAACAAGCGTGTCCCTAATTGGAACAGGCTGATGGCTCTGTAATGTCCTGGCAGTTTATTCCTGCTTATTGCCTTGCTACAAGGTAGATAGATAATTATCCTGTGATCTGTTCTTCAACGTGGTCCAAGACAGTTTCTCCCCTCCGATGTTATCTGTCTTCTTTCCATCTGACACCAATATTATTATTATTATTGTTGTTGTTGTTGTTGTTGTTGTTGTTTGGGGCAATTAGAATAGGGGACAGTGGATAAATTTCACCACCTAAATGCACAGACTCATTAACAATCAAATTATCAGTAACAACAAGGGCAAACAGATGATTAAGGCCCTTTTCACACGCGGGGAGCCAAAACGGGGCGGCACACACAGGGGTGGAGATTACCTGTGTGCGGTTTTCTCCGCCCCTGCTCCGTCCCTGCGGGGAGCGCGGCTCCGCCGCTCCACACACCGCCGAATTTCGGCGGCGTTTGGCAGCGCCCAAAATGGCGGCTGGCGGCTTCCGGCGGCACTCCGCCAATCAGGGCAGCGCACCAGCCGGAAGCCCGCCCCCGGGCAGATCTGCAGAGACGCACTAATGCGTCTCTGCAGATTCACACCGGGAGCAGCTGTGGATTAGTGCGGGTGAGTTTCATAAAAACCACCTGGGAAGGTGGTTTTTAAAAACTCGCAGCGCCACCCTTGCGGCGGCACTCGAGCGGCACTAGAGCGGTTGGAGGTGTGGAGCCTCACCTTTTCCAACCGCACTAGATCGCCCGGCGGTGTGAACGACCTCCGTCTCCCATCGTCTGGAGGCGGAGTTTTACCCCTGTGTGGAAATGGCCTAAGTTAGCTTCACCAAGACACAAGAAAATTAAAAAGAATAATGTAGAGACACAAACTCAGATAACAGTTAAAATCTGCCCACCCATCCCTGTTGCTCTTTCCCAGACTAATGAACACAACTAACGAGACAAAGAAATGGCAAAAGAGATAACAGTATAATTTTAATGACCTCACATGCTGGGGAGAGGCTTGCACTCTATCCTGATGAAATGTTCAGGATTGCCACCTAAACATACATGGAGGTAGTCCAAATTAACTTGATTATCTTTGTTATTTGGGATTCAGTCAAATTGGTTGCAAAACCCTCATAGCCATGTCTCAAATTTTTGTATGTGTTTTTTTTTTTAGAATTCCCCCCACCCAATGCCCCTCAAAGCATTCAGTCTTCACTAAGAATTTCATTGTGCAGTTTCTGTGGTGTTATATATTTCTCTGGGCTACATAGTATCAACAGAATTGCTTCTTAGAAACTAAACAGAACTGTCATATCTGAGAGCTGATCAGCTCTAATGAAACAAGCTCATTGCATGTTTCTTGGCTTGTCAAACTGACTTTTTAATATCTCCTAAGATAATATTCAGGCCTAAACTGTTTATTGTAAAGTTACAGAAGCAGCTGTTCCATTTTGCTACTCTGCTAAGCAGTACAGAATGCTGACATCTTTGTTAATATGCACTTGGCAGTGGATCCCTTTTGTGCTGTCCTATATAAGAGCAGAATTTATCCAAAATATAAGTTTTTGTTTCTAGCTACCTTGAACTCAATTTAAAAACAAAGTCCTAATTACCTGCATTGCTGGGGGAGAATGTACTTTTTAGAGGCTGTTACGGGAAAATGGTTATCTTTTTCTTTTCTAAGGAGTTGTACAACATTTGCAAAATGGACAACTGCTACGAGATATTTATATAAAGAAGCATAACTTGATACCGAGGGACTGGACAGCTAAACATTTGTATTTGGAGACTACTGGAAAGAGTCGAACATTACAGAGTGGACTGGCATTACTCTATTCTTTCCTGCCAGAATTTGACTGGAAAAAAATTAACTTCAGGAACCAGTGGAGCACAATTTTTTGTTCCGGAAATTGTGATTGCCCAATAAGAAACCATTACTTAGAGGAGGAACAGCGTCGGCAGTATAGCCTCCGGGTGAAAAACATACATTTGGAGAAAACATATACAGATATGGCAAGAATAGTTGGCATACCTACAAGGCAGTTAAGAGCATCTAACCCTATAGATTCTATGCTTTGTCATTTTTGTCATAATGTCAGTTTCCCATGTACTAAGAATGGCTGCATTGACATGGAGCACTTTAAAGTAATCAAGACACATCAACTTGAAGATGAAAAAGAGAGACAGGTAAAGAAATATTATTATCTGTATTCACTCCTGGCAACTCATCCTATCCTCAACCAGACTATCAGTCGTATGCAGCGCATTGCAGGTGGCAAAAAGGAAGAATTATTTGCCCTTTATTCTGCTCATGATGTCACCTTGTCACCTGTTCTTAGCGCCTTAGGTATCACTGAGGCCAGGTTTCCACGATTTGCAGCTAGACTAGTCTTCGAGCTGTGGACAGATGGGAAGAAATATAAAGAACATTATATTCGTATCCTTTATAATGGTGTTGATGTCACATTCCAGACTTCCTTCTGCCGGGATTATAACAAACATTATGGCAAGTTGATGTGCCCTTTAGAGAAGTTTGTCCACTTTGTTAAGCAGGACATGTTTTCACTTTTTAATAGCACCAACTATTATGATGCATGTCGCAGAAGACCATTCTAAAGGAGAAATTAAACACTGCATTTTGTTTTGTCAAAAGATCTGTCTTTTGAAGAGGCTTGATACCGTAAATCCTAGCGTGCCTAAGTGCAAATGAATACAGCTTGAAATGGTTTTATTTTTGCCAAAAATTCTTTCTAGATTGATTTAAGATGTCATAAATGTACAATGTCTGTCAGCAAACTGTGTCACAAACTATTTTGTTGTGCTAAACTTGATTTCTCTGTTAGCTGCTGTAAAATGGATATTGCTTGAAGAACCAAGTGAATACATTCTGGTTCCTTGTTGTTCCACTGCAGAGATTGCCACACTAAACACAAACATTACCAAAATCATTTATTCATTCAACAAATCATTGTTATTTCTCAAGTGTTCTCTGAACAAATCATAGGCAGAATTTGAAAAGTGTGGGTATTAAATACTTTGTACTTTTTGTTTACAAGGCTTGGGAATGATTGACCTTTACCTACAACGCAGGAGTTCCTTCATACATGATTTAGATTCTGTGAAGACTGCTTTTACAATAGTATTTCACATGGCTTCTCATGTTGAATGGTTTGAGTTTGTGAAAAATCTTTGCACCAACATGCAATGCCTTCTTAAAAGTCACTGATATTATCAGAGATGTCTTATGGATCAGAATGAGAAACTTGTGGCCCTCCAGATGTTTTGCCCTGCAACTCCAATCAGCCATTGGCTATGCTGGTTGCCATTAGTATTGTCAACCAATATAGCCAATGGTAAGGCTCCAGAAGGTCATTGTTGTAAATGACCTTTGAAGGTCAGTCCTTGCAGAAAGTAATTTACATACATTACAGGCTTTTTATGGCAACATTGAATCTAGAAATGCATTTTTTTTGTTTCTGTTTTTTGCAGAAATCAGAGTGACGTATCATATACCAAGTAACCCCAAGGAAAAATGGAAAGAAAAGTTCTGTTCTTTGCACTTTTAGCACTTTATGTGTACTTTGGACACAAATCTCAAGTATAGTGAAATTAAGTAGTAAACTTGAGATCTGACTTTTAATACATTTCCTTAGGATCTTTCTGTTCTGTGTTCATATCATTTGTGCTGTGATAAGAAAAAGAAGTGAGTTTAGCAGTTTGTTGTATTGGCTGCATGTGGCCAAAAGATCTTGACAATGCTTAGTTTTGTAGCTCATTTAGTACTTTTATAGACTAGGTTTTATAAGCTGAGTCTTGTTTTTTACAGTACAGTGATTGTACTATAGTGTACTAAATGTTTTTTATCTTCTTTATAAAACTGTTTTCAAACACTTCTTCTGTAACCATGGTAAATAGATTTATGAAACAAAGATCTTATGGACAGTTTTACTTAGCAAGCTAATAATGCATAACTGCATTTTAAAGCATTTTCTTCATATGGTATTTTTTAACTGTTAGGAAAAGCTTTTTGTTACTATTGGAATGCAATGTTTTATAATGTTGGAGTTTTTACACACTCAGAAACCATAATGTAAGATATGACTTCAGCTGAAATGGTGCTGCCAATTAAAAGGAGCTGTGACTTATGTTCTGTCTTTACTGGCATTTAACTCCCATTTTGAAATTGATACATTTGAATGTTTCACTAAATAAAGTTTTGAAGAATTCTTAGACGTGATTCATGGATGCTAATCTTTCCATATATAAATGATGTTAAAAATACAACTTGTAATTTTAATATTTGGGTGCTTTTCTTAAATGTTCTTTACTACAACAGTGATACTTGCAGTTTAATAGGTTTATAAGTGGAGATATTGGGTGAATTTTAAAAATATTGAAACCTTTATTTTAAAGACTTGCAAGTCTGCAGTTGGGATGGTAATTCTAGATTTCCTCATACCTGAGAGATGTTGAAAAAAGGGATTTTTTTTCTTCCTAAGGAAAAAAATCTAAGTCATGAACTTACTTCCCGCTCAGTAGTAGGAAACTGCATAACTTTATGAAGAAATTGGAGAACTTACAAAAAAAATAATAATTAAAAAGCCCCAAATTGTAGATGCTACATAACTTTAAAAGCCTTTTTTTCTACTAAACGACAGGGAAGGAAGCACAAAAGGGAATGACATGTAGCTTCAAAAGCTATGGAGCATTCCAAAAAGATTGAACTAAAAAAGAACAAAATAGAATGATGCACAGCTTTTAAATGGTTAAATTTAAAGTTTAAATATTAAACAACACTTTAGTATATAATTCTCTGTTCATGTTCATGTAGCTTTGTGTGTGTGTGTGTGTGTACGTGTAGTTTTCCTAAGTGCATATGTGGCAAAAAAACAACATAAGCTGTTTTTTCTTCTTGGAAAGCTGGACAGTTTGTCAGAGTGTGGAGGTTTTGTTGTGCCAAGAGCGACAACAAAAGGCCCCCACAAGGTTATGGGGGCTTTTCTGGGTGATACTTCTCTTTCCAAATGTTCCCAAGGAGTTGCAGTCTCTAGTTGTCAACCCCAATTAGGAAACTGTCAAATACCCCTTCCATTCCTAGTCTGTAGTCTAAACCACCACCAAGCTGAGGTGCTGTTGCTCTGAGAAGTGCAGGAGAGACCAGATGAAATGGACAGAGCAGGAATATTTCACTAAAAACCAGCTTGGTGGACACAGGAAGGGCAGGCCTGTTTGACAAAGGCAGGCAAACAGGTTAAGAAGCGAAGCACAGCAGCAGTCAGATAAATCTAGCCAAGATACCCTTCTGCGCCAGCACAGTTACCCTAGTTTTGAAGGCATGATACATACATATGGTTTCTACATCAGCCTCGGGTGCGATGGGGTGGGTGTAGGGCATAAGAACTGCTGACAAGGTATTTGGCATTTTTTGTTCCTGCCCTAACGAGTCTTGCCCCTGATACCTGGGTGCTGGCAAAGTCCTTCTTCTGTCTTGAGCATGACCACTTTGTGCTGCCTATCAAGATGAAAGAGCTCATAGCAAGTCATCCAAGATAATTTGCTGCCTGAGGCCTAAGTACCATAAAGATACCCAGTCTTGTCTGATCTTGGAAGCTAAGCAGAGTCAGCCCCAGTTAATACTTGGATGGGAGATTGCCAGGTTCTATTGGCTATATTTCAGAGGAATAAACTGGCAATACTACCTGTTGAGTATTCCTTATCTAGGAAAATCCTATGAAATTTATTGAGTCACTATAGGTTGACAGGCAACATGAAGACATGTACACAGCTTGCTACCCACAGTGAAGGTAGGTGGCAGTCCTGAGATCTTGTCCTTGACAGTATTGTGTATTTTCTGTAATGACTCAGACTGTCCACCTTTCATTTCAAAAGCTGAATAGAATGAGCCATAAAATAATTTTTCTTCATGATAAGAATTTAAGCATGCGATACGTATGTGCTTTATGAATAAAATAAACTTCCTTGTTGGCAGACCAGATGAATGCAAAATTGTGCAGTCAGAAAAACTAGATAATTTTTTTAAAAAAGAGTCAAGCTGGGAAAACAAATCAGATGCTTAACAGCATTAGGGTAAATTGGGGCTGCAGGATGGATGGGAAAGCATACTTCCATTACCTCAAACTATCTAGGACACCCAATTAATAGATTACTACTCAAATTAACAAGAAATGCAAATAGGATTAAGCTAGAATGAGACACAACAGAAGCTTAGGAAACAAGATAGAAACCAAGTTCAGATAACAACATGACCATCATCACAGCACTTTCAACAATCTAGTACCAAAAGCTAATTACAGCAAATGAATCAAGAGATGTAAAAGATCAACTTAATGACCATACACAATCCTTCTCCTTAAGTACTGTGACGGAAGAGTGGTGGTAGGCTTCTTTTCCCCAGCTTGCATGTCAAAGCTGTCAAGAAGCAAACTCTATCTCTCTTCCTCCTGCTCTTCTTCACGCTGCCCTTGGTGTTTTCCTTACACAGTCCTGTAGGAAGCATAATTGCCTGTTTTATCTCCTCTTATTATTGATGTCCACACCTCTGCATGGTTGAAATTGCTTCAGTGCTGTTTTGCTTTGCAACTAACACAGGCTAATATGGTCAGAACCAGATACAAATTGGTCCAAAACAGCTTGATTCACTTTGGGATTCAGCTGAATTCATTGTACAGCCTTAACTGGAATCTAATTTTGGTTTTGATGCATAATTTATTAAACAGGAAGCATTATGAGAAGAAACTGTAATTTAAGACTTTCTACACAGTCTTACTCGCTGGATTTCACCCATGTCGGTGATCATTTTCTTTCAACCTGGTATCCTCTAGGTATTTTGGACTACTGTTTCTATCAGTGATCATGTTAGCTGTGGGTAATAGGAGCTGTGATCAAACTTACGCAAAGTGCTATGCTGGGAAATACTGTTCTAGACACTGCATTTCAAGGGATTGGAATGATTCTTTCTAGCTTACTAAGGAATGGAGAAGTTCAGTGTTTGGTGGGGTCCAGCCTTCCAAGAGTTACTTTGTCTTTGCTGGTGAACTGATGTATGTGGATAACATAGTGTCAATTGCCTTGTATGTGCTCAGGGGTTGTGATAAATGGAATGTGTGTGCTAGATTTTGTATGCACACAAGAAAGGAGTACCACAGTACAGATGACTCCAATAACCAAAGATCTCACCAACACAAACTCGCCCTCATCAGGAGAAAGAGTAAGCAGATTCCAGAGCACAATGTATGGGATGTGTACTTGGGCAAACCATGGAGGCTAATTGAAAAGCAAATGTTATTCCAAAAGTCACTGTGTTGTGGTCTGTGCTATGAACTGGAGAAAATATGTTAGGTTTGTGCGAGTACAATGCTACCTTAGTGTCTCTCTTACAGTTATTAGCTTTTGCTATTACAAACTACGATGTGCATATTCAAAATAAGTTTGTATATTAAGTAGCTTCTCTCTCTACCCCATATGTGTTGTATTATTATCTCTGCTTAGTGCAGAAGATCACAAAGATGCTGGGCACATATCTGGACCAGAATATGGAGATAACAGGGATGGGCAAAGGTGATTGGTGGCTGCAAAAATAATCTTGTAATTTATACAGCTTACCAGGCACATAGTTTCTACTCTTGACTGAGATGGATTGCATATGCACAGAAAGGTTTGAAAGAGAAAAAAATATACTTGCATTAGGAATCTACTGGTATAGTGTCAGTTTTCTGCCTTCCCTTAAAATAGGTGTGAGAATCAGGGGAATCCTCCCTCCTTTTGGTTGGACTGAAGATATCGTCAGTGCTGTCCAGGATATCCATGATGAGGAATGCTAGGACCTACAGCCCAGCAATGTCTAGGGCTTCAAGATTTTGACCCTCACCCTAAGCATTTTCAGATACGGTTTCTCCATTCTGTGGGACAATGCATAGGAAGACTTGTCCTTTCTTTTCTTTTAAACAGCTTACTTATTTTGTAAACC
Source organism: Ctenosaura bakeri (assembly GCA_948474755.1). Taxonomy (NCBI): domain Eukaryota; kingdom Metazoa; phylum Chordata; class Lepidosauria; order Squamata; family Iguanidae; genus Ctenosaura; species Ctenosaura bakeri. Next base: position 275,157 of record CAOLHI010001569.1, on the reverse strand, counting down.
TACACACTATATCTCTTCTTTATTATTTCTTTATTCCTTTCGGACAATGTGTGTTCATCTATGAGAAAGTAAAGTACAATGCAACATGGTCAGCAATATTTAGTTTCTTTTATGCTCTTGCAACTTTTTTTATGAACTAAAAATGTTAGGCTTAGACTTCCCTCTAGTGGCCAAAACTAATATAACAATTATATCAAAGTGTTAAAAGTTGTATTCTCAAGGCGGAGTTGGGGGAAGAAACTTTCTTGTAAGAAGCAGATGCTTGTCTTTCTGGCCAGAGAGAACAATTTATGACAATATTTACCACCCAGTAATGTGTATGCATTGCATGCAATTACTACAATTATTGTATTCCAAGGTGGTTGAATGTTAGACTGGGGCTCTGGGAAGACAGGGTTTAAATTCCTGCTGAGCCATGAAAACCCACTGGGTGAGCTTGGGCAAGTCATAGTTTCTCCATCTTAGGGGAAGCCAGTTGCAAACGCCATCTAACGACTTTTGCTAAGAAGATGCTATGAATAGTTCACATTAGAGTTGTTATAAGTCAGAAATGACCTGAAGGCACACAACAGTAGGATATGGAGATGTCTCAGTGTTTCGTATAACTTCCTTACAATACATGCATATCCATAATATATAGCAGCGCTTAAGGTACCTGATTTGAAGAATCAATAATTCCTCACTCTGTGGTAGGTACCAGTACTTTCTTTGTGTTCGTAGCTTAATGTTGTTTCTTTCCTCTAAGTTTCCAGAGACTGGACCACCACTGTAAGTAGCACTGGTATTTAGGAGAAAAGGTACAGACTTACTCATAAATCTGTAGCCATAGTGGTACAGTAAATATTAATAGGAGTTAGAACAGGATAGTGTTAGGGTGGCCACGTATGCATTCTCACAACGAAGACAAACAACTTATGGTGAACTTAAAGCAACCCCTTATCATGGGGCTTTCTTGGCAAAATTTCTTGAGAGGCAATTTGCCCTTGCCATCCTCTGAGGCAGAGAGAGTGTGATTCTCCAAGGTAACCCAGTGGATTTCCATGGCTGAGTGGGGATTTGAACCCTGGTTTCTAGTCGTCCAATGCTCAAACCATTACACCCTACTAAAATACATCCACACTGAAGGCTATTAAAGCATAGATTACTGTGGCTAGACTGTCTCTTTAGAGAAAAAGCTGGGGCTGCTGAATCAACCACAGCTGATAAAAACCAAACTGAATCCCACTGAGCCACTAGAGCAAGAGTGGGCAAAGTGTGGCCCTAGGTGTGTTTTAATGACCCCTTACTCCTCCACAGAGGGGAGATTTACTTTTCTAGGAGGAAGTTTCCAGGAGTGGCAATTCACTTCATAAGTCAGTCACAAGGCCCAGAAAGACAGCCCACTCTTTGTGTGTATGACAAGAGAAGTGGATTTCTCAGGTGTCACAATCTATGAATATTTTTATTCTGTTGTGTTTTTTTTAAATTATTTATTTGTATCCCGCCTCTCCATATGGATCGAGGTGGCGAACAACTTACAAATAGCATGTATTTCTATACATGCCCCCAACAAGCTGGGTACTCATTTTACCAACCTGCGGAAGGATGGAAGGCTGAGTCAACCTTGGAGCCCGGCAGGATCGAACTCACAACCATGTGGCTTACAGTACTGGCATTTAACCACTGCGCCGCCAGGGCTCCAAAACAACAACAAAGATTACATCTTTTTTTTTTAAAAAAAAAAAGCTTTTAAAAAGATTAGCACATATAAGAGAACAACAGAAAAAAGTTAATCAAAAATGAAATAGCAGAAACAAAAATAATGAAATAATACTAATACTAATGTTTTAATGTTTTTAAGTATCTTTTAATGCTGTATTTAACTTGTTTTTAATGATGTTTTTAACTTGTGTTTTTAAAATAAAAAATTAGTTGTGTTTTAATTTTTGTATTAACATTTTTTTTAAAAAAATGTATGGTACTTTTAAAATGTTGTGGAATGCCTTGGGTCCCATGTCGGGAAAAAAGTGGGATATAAATAAATAAAATATCAACAGAAAAATCTGAGACCATTCAGAAATCCACCTACTTGTACTTGTACATGTCCTAATTCTTGAAGTAAGCGCCAAGTTGTCTTTGCTCTCAGTGCCATGCAAGGTGATGCATATAATGCCGTGCAATGTGCTTCATCTTATGTTCGAAAATGAACTTTCTTATGCTGTCAGAGGATGATGGGATCAGGGAGAAACAGTGTGCTGTGAACAAGAAAATGTTCCCTTCCCAGAGAAATCAAACTGGCACCCTCCCTACTTTCTTTCCCCGGTCGAGTAAAAACATTTTTATTTCAACAGGTGTTCAATGTGTGATTATGGTTTGTGTAATAAAAGATACTGGATATTGTTAATTGTGCTGAAATTGCTGAATTTGTGGATGTTTGAATTTTAATTATATATTTTCATTTTGTTGTAATTCTTCTTTATCATTTAATTGTATTTTCACTTTTGTATTTCATGGCTTTTAACTATGTCTTTTTAATTGTTGTAAGCCTCCTTGAGTCCCAACATGGGAATAAAGCGAAGTTTAAATAAACATGATGATGAAGATGACCTATGGATTTGCAGTACATTTCAGATTTCCGTGCACTGGCATTCTGTTTGACAGCTAAGTAAAACAACTCTTTTCCCAGGCTCTCATTCTGCCTGCCAACTGTGTGACCTTGCAACTTCATCTGCTCACCCTTATCAAAGCTTGTTACAATTCTTTCTATCCATCCATCCATCCATCTATCCACCTTTCCACACCTCCTTCCATTTTTTCTTTCTTTCTTTCTTTCTTTCTTTCTTTCTTTCTTTCTTTCTTTCTTTTTTCAAATCTTGGCATTTGCAGGTGTGCAGCTGTTTTCTTAAATGTTCTTAAATAAAGCTTCGGTAAGTCTGTTCTCTGAACATGAAGCTATCCAGAACTGAACTACATGGAAGTGAAAGTTCACTCAGAAAGGATCTTCACATGAGATGGACCATTTGCCTGGCAGCTATTTATGTTCTCCCCTTTGAAATCACATATGGCAGAGAACGCAGCAAGTTAAACACTTTTGTGTTTGGGACAGTATCAACAAGCAGATTTCTCAGGATGTCACGTTCTACTATTGTGGAAGCAAATCATTTGCTAAACAGTTACACTGACACAGGTAAAATGGCTGCTACTCAATTGCAAGACCCATATAATGACACGTAAAGACTGGCCCATTAAGGAAGTTCACATGGCTGTCTAGCATTCTTTGGGGACAGAGTCTGATGGTATGAAAAACTAGCTCTGCAACATAATTTGGTTAACAAAAAATGCCAATTAGAAAGAGTGTCAACTCAAAGCAAGATGAGCCATGCACATGGAAGCCTTGGGCTAACATCTGTCAGACTACACATTTGCAAATAAACAAACCTATTAAAGTCAAAGTCTCCTTAAAGATAATTTGCAAACATGAAAAGTGGATAAACTAATTGGATGAACAGTTTGCTTTGAATAGCTGTCCTTGACATAAAAAAGTGTTAATTGTTTGTTCTCTTTCTTTCTTGCGGAACATCTCTGGTGGAGGAGGTGATTGCAGTGTACAGCAACAAGACTTGAGGTGTTTGTATAATTTTGTGTGAAGGCTAATTAAACACAGAAATCTTAATATGGAGAAACATATTTCCCAAACTAGAACATTCTGAGTTGTGCATGTTTTTCAAATATTTTTTTTAATGTTGCTTTGCCTGTTGTATATAAGCTGTGACAGTAGTTATGTTACAGGTTATGGCTGTGGTGTGAGAAGTACTATTTATAAATTGTACTCCTTCCTGGAAAAGAAGGCAAACTTACTGTTAACTGCCCATGGTCCACTTATTTCAAGACTGGATTTTCTACTGTTTTTCCTATGGGAAAGGCCTGGAAATGTCTGCTAGTGGAAAATATTGCTGTGATTTTCTTGAAGAGTGGAGACTGTGGCCAGAAAGCAGGCAGGCAAGCATTAGAAAAGGAAGCTACTCAAAGCCCACAGATTTTTACTGGAATCCTGTTGGTGTCTTGTGCATACATAATTTCAAGTACAGAAACAGTTTGACATTTTTATCTGATGCAGAATTTCCATTATTTGGTTCAAAGTTGCAGAACTGGAATTGTTAATGCAGTCCTGTTGTACTTGTGATGCTCATGTGATGCACACTAATGCACTTATGGTAGACGGTGCATGCAATGCACTTTTGGTTGTTCATTCAGTTCTGCAACATTGTCATTGAACACAAGGGTTCTTCCTTGTGGTCTTTGTGACTCACACACATGGGATGTTCTGAACTTGTGCAGCAACAGTCGAAACCTAGTAGAGGTGTAGCTAACTGTAACTGTTTCATATTCACAACCACTACTTAGTCATAGTTTTGACATAGTTGATTGATTGTAACTCCCCACCACCACCACCACTTTACTGGGAATCAGCTGTATGGGGAGAAGGAAGTTCGTTCTCCCAACGATCACAGCACAGTTAAATGATGTTTCCGTCTGGTTTGGAGGGGCTGGGTTTAGGAGAAATTGCTTAGTTAAGTACTTACTTAAGTATAAGTTGATACACGATCCTGGCCATTGAAAATTAAAGACATTAACATAAAATACTACATACAAATTTTAAAAACAGCACCACACAGCATTAAACCCAATCAGTTTCTAAAAGTCTGGTTTTAACTTATTGATAGAAGAGCTAGAACAAGACTATCCTGGGTTCAAAGTCTTAGAGCAGCCACTAAGAAGGCCCTCTCTCTTGTTTCCACCAAACTTAATAAGATGATGGGACAGAGAAAAGGGCTTCTCCAGAAAATCTTACAGCAATGTTGGCCTCATAAAAAGGAAATACAGAGCTTCAAATAATCTGGACTCAAGCCATTTAGGACTTTATAGATCATCACTAGCACTTTGAATTGTGCCTAGAAACAGACCAGCAGCTGGTGGAGTTGTTGCAACAAGAGAGCTGCATGTAGCCAGTGGCTGCTGCTCTTTAGCCCACTGAAGTTTCTGGGCACTTTTCAAAGGTAGCCCCATGTAGAGACTATTATAGCACATTCCAAATGGGCTGTAACCAAGGCATATGGTACCATGGCCAGGAATGGGTGCAGTTGGCACTTTAGCTTTAACTGTGCCAAAGCACCTCTGAGACTTGGTTCTCGGCTGAATCCAAGGTCATTTCCACACTAGATTGTTATAGAGTTGCTATTCCGCTTTCAACATTCTATGGAGTCCTGGGGTCCTCAAAGGCCCCTCCCTAAACTGCAAACCCCAGGATTCCATAGGATGTTGAAAGTGGAGTAATAGCACTATAACAGTCTAGTGTGGAAATGTCCCAAGAGTACTGAGACTGCAAACCTGCATTTTCAAGGAGTGTGTAACCACATCTAAGGCTGAATTCCTATTCCCAGAGCTGTCTTTCAGCTGACCAGGAGCAGCTCCATCTTCTCTGGGTTAAGCTTCAACCTACTTGCCTCAACCAATCCATTACATCTGCCAAGCCTGGCGTTAGCACAGAAACATTTAATCAATTTTTTTTTTTTGCAATGCTCTAATAAATAAACTAGAATAAACTAGAATAGACTATCATCTCTTGTTGTAATTTGCTTTACTACCATTTGAAAAGGAAAGTATTATATAAATATCAAGTAAACAAAAAGATAAACCATGTTTCTCTTTTAATTTAATGTTGCTATAAAAGACCTGGATGAATGTAGAAGGAAAGTTGCATCTTAAAGTAATTTTAACAACTGCAACCTAAATATTTTGTCAGTTCAGCAAAAAATGTAACAATCATGTCCCATAAAAATAGTGATGATGCCTTTCTGACAGTCTTCTGGCACACTGCTTGCTCATTTTCACAAGGATGCAGGCTCTTCAAAATTTCCAAAATGGAAAATGCAGGGGGGAGGGTCACAGACATCTCTATGCAGATATTCCATCTGTCAAAATCAAGGGGCAGCATTTTGGCAGTTTTGAGGTTTCTCTCCAACCTAAGTATGCTCAGGGGAGTGAAAGTCTGCATTTCTTCCATGGGTTCCTGCCAGAAATTTCTTTAGGGAAAAATCAAGGCTGGCTGAACCTGCTATTTTTCATTATTTCCTCTCTCTTTCCCAGAGAGATTGGAAAAGATTTCCTGGTAAGCTGGTGACAGTTTGTGGTGTGTTACTAAAATATATGCTAGAGGGGCTGTTCAGACATGTAATTGAGTTGTTCTTGATAGATTCATGCATGATCAAAACCAACTATTTTCCTGAGTGATCTGTTGAGAAGCTGAAGGGTTGTTTTAAAAGAAGAAGAAGAAGGAACAGGAAAGCATTTGTACTCCGAAGGCCTGTCTCAAAGTGGTGTTTAGGTGTTTATTCACTGACAAAACCCAGTTATGCACATACTGAAACAAGTTTAAACTGAAATCTTTATTAAGTTATCTTGAATACCTTATGGATATTATATCTGAAGACAAAAAGAAAAAGAGAAAGAAAGAAAGAAAGAAAGAAAGAAAGAAAAAGAAAGAAAGAAAAGGAAAATGCAGAATCCTATGCCATGCTAATGGCTCAGGTTATTACAGAAAGGATGGTTAAAATGTGTTCATTTTATTTAAGGGAAAGATATTCTAAGCTGAGAAATTAAAACTGAATCTTTTTATAGACTGACACATAGAAAGCTGTCCTTGCTGCTTATACAGCAAATGTTAAATCTGAACTGGCTTATATGAATATGAGTTTTAAGTGAAACACTTCAGGACCATAATAGACATGATATGGGGACCTGTGATTAAATAAGAATGTGCAAATGTCTGTTTTGGTCTTGCTGGATTCCTCCAAATCCCACTTAGATTTTCTTTCTCCCTCCCCACCATCTTGAATGAAGTTGCAAATCTTTTGTTTTCTCCCCACATTGAAAGTTGCACACATTTCAATGTTTTTCCCCAATATGATCATATGTTAGTTTAATTTACCTAATTTATGAAACCTTTACCAAAGCATACTTACATGTATTTTTTTTCAATTCTGCACAGATTAGCTGTATTGAACATATTTTTGCATATGTTTTCTTGGAAACGCTCTGCAAAATTTACAGATATTCAAATACTAAAAGTGACATGCACTTTTTTAAAAAATAGCAAAAACCTTGTAAGCAGTGAAATTTAAACTTTCACTGATGAGGTCAAGTCCAACTACATTTCTCCCAGTTCCTAGATTAAAGCCTCTAATGTCTTTTTCTTGTTGTTGTTGCTTTTAAAATCTCTCTCTTTCTTACCCTCTCTGTGCATGTTTGCATGTGCACTCATACAATTTGGTTTGGAGATTAAGCTTGCTAAGTGATATGGCTTAACCCTTTGCTCTCATTGATTCCTGAATATAATCTCCCCTCCTCCAAACCCATCACCTGTGGAAAGGAAAATGTACAGTCACCAGTACAGTACTTCCCCTTCCCCCTCCAGTTAAGTAGTTGTGTGTGTGTTTGTGTGTGATTTGTACAGCAAGGTGGCAAAATGTTATCTCTGTCCACATTGGTGGCTTGCCTACCTGTGGTGTCTTGAATCTGCTTCAAGTTTTATCACAAACTTTCAGGGAGTTATCCAAATTGCTGAAAGATCACCCCCAAGTAGTTTCAGCACCTTCAATACCTCCTGTAAAATCTGCAATAAAAGCAGACCATTGATGTGGAAACCTTTGGCCACCCTCATCCTCAACCAGTGTGCCATCTACAGTCTGAATGTGAAATGAAGGAAAGCCTCCATATTGTCATATTATATCACAGTTAGAACATGATTCCCACCCCCATTGTGAGTGAAATTAAGCCATATTTTTTCTCTGCAAATGCACCATATGGCAATGAATGAGAAAAAAAAGACCCATTGATACATGTGTTAGTGGTTCTGTAAGCATCAACAGCCCCTTGCACACACACCCAAATTAAATGCTCCTTATCAACCGAACCACATATGGTGTAAGACTGTGCTTTCTAAGAGTAATCCCCAGGCCACTATTCTAGGAGTGTGTGATGTGTCAAGGTATTTCTTTTTCTATCTTGCCTTGGAAAATACCAAAAAAAGAGAAAGAGAGAGAGACTTATCTTCCATCTGTCTTCATGCACCCTGCCTGGTATCTACAGTTTTTCTTTCCAAGGCAAATAAAGAGCAAGTGTTGCTGGAACAGCATGGGATAAAATGGTCCTGCTATGACACATTACTGGAAAATAAAGATTCCCCCCTTCATTCATGCACACCTTTATGAGATTTAATAAATCAATCCATCAACTTAATAAAATTTCATATTATTAATTTTATAGTGTTTCATACTGCAAAATTCATATTATTAAAATTTATTTACCTGGAATCAGTCCGGCTTTCTACTACTATCTGGAAATATGGGAATCATAACCCATTAAATGCATTTTTCCGAAACTGAAGAATTTGCCAAGATGGTACAACATTGCAAATGTAGCTGTTAAAAAAAAAGTCACAAGAGATTGCCTTTTAAAACAAAGAAAGCAAGAAGGACTTATTTTTCTAAAAGGTCTAGAGAACATAAACTAGGAACCATTAGTGTTAGAATCCTGGCCTAGGCAATGGCGAAAGGACAGAAGAGCTTCTGGGTACAGCAGAAGGCATAGGAGAAATAGGCTGGGACACTTTGCTGTCTTTTGTTTGCCACAACTGTATGACATTGGGAAACGTGTAATTGCTAGTGCAGTGTGCCTCTAGGATTCTGGCCTGATTCATCTACAAATTTATATAATACTTTAGAAAATGAATCTCTTTACATAGGCTGTGCTCCCTAAGAGTAATTCCCAAGTTTTCTACTTGTGGAAGAATGTTTGAACTACAAATTACGTGATTAAGGAACAGGGATGTAATTCTTTTCTAATTTCATTCTTCAAGGAAGCAGCAAATAATTTTAGCAGTTTTCTCTCTACTGGGAGAGTCTTCAAAACCTGCAGTTTTCAAAGGTTGTTTACTACTGAAAGACCGTTCACAGATGTATCTTGCATGAATTTTGCAGGGTGGCTGTAAAACAGCACTACCTTTCGTAGGAAATGGGATTTGTTTTGTGCAAAATTTGCACATTCAGGTTTTTCCTTTCATAGAAAACAGCATTTTATGCACAGAAAATAACATTTATTTTCAGATTTCTTTTCTTTTTGCAGAAAGTGTGGCTTACTTTATAAAACAGCCATGTCCAAATTTTGTGCAGAATGGTCCCAAACAGCAAAGGATTGCTTTCTTCCAAGTTTCTCAATGCTGCAGAATCACATTTTCATCATTTCCCCAATATTTTAAAATATTCTTTCCATGCCTATTAAGGAAATATTCCTTTCCTATTTACAACTGCAGAAGATTTTGGATCCCACCCCACCGCTTTTTTTGATCCTATAGCAAATCTGAGTTTATTCAGTAAGCTTTACTGTTGTTTTATTCATCTACAGCTTTATATAAATTTAATAAAGTAATGCAATAAATAAATAAATATTATTAATTTATTAGAATTCATTCTAATAACCAGTATTTCTTTAACTACATATCATTACATTACTTTTTTGGATGGCACAGTAAACCTTCATTTACTGAGTCAGCCTAAAACTTGGGTTCACATGTTGCCTTGTGCTCATCTGATGCTGTGGCATGGAGGACTGAACCAACTGGACCAATACAAGGCCATGTCCACACTGCACTGTTATAGTTCTATTATTCTGCTTTTAACATCCTGTGGAATTCTTGGGTTTGCAGTTTACTGAGGCCTTACTGAAGCCAAAGAGCTTTCTGACTGAGAATTCTAAATGCCCCTTCCTAAACTTGTTATGTCAAAACTGAAAGGAGCTCTGGTTACTTTAAACCAGAGATGACAAACCTTTTATTCCTTGAAGATTACATTGCCTATTGAGAAGCATCAGGATTTATGCCCCCAGTCAATGAGGGTTCAGCTCAGGAGGAGTGAGCCATCCACTCTTTCTTAACTGATGGGTTGTAATAGTTTAATTAAATGTTTGTAAAGCTTATTTGTATTTTATTGTTAGCTATCTTGACTGTTATTTTGAGTGGATAAAAACAAGTGACCGTATTTAATTTGTTTCTCACCTGGTCATAGTTTGAACATTGCAGAAGGTAAAAATCCCACAACAGTAAAGTTCATAAAAACTGATCAAGTGGTGTTCCTAATTGCACAAAAGCTCTATTTGTGTGCAGCTGTATGCCTATAGAAAACCCTTTGATATGGGACATCTAGTGCACATGGCTAGTGGATTATATGATGATGAGGAATGGCTAATCAGCATCACTGTACCCACTCTAATGCATTGGGTGAAAATTTAAGGTGTTTTGCTGAAATTGGGCTTCCATGGAAACACAATGTGATTTTGTTCAAACTTGCTCCAATCCATCAATGGTCTTAAATGTATGGGAAAAGAATATTGAATAGGTAAAACTATTTCCCTGCCCATGAAATAAGATTTTCAAATAAAGTCTTTCTCCAAACATCACCAGTTATGTTATATTTATTTTATGCAGTTATAAAAGACAGGACCTTTTCTGTGATGGCATCTCTACTTGGCAAAAATCTCCCTAAATGCAGCAATGCATTTATATTGCCCAGACATTTAAACTATTTTATTACATGAGTTCTGCTTGGTAGTTTTACAAATGTAGACTTTTATAGATATTTATATCCCTATTATCCACTATTTTGTAGTTTCATGATATTCTTAGAGAAAGGTATGGTAACTATTGCTAACTGTTGCCAGAGAATCAATTTCTATTACAAGGAACAGTAATACTTTGATTGAGATTTGTAACTTTATGCTCTGTTTTAGAAAAAAAATCAGTTTGTTTTCCAGGGAGAGGAAGAACAGATATTGATGTGTGTCTGCAAAGGTACCCTCAGGTTGCAAAGACCCTAGACAAATACATCATATTACCTTCAAGTCATTTCCAACTTATGGAGATTCTAAGATGAACCTATCCTAGGACTTTCTTTGAAAGATTTGTTCAGAGGGGTTTTTGCCTTTGCTGTCTTCTGAAGATGAGACAGTGTGACTCACCCAAAGTTGCCTAGTGGGTTTCCATGGCCAAGCAGGAATTCAAACCCTGATCTCCAGAGTTGTAGTACAACGCTCAAACCTCTACACCCCTTTGGCTCTCTAAACACATCTTACAGGCTCAAAATATCCCAAGAGCCCACTTTGATGTCTGCTGGTGTCACGAACCTCTAAAACTTGGAAGTTTAGGATGTGTTGTTACTACTGATGTGATTCACATGGGCATGCACTGAAAGAGGGCCTGAGATAAGTTCACACATTTGGACAGGGTAATTCTTCCATACCTTCCCTGCACATTATTCGAATATGTGGCCATCAAAATCAAATATTATATGCTTTAAGAAATGATGGAACCATCAAATCAAAGCAGCTAGTGTGAATGGCAGGATCTAGTTCTCATCTTTGCAGTCAGCTAACCTGCACTGAGTTTGTAATGACTGACTTTAGCTATATGAGTATGGTACAAAAATCCATCATGTCAGTTAATGATGTTTTTATCCCATGTGTGTATTGACTCCCAGGAGTATGCAGACCATTTCCCATCTGGGATAGGAGGACAGGGAAATGCCTACAACTAAGCTAGCCTGCTTGCTGTGTTACCCCCAAAAGTGGGTAACTCAGGCATCTACCTGCAATATTAATGTCCCAATGGAAAAGGTGGTCAAATATAGCTCAAAAGGGAGGCTGGAAAGAGGTGGGGTAATCTTACAGGGTCTTTTCTTCTGTGTATAACAGTCTTAACTGTAGAACACCAGCTGGAAATCAAAAATAATATCTTTATTGAGGGAAATTCACACATATGCAAGAAATCAAGCTATCTCATGAACCATACCATGAACCAAGGCTAACAGAAGTGAAGAAGGGAAAGGTGAGGAGATTTTGAGATGGAGAGGGTGATAATTACTGTTCTTGAAGCTGAAGAGGGCCAAAGCAATGTGTGTTAGACTGGAACTGGAATCTGGGGGCTCTCACACAATGTAACATGCCGCATGTGTCCAAAATAATAGCAAGCAAACAGGACTGAGCCAAGGTTTAAATACCCCTTTTCTGCCCTGAGGAGAATGTATTAATTGATCTCTAGAAGAGCTGACAAAGGGCCTGTCAGGTTCAGATTGTCTTTGTGGCAGGTGACAAAGCATTGAAGGAAATCATGATAGTCTCTTAATGACCTGAAAGGTGAGGGAACAAAAGGACAGTTTCCATGGGAAAGAGGTAATAGGATGCCAGTTTTTGGATGTACCTTTCAGCATCTTGTTCACTACTGTCTCTTAGGCTTGGGTTCTTTAGAGACCCATCTAAAACTCATCAGGTTGAGTTTTCTGATTGATCCTCCTAAACTTATGACCTTGCCATGTTGAGGCCCTTGTCCTAGCTTCAGGAAGCTTCCAGCCAGAGTCCTTTTAATATCCACAAAGCTTTCAGCCGTAAGTGCAAGATTTATATTCACTTCATGCCAATTAAACAATATTCGTAGCCAATCATACTGTATCACAGATTGGGGGTGTATCACATGGTAACACTTTTCGTCCATCTTATTGACATTTAAGCACCAGCCATGAAATGCAAAGTAGCAACATAAGGTCCAGTATGAACAAGTACTTTTTTCCTGTATTGTTCTGGTATAAACTGTAACTATTTTTTAAAAAAAAACCTAAAAGTTATAGTTAAAACACAAGAGGAATGACATTATCCTCCTTTAAGCTATAATTGTAATGTAATATACAGTTGGCGTTCCATGTTTGAAAGTTAAACTGTTCACAGATTTGATTATCTGCAAGTTTCTCCAACCCCTGCCCCTCCACCTCAGGTGCTTCTTTTCCTAGAGAATTTTCCCTCTCAGCAGCTCTGATCAAATTGCACAGCCCCTTAAAAACCTACCCCTGGTCCTCCTCCTCTTCCACCAGCTGCTACCTGGCCAGCTGAGAACAGCTCACAGCACCATAATCCCTTGCCCAATGCCCTCCATACCCAAGGAAGGGTATAGGTCAGTGGGATGAAATATAGCACCACCATGCTGATGTATCCACTTTCTGTCTCCTTCCCCTGAGCTGGTTTGGACCCTGGGTTCCCATTCTCCCCACCATGCTACTGCTCTCTTCTTGCACACACATATTAATATTTGCTGTTTTCCACTTTTGTGAGGTCTTGTGCACCTAACCCTAGTGAATGGGAAGGACTGACTGTAGTTATAACTGTTATTGAAAAAGGAATTAATTACAAATTACTAGCTATCTGCAACTAGTTACTACCAAGCTTTGGGAATTGAATGTGAGCTCATATGCTGTGTCACACCCAACATGTCCATTCTTGTTCTCTTGATCCCTGCCACCACCACCGCTGAGTAGAGCTCTGAATGGAAAACTACTCACATTCACCTGAGCATGAGTAGAGGATACCACACAGCCAGGAACTCTGTTTTATCAGAGTTTCCAGTCACTTGGAAGTCTCTACCAAGAGTCCTTCAGACTCTTCACTCAGTAGAAAACAGTAATGACCTGAGGCAATAGGGATTTTGCTCCATATTCTGCAGGCAGTTTCAAGTAGAATATCAGCCAGATTTACATAAGTGTTTATTTATTTTCCAACAGGGGATTCAATCGATGTACTATAGTAGGGATTACCAATATGATTCTAGACATAGAGGTGAGATAGGGCTTATATGTGCATTCATACTTTTTCACCAATTGTAGCCTACAGCTAAATATTCAGAATGCCTGCTATGGTGAGCTTTGCCTTCCTCAGGCATCAACATTTGGCATTTTTCTAAAAGCTGACATGAGAGAAATCTACCACAGTTCAATGGGCTGCAGTAATGGGGCTTTGTACCAATTTTTCCCCCTGCCTAGCTATGAAATCCTTCCTATGACACTGATTCAGAACTTCATTCCTGGTTAAAATAGGCCCATAAATTATGTTGGCTCTCACAAGAAAAAAAAATCATGTCCATTCTAGCTAGCCTTGACTGAATCCTTGGATATGGATCACAGGCTTGGGCAGATGGAGCAATTTCTGTTTCTGAGGTCAGCAGTTCAAAAGCAAATTCATCAGTCAATTCATTATAGTATCAGTAGCACTGTCTCTTTTGGAAGGTTCTTTTTTTAAACACTCCCTCAATACAAACTCCTGTTCCCGAAAGCAGCAGGGGCATTACGGTGAGGTGGGTACTAATGTTTCTGTCAAGGGCATTAATTGACCTCTAACTACAGTGATTCCTCTGTATAAAAATTCCTTATGATTGCTTTACTGCTTTCTTTCTCACACACTTTATGACACTAATAACACACGCTCTATGGGAAGAGTGTACTTTGATTCCCCTTTCCGTTTAAAATGTCTAAAACAAGATGGTGCTGGGAGGTTCGCTGACTTTCAAAATTATGCTGATGACTATGCCAAGGCGAAAGCTTCCAGCCGCTCTTCCAACTTTGAAAGGGTAATAAAAGCATTTATGAATGCTGGTGGTTTTTAATGGCAACATTTTTCTGACGACCTCCAGTGCCTAGGACAATATAAGGCTGTTTAGCTCATTACAAACTCTCAAAACACATTACGTACAAAAGAAATTAAGAAAGCCGTAAGCCCACAGATACAAAGACAGTATTTGGTATCTAAAAATAAAAGCAGTAAAATTTCATGCCCCACTGAGCACAAGGGAGGGTTGTCATTATTGGGTGCAGGAAGGCATAATTGAAATGTTGTTCCACCATTTGTCCCCAAAAGGTATTAGCTATTTTCATTTTAAACGTCTTTTTTTAAAAATCTTTTTTTTTGTATGAATGACTTTTTTTGTGGCTCAGTGATCTCATAGTTCATTTTGAAGTGCATGTTCTCATCATGACAGTTATGACAGCTAAGCCCCCAGGATGGCCCAAACATTCAGACACCTGTATTGATCACTATCCACAAACCAGTTCTAGCAGTTTTTCTGTCCTGAAAAAGTAGGTCTTTTGTAAAGCTAATTAGTTGTAATTGCCCACTCAAGACTACTCCAAAATAGTTTGCATTTCAAGAGGAGCATCTTGCAGAAAAAAATACTGCTAGGAAAATAAATGTCTTCTTTAGCTGCTCTGAACTAGACAGCTAAACTCAGAGGGAACTGAGAAGCTGGGAGTGGGGAGTCAGATGAAGTCAGTATCCCTGCTAATTGAGAAGTCCTGGTACTCTTATCCTGTGGATCTGGGTTCTGCTACATTAGTGTTGTGCCCCACCCATTGGGTTCCAGGTGAAAATTATAATGATAGCATATCTTGAATTTGTAGAACCATAGTTGGTCTGATATGAAAATGCTGTTACTTTGGCCATTTCCGCACTAGACTGTTGTAGTGCTGTTATTCCACTTGCAACATCCTATGGAATCCTGGGGTTTGCAGTTTCGGGAGGGGCTGGCTGGCCCTGCAAATCCCAGGATTCCATAGGATGTTGCAAGTGGAATAACAGCGCTATAACAGTCTAGTGTGGAAATGGCCTTAGTAGCTGTTTGGCATGTTTATTCTGACTCCTCAGCAAAATGCTGTCTGACCTGGGATACCCTACCACCAACATTGCTACAATCAGCATAGCATCTTCCCTTCCAGGATCATGCAATCCCACCCACACTGAAAGGTGTATTTGTCAATTCTGGTTTGGTTCATACTGCCATTACACTGAAAGAATAGTGACAACCTATATTCCATCAATGCCTTAGTAAAGCTATCTCTATCACTGATTCACTTTCATGGCCATGCAAAATAGTGTAGGGTGCCAGAGGGATCAGGGTAAAGCACTTCAATGCTTCTGGCTTTCTGTGTTCTTTCACAGTAGGAAAAAGAAAAGGATTAGAATTAACACTGAGTTGTTCTACTTTGAGAAAAGTGCATGAAGTCAAGGTGCAACACACTGCTTGCCTCTTCATTGTGCAGATAGCTATTATGGATGATCTTTACTCCTATCTTTGACCAGAGCTGACAAAAACTTGAAACCAGCTTTTAAAAGGATTTTTACTGTTTTTAGTTACTTTTTAGTATTTAGTGCGTAGTATGTAGTATTTAATATTCTTTCTATTTCTGTGTTTATATTTTTCAGTTTGCCTTTCTCCTAATTTGTTTATTGTTATAATTTGTTTAATTTTTTGTTTTGTTTGTGTTTGTATTTTTTAAAAAAACTTCTAATGACCCAGATCCTGTGTGTGTGTGTGTGTGTGATGTATATTTATATGTATGTATGTGTATGCATATATATCTATACACACACACACACACACACACACCACACATGTATATATGTATGTATATATTGCACATAGTGTGTGTCCTGGATTTTAATGGGACTTATACCAGTGTGTGTAGTAGGGGTGTGCAATGTATGGTCCTACAGCTATTGTTGGATTGCAACACCCATTCTGGAATAGAGAGAATACTGAAAATATTTGAAAAATTGTTGAAACATGATTTTCTCAAGTTTTAAGAAATACTAATAGGAGAATGTTAGATGGGTGAGACTCTATGTGAAAAAATCATGAAGCATTTTGTGTGCAGAAAACAAGTTTCTTCCACAGAAAACAAAATTTTCTGGACAGAAAACAGCATTTCTGGGCAGAAAAACAAGTTCCCTGCAGAATATTCTGTTATCTGTGTGGGAGACTGTAGAAAATTCATTTTCAATGAAGAAATTGTTTACACAGAAAGAACCCTATGCAGAAAAAGCTGTGTGCCAAAAAATGCCATTTTCTGTGCAAAAAGGAAAAAAAAAGATCCCCCCCCCAGAGTAAGTCCTGAACTGTAAATATTTAGTCTTTGAAAAGTGTAGTTTTCAATGAGTTCTCTCAGGAAGGAGAAAAGTGGTAACATTGTTAATTTTTGCCTAAGAGAATAAAATTTATGAATTCCCTACTCTTATTAATTTTTGCTTATCCGTAGAAATGATAGATGATATAAGAAATTATTGTTAATTTGGATTGGTAACAGGTCTCAAGTGTTTCAGGCCAACATCTTCTTAAACCACACGTTTCTAAAATGACAAATTACAAATATCTGCCATAATGCAATTATTACATATCTAAAGTTATCCCTGGATTATTATATCCCAATTAGCTCTGAACAGATTGAAATCACCATGGCAAGCAAATATCCCCCTCAGTTCAGCTGGTGCCCAAGATCTACGCTGACATCCTGCTAGTGAGACATGATGGTGTATGTCCAACCTATATCATCATTGTTTATGATTTGGTTATTCTGGAGGCTAGAATTCTGTCTGTCTGAAGGGTGCAATGACCAAAAATCTCCCATTCCACCCTTAATCTGATTCAGCCCTTCCTCCCAACATGGCCATTTCCTGGCTGGTGGGAGGGCCAGAGAAGTGTCCATTTTACTATAAATGGACACACAACAATGGCATCATCCTCAGGGGGCCCTGCAATGTCCTGGAAGATGTCTGTTGCTATAGAAACATAACTGGATGCTTCTCTGTTTCTCCCTTGCTTTCAGCTCACTGCAAAATGGTCATATTGGGTCACCTACAACAGAGAAAAGCTGTAGTTTGGAGTGTTTAGTGGGAGATGTATCATAATGATGTGTTTGCCATTTGTCTCCTGATCCAGAATCTTGCACATAGTCTTGACATCTGGGTGTGCAACAGTCATTTAGAGCTAGCCAAATGATGCATCAGAATGAAGGCATTACTTTGTCAACACATAATAATTCCTGCTTCCTGCTTCCTTTCCTCCTAATGGCAGGTCACCTAACCTAATTGTACCCCTGTTTCTTTTTAACAATTAATTCCTTTCAGGCTGGTGATCATGCATACTCTCAACCTGCATGAAATGAACCTTTGGATCAATAGCATATGCAGGCTCAGATAACTTTAAAGCACAAGGAAGAAAAACACATGCCACCACCACCTGCAGCTTTTTTTAAAAGCCCATTTGTCCCCTGGTTGTCTTTGTAGTATGGCTCTTGCTTCATTCCAGCAAAATGGTAATTTTGACCTCTTGCTCCTGTAGCGTTACCCTTTCTGCAACCCTTTGTCTGTCCTCACAAATGGGCCAGGGGCAGTTTTCCTTTGCCTGGATTAAAATGCCTCTGCTCATTTTGTACATGCTTTACATGTGCCCAAGTATTATGTTTATATTGTCTAATGAGGGCTTCTGTCAGGCTTTTCATAGGGGTGGACAAATTCCAGGGATCAGGAATCAGAGGCCTCCCTTCATTCCCAGCACTTTTCTAAAAACATGATCCAGGTGAATGTTTTCCAGTACAAATCCTTTAACAAGCAGAGAAAGAGAAGCACAGTGCTGTGTTCTTCACAAGGTTCCTGACTGAGAAGGACTTTGCAGAATTAAAATATTTCTTGAGGGAGGTGGGTGGGGTTCAAACTCTACTGACAGAGGTTCTTTTTGAAAAACACTTCAAAACCACAGGTTTATCTGAAAAGTAGAAATAGGTTTTATTTTACAAGCAACAATCAAAAGGATTTGTGGTGAATGAGAGATATATGGAGAATCCATATAACCTCTAACTGTCCTGATTTGATAGGGACAGTCCCAATTAATTCTCTTTTGTCCCACTTTTTCAGTTACTTTTAGAATGTCCCAGAAAACCCCCAAGAGTGAAAAAGTAGTTTGCACTCAATTAACTCAGGACAAGAGAGCAGGAGGGACTTCCCAATAGACTCAGGCAAAAAAGAAACTGCTGCAGACTATCCTGAGTTATGTGTTTTTCCTTGTTAATAACTTTTGTCATCTTGATCACATTCTGATATTTCTTGGCCACATATTTCCCAGTTTTTACCTGTGAAATGTTGGAGGCTATGAATCCAATATCACAACTACAGAAGTAATCATAGAGACCTAAATCCAAGTAATTGTCTCATCTAGAATAGACTGAGTGATATATTTAAGGGTCAAATCACACACCAAGGGAAATGAATATTTCTTACTCTTACAGTGATTTCTGTCCAGTCATAATGTACCTAAACAATCAGGCTTGAAGAAAAAGGTCTCCATCTGTGGCCACCATCAAAGCAAATATAAGCTAATTTGCAACATGTGGAGTGAGGAAAGCTTATGCTGGGCTAAACAGATAACCTTTAGCTCTGCTTCTAATGATGTGCTGAATAAATAATCTTATTTGAACCAAACTGCCCTTCTCCTGGGCTCCCATCTTTCTGGTAACTGCCACTGTCTCCTCATTGTGTTTCATCACCCTCATCACTCCTATGTAAGATTCACCAGAATGTTTTTTAGGTATATATTGTATAGCTTTTATAGCAATGAACATGTAGTGGAAAGGATTATGTTCACTGGTTCAGCCCACCGAGATCTGCACATTTCGCAAGTGTACAAATATATGGGTACACTTCTTCAGTGGTGCATAAAGTCTCTGTGCTTGCACAGTCAGTGGTGGCTGGTAGCTTCCATGTCAGTGAGGTAGTGAACCTGCTTGAGGTTTTAGTCTGAACTTGAAAGGCACTGTCTAAGCTGTTAAATCTATTTTGTGGATGGGATTCAGCACTTCATTCAGCTCCTTTAAAGTTCATGGTAAAACCCAGAACACCATCCATTGAGACGGAAGCCACCACCTGCCAGAGTCCACAGAGTCCTCATACACACCTTTTACTGAATCCATGGTTAAAGTGAGACAAACAAAGTCTTGTTTCTCATTGCCCCTGCATTTATTTTGAAGGTAGCAATGGGGTGATCTCTTCATGCTTTCACAATAGTCTATAAGAATATAATTGTGGTTTTGCTTCTCCAATCTGCAATAGATGAAGAAATATATTCTAGAAATCATCTATGAATAGCAGGTGCTATAGGCTATGTTTCAGAGGCAGGAAGTGGCAAAACGACCTCTGAGTATACCTCACCCAAGAAAACCCTGTGATATTCATGGAGTCAGCATAATGAAACAGGTGACTTGAAGTCATGTGCACACACATGCACACACACACACAAGCTTATTTCATATAAGCCTTAAAAAAGTAATTTTATGGAGGGAGATATTCTGGGAGTGGTAGTCCAAAGCAGTAAAGATTTCAAGTTCTGGCTTCACATCGTTATGACTAGTGTATACTCTTGAATGGGCCAAGATCCAGTATAAAGGTGGTAGAATGCGCAGCGTATTGATGTTGTATCCCAGGAGGATGACTACACACATGTATTTGTGTAAGAAGGTACTGTATGCCTTCTTACACAAGATTTGAAAAGGCCATGCAACTGGGAATTGGGCAAGTAAAATCCCTCAGTTGGATCCTTGACAAAGGCCCTTTTCGCACGGGCTTTCTGTCGCGCGACAGCCCCGTGAGCCTTGTGGGAGTGGGAGCGTTGCTCTGCACGACGCACTCCCACTTCTGCCGCTCTCACGGGGCTGACGCTGTGCGAGCGCGTATTTTTTGATTTTCGCCTAAAAGCGAAAATCACCCGCACTCGCGCAGCGCTCCCTGCGCCCACACGCACTTACCTCCTGTGTGGAGCGTCGGGGAGGCGGCCGGGTCGCGATTCCTTCCCTCCGCCCCTGTGGAAGGAAGGGGCGGGGCGCTAGCGCGGCGGACGCGACACCTCCTGCTTGGCGAAGGGGGGGGTGGACGCGCGAGCCTCCTGCTTGGCGAGGGGGGGTGGACGCGCGAGCCTCCTGCTTGGCGAGGGGGGGTGGACGCGCGAGCCACCGCCGCCTCCGGGAGGCTGCCACTTCCCCGCTCGTTCCTTCGCCTGTGGAAGGAAGGAGGGGGAAACGGCAGGCTCCCGGAGAAGGCTTCTTGCGCGAGCCGCCCTCCCCCGCTTGCGCTAGAAGCCTTAATGCGAAAAGGGCCAAAGGCTGGGTGTGTTCAGCTGTCTCTCTGAAGTCTTGGCAAGTGACTTCAACCACTGGTATTTCAACCACTATGCTGAATCTCTGGTGGCCCATGTGACTAAGCTGGCCTCCTGAGTGACTTTGTCTCAGCACAGAGTAAACGTGTGCATGCCCTTCAACAGATGATATCCTATGCTCCATCTGCAGAACCAATGAGGAATACAGATGGTTGCATAACATTCTGTCATTCAAAATAGCTTGCATGCTCTTACACTTGGAAATGTTTTAACATGGCAAGGACCCGTTGGAGGATGGATTGATGACCTCTGCTGATTGACTGCTTTTCCACCCCCTTTGCCATTTGCTCAGTGATAGGCATGAGTTATTACTCTTTCTCATTATTCACCCTGAAAGGACTCACTGTGATAACTCATCATGAAGTGAACTCAGCATGAGCAACATCATAAATCTGCAGGAAAATAAGATTGATGGCAAACGTACATTTATTTTGCTCTGTTAATTTATGTGTGGTGCATTTTGTCAGGGCAAATGATCATTTTCTAATCCCAAAGCCATCCTGTTTGCTTGCTAGAAGCCCATAACAAATCAATATTATTAAAAATGAAGACACTGAAGCCTATGAGTTATCACTCACAGTATGGCGAGTGACAGACTTTCACTAAAGTAGCTCTCTAGTTGGTACTGCGGCAGTAACGACTGTTTTAATGGTGGCTGTCAAGGTGCCACTAAATTCCTTCGTAGCAATCACTACTGCTTTCTAGTTAGAAGGAAAAGCCTAGAATTGTTAACCTGAGAGACAGTCATTATGAAAGAAATATTATATGTGATAACGCTAACCCTGTGAAGTGCTTTGTAAGGAAGAGATAATAATGAGAAGGAAATACAGCCTTTTTTCGTTATTAAAATACATATTAAAGTACACAAGGGTCCTATCATGGCTCTAATTACAGAAAGATTTGGAGGAGACTGTTGAAGGAGAAAATACCCCATCTTTTTGTGAACCAATGGTAAATAGGGACTCAGATATCCATAGAAGAGGTAGGTTGTTATCTCCTGCTGATAGGCAGCATAAGCCTTATTTTAAGTCACAGGGTTGTGTTGAGTTGCTTTTTTTCTTTCTTTAAAGGCCACAAGTTCATTGCTATGAAGGATATGATGTTATTAAAGTATCCTTATTACCAACTCAGATTTTTAAGAACAGATGGGGCACTGAAGATTTTTAGTCAACCTTTGAACCTTAATATATCCAGTAATTCCTGTATTGATACAACATGCTACAGTAATTTAAACTTTCATTTGTGAAGAGGAAACAAACCCATATTCTATTTTCCAAAATCAGTGCTTGATTGGCAACTTGTATGCTGGATCATATAGCTATTAGGCAATAAGTGACATAGTACAGATATGAAATGACACAGGGATGCTATTTAGAAAAATATCTCTGTCAGCCTTCAGCCATTGTTTAGGGTTTATCCTTAGACCAATGAAAGATTATAGAAATAAAAATGACACTGTGATCATCTAGTTTCTGGGACTGCACCTTAAGAGCAATAAGCTAGATTGGAAATTCTCCTTCAAGATCTTCCCAGAGGAGGAGATCTGATCTTGGATTCCCCTCCTTTCATCTATTTTCCCCCTCTCCAACATCAAAATTCTGATTTCAGTCAGGAGAAAAACAAAGAGGACAGGAGGCATGATGTCTTTACAACCAAAACCCTTCCAAATCTTGATTGTGGTCCTAGTAGGATGGAAAATTTGGACTAGCCCTGGAACTGATCTGTTGTTGCTCTTGTTGTTGTTGTTGTTGTTGTTGTTGTTGTACATCCTGTGGTGTATCATGTATTTATGATATTGTAATCAATACTTTCACTCTTGTAAATTTTACTATTCACATTTATGATCTTGGCACCATTGCCATGACTGCAAACGTCCCCCAAGATCCATCTCAAAAGCCAGGCTGCTGCCCCAACCAAAGGAGTTCTCTGTTGCTGGTGAGCAGGGCACTGAAGGATGACACATCCAGCCCCCTCCCACCAGCGAGCAGTGGTGTAGTGAGCACTTGTGACAGGACCTGCAGTGATCCCATGCAGCTTCATTGGAAGGACCAGGCATACTGTAGTTCTGAAAGCTCTAAGGTCTTTTCTTCTAGCACAGAATGAAATGTGACAGTAGCCAATCGAATGTAGTTAATTATTAGTCAATGCTAAAGTGCACATAGGTCTTGCAAGCTGGTATGCTGTGTAGTAAACTAGATATAGATATCTGTGTCTTGGTGAACCAACCCCACTGAAGTGGTCCTGAGCCCAGAGTTGCAAGTACATAGATTTCAAAAGACATGAGGGGATGACTATATTAAATCTGCCTATTCCCTGTCCCAGTGGTTCAGGTTAATTGCTCCAGCATTGATGCTTCAGTTTCGAAAAGCTTCTCCTTCTCTTACCATTAGGGTACTGAATGCAACAGATCATTTGGACAAAAGTCTGTAAAACGATTAGGCGGTTATCAATACCAATCAGTCATTATTGCTAATGGATGAAGACGCAAGCTGCAAGCTACCTCCTGGCTATGCAGAAATCTATGTCTGTGATAATGGCAAGAGAGACTGTCAAAATGTAGAAATTAATACACTTGGCAATATTCCCAGTTTCTGGCTTCATTTTGTAATTGAATAAACTGCCTAGCTAGCAACTGTAAGTGTAAATTTAGCTTAATTTTGGGGTTCAATTTAAATGTGAAATGGTTGTATTTCTGTCTGTGTATTATCCATCTGCCTATCCATCCACATCCACACAATCTCACCACCAACCAAAATGCTATCTGTTCAAATTGCCATTTCAGAAAGAGAAAAGTGGCATTGGCCCTTTTCACACGTGCAGAGCCGAAACGGGGCGGCGCACACAGGGGCGGAGATTACCTGCGTGCGTTTTGCTCCGTCCCTGCTCCGTCCCTGGGGGGAGTGCGGCTCCGCTGCTCCACACGCCGCCGAATTTCGGCGGCGTTTGGCGGCGCCCAAAATGGCGGCTGGCAGCTTCCGGCGGCGCTCCGCCAATCAGGGCAGCGCGCCAGCCGGAAGTCCGCCCCCGGGCAGATCTGCAGAGACGCACTAATGCGTCTCTGCAGATTCACACCGGGAGCAGCGGCAGATTAGTGCGGGCGAGTTTCGTAAAAACCACCTGGGAAGGTGGTTTTTAAAAAACTCGCAGCGCCACCCTAGCGGCTGCACTAGAGCGGTTGGAGGTGTGGAGCCTCACATTTTCCAACCGCACTAGATCGCCCCGCGGTGTGGACGACCTCCATCTTGGATCGTCTCAACGCGGGGTTTTACCCCGTGTGGAAATGGCCATTGTCTGGCTATAAAACTTTTTAGAGAATTCTGTGGCTTGTCCTCAAAGGAACAGGCTGAAGAGTGCACCAGGTCATTCTATATACACTGGTGGGTTATAATAATAAAGTATGAAAGGGATCTAGGTGTCTTACTGGACCACAAGCTGAACATGAGTCAATAGTATGATGAGGCAGGTAAAAAAGGGTAATGTAATTCTGGGCTGCATCAATAGGAGTATAGTGCTGAGATCAAGGGAAGTAATAATACTACTCTATTCTGCTTTCATTAGACCTCACCTGGAATACTGTGTCCACAATTTAAGAAGGATATTGACAAGCTCGAACGTGTCTACAGCAGGTCAACCAAAGCGGTGAAGGGTCTGGAAACCATGCCATATGAGGAGCAGCTTAGGGAGCTACGTACATTTAGCCCGATGAAAAGAAGGTTAAGAGGTGCCATGATAGCCGTGTTTAAATACTGGAAGGGATGTCATGTTGAAGATGGAGCAAGCTTGTTGTCTGCTGCTCCAGAGTTTAGGACATGGAGCTATGGATTCAAACTACAGGAAAGGAGATTTCACCTAAATGTCAGAAAGAACTTCCTGATGGTTAGAGCCATTCAATAGTGGAATAGATTGCATTGGATGTGGTGGAATCACTTTCTTGGGAGATTTTTAAACAGAGGATGGATGGCCATTTGTTTGGGGTTTTTTTGAATGAGTGTTCCTTCATGACAGGGGGTTGGACTTGATGGCTGTTGTGGTCTCTTCCGACTCTATGATTCTATCATTCCATGATTGTTCTTTTATTATTGTGATATAAGCATAATCAGTAACAAGTACCTGAAATATAATTTAGCACAATGGCTAAATGATTATGGTACTTAACACTTTAGGTCCACAAATATTAGAGTGTGTTTTCCTCTGTCTGCATTATCCTTCTGTATTTCAGCTCAGGATGCCTTATCTCTGAAAGGTCCATTTTCAGTAGAAAATTTTCTTATTATTTGTATGGATGAGGTAGAACACCTTGCTCAGGAAACTATCACAGAGACTCTTGTGGCATCTTAAAAATCTATTATGGTATATGTCTCTTTAACATGGTACATCATATGCATACATGTACTGACTAACACAGCTAACTCTTGAAAGGAAACTCTCTGATTTACATCCCAGGTAACGTTTAGGATTAGGCTATTACTGTGATTTTACAATAGGGCTCAAATTACTTTATACTGTGGATATTGTGCTGTCTCCAGTGTTACTATTTAAAAGATTCATTTAATTAATTTAACTTTTCTACAAAAATTGTCATGATGCTATTGTTTATTTTTATCATCATGACTTATTGGGAAGGTAATATGCACTTTTTATACTACTTCAATTGATGTTGATGTTGATGATGATGAATAAAAATAAATTTCTTTCCTGGATGTTTGGGGTTTGACTGATTCTGACCTGATCTTTTGTTGAATGATTGTTTCCAATCAAGTCTGCTTTAAACTCATTTTAAACTCCCCTGTCCCACTGGAGTCTAGATATTTGAAGGTGATCGCCTGCCTTGGTATGTCTTTCAGCAAAATAATGGGAGGTTCTACTCTTTGACCCCCGGATGACTCCTTCTTGATAGGCATGTCTCCTTGAGAGGTTACTTTTAGGAAAAAGTTTGATATTAATGAGTGAAGTCTGAATATTAGTGAGTGAAGTTTGAATATTTGAATGTTAATGAATATTATGGCATGCTGGTGCTATCAACAGCTCAGAAATGAGAACTGAATAGATACTCTGGAATCCAGTGTATTATCCCAACACTGCCTGTGGCATGCCATTATATTCATTTGTCTTAAAATAATTTTCCAAACTCTGCATTTTCCAGGAGTTTTATTCAGTTTAGCAACCTGATGATCATTGTCTCTACTCCAAGAGATGTGATCTTTTAGGTGTGTACAAGCCCAAATGAACAGTCAGTTGTGTTGTGTTGCTGCTATCTTTTATCTGGCACAGGGGTTCTGTCACCACTGGGGTGGTAAATCTGCACTGGATTTTACCATCACTTCTCTCATAGTTGCTCTGAAATGAATGTGAGATCTCCTAGTACAAACTAGGGTCCAGAATTGACTGAGCCCCTATTCATGTTGGAGCAGCTATGAAAGAATGGCCATAATATCATCAGGAGAGTTCCTATCCTTACAGTGGCAGAGCTGCCAGCCTTCCCTGAGTGTTCATGACAACAACGAGCAAACCTACAGGGTTTCTAAGAAGTCCCAACATACACACAAGTGTATGGCATGCATCTTCCTTTTCTATTTGTCGCTGTTGGAGTGTGCCTTCAAATCATTCCAACTTATGGTGACCTTGAGGAGAATCTGTCATGGGTTTTCTGAGGGCTGAGAGTGTGTGACACTTCCATGGTCACTCAGTGGGTTTCCATGGCCGAGTGTGGAATTGATCTCCTGGTCGTAGTCCAAAGCTCAAACCACTATACCACTAGCCATAAAAACAAAGAAGATATTGCATCTCAATGTGTGTGTGTATGTGTGTGCGCGCTGGCTTATGGTGACTCCATTACATTCATAGTGTTATCTTAGGCAAGGAATACTGCGAGGTGGTTTTACCAGTTCCTTTCTCTGAAATATAGCCTGTAGCACCTGGTATTCATTAGTGGTCTCCCATTCAAGTACTAACTAGGGCTGCCTCTGCCTAGCTTTCACAATCAGACAGTATCTTGTACTTTTCGGGTATTTTGGCCACTTTTCAGTATGTTAGATTAAATGGTAAGAAATAAACATTGAGATGGTGTGTGTGGTCGTGGTGGGGAGAATGTTCGGTCTGGTAATCATGACAGTCTGTGCTCCACTGCCTGCTGAACCAAGCTATTTTATTACTAGATATGCTTCACAACTGAAAGCTTTATTTCTGGATATGCTTTACAAAGGTAGGACCCCCAACCAATGGATTCAAATTACAGGAAGAGAGAACTTGGCTAACCATTAGGAAGAAATTCTTTGACAGTAATAACTGTTCAAAATTGGAAGAGACTACAGGGTAATGTGGTAGGCTTTTCATCACTGCAGATTTTTAAAGGAAAGTTGGGTGGCCATCTGTCAGGCATGCTTTAGCTGTGGAGTTCCTGCTTTGTCAGGGGGTTGTGCTGCATTGATGTGGATTTAGGAAGAACATCCTTTCCAACTGTATAATTCTGTGATTCTGTGATTTACTTTATCTTGATCCAAAGTTGCACTAAAGGCTGGATCCAAATGGTAAAGTCAAGTGGAAAACACACTGAATCAGTTGCTAAATGGTAATGTGTGAGATTCAGTTTGTGGCATCTTGGCATCTCTGGGAAGTTTTCTGTCCACCTGAGATTTCACTGTCTTCGCTGATCAATGGGTCAAGCAAAGAGGCAAAAATTGGGACCAGCATATTGACCAGAAACAGTTTCAAAAGTACAGTCAGCACTGCAGGAAGCAGGCCAGGACTTGAAGCCCAGAGGCTAGAATGCTGAAAAGTTACCCAGTTATTGGCTGGAGCAATTTGCTTGGATTTATAGTCACCATGTTGTTTCCCACTTACCTTTGAAATTCCTTGCTTTTTAGGGTTAATTTAAAAGCCCATGGCTAGCCTCTCTCCACACCCCATTCATCCTGTCTTGAAAAGGCATTTTTGTTGTTGTTACTGTTGTTAACAGCTGTTAAGTCAATTTTGATCTATGGTGATCCTATAATGAGAGGCCTCCAAGTAATTCTATCATCAACAGCTTGGATCAGGTCTTGCAGACTTAGGGTGTGACTTCACTGATTGAGTCTATCCATGTGGAATGCAGTCTTCCTCTTATTCTACTGCCTCCTACCTTATCAAGCATTATTGTCTGCACTTGTGATCCATGTTTTCTCATGACATAGTGGCCCCTCCCTTACTGCCACCTACACACACATGAATGTGATGTTGGATGAAACATCGTGTCCCATTATAGTCAATAGAAATAATGGGTGCATGCCTGTGCTGACGCTGGTGCATATATAGAGGTCTATAGAGTTCTTCCATGTATCATTTCCATCATCTTCTTGTACTTGGTCATGTACTGTGTTCTGTGGCAGGGTGTAGACTGTAGAGCATCCTCACTCTTGTTTTAAATTTTCCTTTGATTCTCAGATCTTGTGAAAAAGGTCTCTACTTCTCTGCATTGATTAGTACAGTAGTTCTCTTTGTCCCTGTGCATCAGTTGCTAAACAATTGCATTCAGGAATGCAATTCTATTAACTTTTACTTTTGCTTCTCATTTTTAACTGCTTGAAGTGTTTAATCATCCATTGAAGCTTCTCTTCTTTTTGACTGCAGACGGTGTCTTTTTGCATTTCTCCCTGAAAAAATCCCTGGTTTCAGTCCTGGCTCCCACTCAGTGAGGCATAACAGTGCAAATCTATTTTTACATTGTCTTTAAATTCTACAGAGATGTTCTCCAGGTTATATTTTGGCACAATGGTTGGTTTAGTGTTCTTTAGCTCTACTTTAATTTTTGAAATTAGCAGTTGATTGTCTCTGTCACAATCTGCTTCTGGTCTTGTTTTTGCAGAGAGAATGAAGCTTCTTCATCTTCCGCTTCCAATTATTGGGTTTCTGTATTGGCCAACAGGTGATATCCAGAGATGAACAAACTATTGGCCTTGCAAAATTCATTTAGTCACTCTCTCACTTCATTTCTTGATCCTAGGCCAAATTTTGTTTCTGCTCCGTTTCTTACTTTTGCATACCACACACCTATGATTAACGAGTCCTACTTTGGTGTGTGATAACTATCCTCCTGGATTCCTTTTTTTATTTATTTATTTAAATAATAATAACACCATGTGTTATACATAATAGTGGGGAAAAAAAAGGAAAAATTTTTTTTTCCTTTAAACAACATAAACTTGCATTATTATTTTTTTCTCTTTTACACTTGAAATCATAACCTTATTCAGCTTATTCCATATCATACAGCTTATACATTTTTGTTCTATTATTAATTATAATCTTATTACTTCAAAGCCAGTTAACTTTTAACTTTTTTTTCCTTTTAAAATATCCAATTTCATCAATAGATCACAAGTTTAACACACACGCGTAATATAAAATAAAATAAAAAAATAAAGAATACAAAACCAAACCAAACAAAAGAAATATATATATATATATACCCACCCCCAGAGCCAACTTTTTATTTAATCCACTTTCCAAAATTGCCATTCTTCTTGTAATAGGGTAGCTTTACCATCTCTTATCAAAGCTTTTTCCAAAAATATTTTCCAAATTTCCTCAAAATCATTCCCTTTTGTTAAACCTTTCATAAATCTAATTCTACATGTTAATTTATCATTAATTGCAATTTTCCACACTTCTTTATACCATTCCTCTATTTGAAATTTTTCATTTGTTTTCCATTTTTTTGCTATTATTAATCTCGCTGCAATTAACAGATTTGTTATTAATTCTTTTCTTACCTGAGTACACTCAACCTTATTATATATAGACAACAACGCTATATTTGGACATACTGGTATTACTACTCCTGTAATCTCTTTTATCTCTTTAAAAACCTTTTGCCAAAATTCCATTATCTTTTTACAATTCCACCACATATGCATATATGTACCAATTTCTTGACATCCTCTCCAGCATAATCTTGTATATTTCTCATCTATTTGATTTAATTTCACTGGAGTCAAATACCATTTCCAAACTATTTTATAATAATTCTCTTTTATTCTTATTGATAATTTTTTTAAATGACGTTGTTTCCAGATTTTTCTCCATTCTTGTATATCTATATTTTGTGCTGTCTCTTCCTCCCAGATTTTTCTAAGATAATCCTCTTCTTGTTCTTTTGCTAATATTTTATATATTTCACTTGTTGTACCTTTTAGTATTTCATTTTCTTGCATATTTTCTCTTTGAATAATAATTTGTTCAAATTTAGTATGTTCTTTAAAATCCTTAACATATCTTTTCATACTCTTTGTCCATTGCTCTAATTGTATGTAATTTAACCAGGATATTTTAGTTTCCTGCAATCTCTCTTCATTCTATCTTTATTTATCATTATTTTCATCCAATCTTTTAATCTATATATTTTTTGTTTTTTTATTTCTTTCTCTATTATTTCTCTCAAATTCATTGGAAATTTTTCCATCATTACTATCGGAGTTAATGTTGATATATTCGGTATCAATTTTCTTTTATTTTTCTTCCATATTTCTATTATATTTTTTATAAAAGGATTTTCTATCTTTTCCATTTCTTTCTTTGAAAAATTCCTAAAAAATATATTTTCTAATTTCATCTCAATATTCTTATCTTCTGTCACTAACCAATCTAAATCACCCTTTCCTGAAACTCCATCTATAATATATCTCAATTGATTTGCATAATAATACCATTTTAAATTTGGAAGTCCCAGGCCACCTTCTTTTTGACTTTTATACCAATATTTCTTGTTAATCCTCGATTTTTTATTTCCATTACAAAAATTATTTAATATCTTTTGGCACTCCTTTAATTCTTCCTCTGATACTTTTATTGGTAACATTCTAAACAAAAAATTGATTTTAGGTAATATTTTCATTTTTACCACTGCTATTCTACCAAACCACGATAGCTTTATATTTTTGTAATCCTCTAATTTCCGTTTAATTTCTAATCTTAATTTCTTAAAATTTTTTTCCTGAAGTCCTTGTAAATTTTTTGTAATATCTATTCCTAAATATTTAATTGATTCTTTTACTTTAAGTAACCTTTTTTTATTACTTATAAATTTTTGTATTTCTTCTTTAATATAATTAAACAACATTATTTCTGATTTGGCCCAATTTATTTCTAATCCTGTCTTCTCCCCAAACTCTTTTAAATGTTTATCTATCCTATCTATCTTTTCAACCGGATCTTTAATTGTTAGCAATGTATCATCTGCAAATAAGCTTATTTTATTTTTCTCCTTAACTCCAATTCCATCCAAATTCTCATCATTTCTTATCACATTCGCTAATATTTCTATAACTATTGCAAATAAAACTGGAGATAATGGACATCCTTGTCTCGTTCCTCTTGTTATTTGAATCTGCTCTGTAAATCCATCATTTACCATCACTACAGATGTATTATGTGAATATAATTGATTTATTAACCCTTTAAATCTCTCTCCTATTCCTAATTTATTTAATATTGTTTTTAACGCTGGCCATTCCACGCAATCAAAGGTTTTAAATA
Organism: Ctenosaura bakeri; assembly: GCA_948474755.1. Taxonomy (NCBI): domain Eukaryota; kingdom Metazoa; phylum Chordata; class Lepidosauria; order Squamata; family Iguanidae; genus Ctenosaura; species Ctenosaura bakeri. Next base: position 243,767 of record CAOLHI010001569.1, on the reverse strand, counting down.
TATCTAACGCTAAAATTCCAGCTTTTTGTTTATCTCTATCCATTATATTTATTTTATTTATCGTTTTCCCTATTAAGTTTGCCATCTGTCTTCCTTGAATAAAACCACATTGATCTTTATGTATATACTTATAAATAAATTTATTTAACCTCTTTGCCATTATTGCTGTCAAAATTTTTGCATCTTGGTTTATTAAAGATATTGGTCTATAAGAACCTGGTTCAGTAGAATCCTTATTTGGTTTTAAAATTAATATTATTAATGATTGCTTCCATGATATTGGAATTTTTTCACCCTTTAATATACTATTGTATAACACTTTTAATTTAGGAATTAAACATTTTTTAAATGTTTTATAATATTCTGGACCTAGTCCATCCAATCCTGGTGATTTTCCTCCTTTTAAATTATTTATTACTTCTTCAATTTCCTCTTCAGATATCATTTCTTCCATCAACCCTTTATCTTGTTCTGTTAGCCTTTCTTTCCAATTTTTATCAATATGCTCCTCTATATTCCCTACAGATTTTTCCTCTGCTGAATACAATTCTCGATAAAATTCCTCAAATATTTTTAATTTCTCTTTCATCAGCCTTTTTTCTTTACCAAATTTATCTTTTACTACGCCAATCATATTTCTAGTTTTTTTTTTATTGTACTGATTTAGCCAGCATTTTAGAATTTTTATTACTATATTCAAAAATTCCCTTTTCAAGTATATTAAATTTTTCTGGACTTCATCCATTTCTATCTTTTCTAATTCATCTCTTTTTGCTTGTAATACTATAAATTTCTGTTTTGTTCTATCTATTATATAATCATTCTCTAATTGTTTTATTTCTTCTTCTAATTTCAATTTTTTTTCTCCTAATTGTCTCTTTAATTTACTTGATTCTTTAATACATAATCCTCTTGCCACTGCCTTCATTGTATCCCATAATACATCTTGTGTTACTTCCTTATTATTTATATCCCAAATTTCTATTTTATTTACTATCTCCTTATAATTAAGTATTTTGGTATCCAATCTCCATCTTTTTGCTTCTCTATAGTTCCTTTTCATAGTTATATCCAAATTCATCAAAGCATGATCTGTCACTTTTATTGTTTCAATTTCTGTATTTATTAATCTAGGTATCATATTCTTTGAGACAAAAATATAGTCTATTCTTGAATAATTTTTATGAACTGATGAATAATACGTATATTTCTTTTCCTCACCCTTTATTAACCTCCAAACATCTATCAATTCATTTCTACTCACCAGTTTATTTAAAATTGTTATATTATTATATCTATCTCTAATTAATGGATCCGATTTATCTTTCCATCTATCCATCACCATATTAAAATCACCTGCCATTATTATATAATCTCCTTTCATATTTTTAATCTTGTTAAATATTTCTGACATTGACTGTGAAAGATTCTCTGCCAGTGTGACCACCGACTTCTGCTGTCCAGTAGCTGTTTGACATATTTAGTCTGTCTCCTAAGCAAAAGCCTTTCTGTCATGGGAGACCCTACCAGCATCGTTGCTGTCAGCAGCATAGCCTGTTGCTTTACAGAAGCATGCAACCCCACCACTGCAGAAAGTTAGGGCCATTATGAGCCTCTTATATAGCTGAACTATATGTCTGGGAGACAGGCCTGAACAAGGCATATAAAGCAGTGAGCACTACTTACCCATCCTCTATTTTTCCACATATATCAGTCTGTCTATTGCTGTCTGGATGGTGAGTAAGGGCTTGAAGGGGAAGATTAAAAATGCAGAGATGTAAGTATATAAGCTTTCCTTTCAGATCTGCCACTAAACAAGTGAAAACCACTAGAAAAGTAAAGGTTGACACTAATATGTAGAGTGTGGTCAGAGAACATGAGTCCACTAAGCATGGACCACTCTTCTGCCATTTCCTTTGAGACCCCTCCCTAAATGGCAAACCTCAGGATTCCATAGAATGTTGAAAGTGGAATAATAGCACTATAACAGTCTAGTGCAGAAATGGCCATCTTCTCTACATTCCCTGATGTGTGGAGGCTATGTTCTTAAATGAGTTAAAGCAGAAATAAAATGCTTGCAAGGTAGTTTTATGAAGTGCTTGAAAGTTGGGAGATCACATTCCAGTCTGTGCTGAGACATGAAACTCCTTCTGTGATCTTGGGCCATTCACTCATGTTCTCAGTTGAACCTACCATACAGGGTTGTTGTGAAGATAAAATCGGCAGTAGAGCCTGCTATGTTGCCTTGAGCTCATTGGAGGAAAAGTGGGCTAAATGCTTAACGTGCAAATAAGAAATAAATAAAAAATGGTTGTCAGGAAAAGGCACCGACATCTCACCTGAAGTCTAATGTAAAGTGCATTTATTAGAAAGGTGGTATATGACTGTAATAAATGAATGAACAAAGTTTTCCAATCTTTGCTTGTGTTGTTCTGGGAAGCAAAACTCTCTTGTGGCTGTTATATTTATATGCAATGACAGGCTGGAGTTCATGCTGATGAGAGAGCTGCACAATGAGCAGGGCCTGGGCTTTATCTACACACCTGCAAAACTGTTTGGGGGGGGAAGAACCTCAAGGGCAACCTCAGTAGCTAAAAAAAAATATTATGATGGATAGCAGTAATTATAAACCAATAATATACGGGAAACAGAAAAGACTGCAAAGAATTTCCTGCCATGTGCATTTTAGGAGGCATCTGGACTACATCTGGTTAAGCATAGATTTAAAGGACTGCAAGCATTCAAAGATACATGATTGTGCTCTCACAGATAATGATATAAAGCTATAATTTGTACCAAGTAAAGAAATGTAAATGCGGAAAACATCCTCACATTTGCTTCTGCACAGCTAGGATTAAGTGAGTTAATTGAAAGCAGAACTTTGCATATCACCTTGTGAACTGCTCCTTCATTTTTTGTTGTTGATTTTGTTTAATTGTGTTCAAGAAGATTGATAGAGGTCCTGAAAGAATGTGATGCTGAGATTGCTATTAGCATAATGCAGTGAAACAAGAACAGGACTGGAGTTTTCAGGTTTTGGTTAGGAAATTCAGTTGGTATTCTTACAAGCAGGTCTTTCCTCTAATCTGATGATATTCTTGAGCGATCAATGGTTAAGGATTAATCCGATGACGTAACAAAACAAAAAAACCCCTTTATTTCTCTATAAGGCATTCTTCATACATTTTCCCCATAAAATAAAGTACTGTTTCCTGATATTGCAGCTTATTCAACCTGAGATAAATTTTAGTTCAACAAGTCTTGAAGTTTCTAAAAATATTGGATATAGCAATTGACTTGGCTAGCTGTCATCATGGTAAGTGTCATTCTGCTGAACCAGATTGTTTTGCTTTGGTTTCAATATTCAACTTATTCTTTTTTTTAAAAAAAATGGCATGCTGAGGAAAGAAAAAAGAAAGAGAAAGAAAAAAGAAAAGTAATTATTTTGTAATTCTTGAGGGAAGAAAGGTACAGCAGCGGACAGCAGGCAATATGAGATAAATCTTTTTAATATAGCATACTTAGGTAAACCTCATAAGATCCTTTGGACATAATTAAGCTAATGCAAATCAGTCCTAAATCTCATGGCATTTTTAAGGTAGTAGATGTTTTGAACTTAATTACAGTATCACAGAGCTGGAAGGGGTCCTACAGACTTTTTAGTGCAACCCTCTGCCAATGCAGGAAGCATCCCTGAAAGTTGGCTGTCCAATCTCTGCTTAAAGATTTCCAGTTAAATAGCATCCACTACCTTCCAGTTCTGGTCTAAGGAAATTCTTGCTGATGTCTAGCTGGATGTACACCACTACTGACTTGCCAAATATTCATACCAGATTCCCTCTAGAATTCTCCCTGAATTTCAGGACCCATCTTTAAGGTGATGGAAAGGAATCTTGGGGCAAGAGAAATGTCTTGAAAAGTGTATATAGCTATATTTTCTTCATTACTTAGATGGTGTATTCTTTACTGGAGTGGCACATTCTGTGTAACTGTATCATGCTTAATGTATCATGCTTAATGAGATCACCTGGGATTGGCCCTTGGAGTCACAGAATCATAGAATCATTGAGCTGGAATTGACCACATAGACCAGTTCCCTGCTCAATGCAGAAAATCCAGCTAGAATATCCTCAGGAGGTAGCTCTAACATCCTTGCACCATCTCCCTTACAACATCTCCAGGACCCACCTCCTGTCATCCCCAGATTTCAGGTTCTGGCCTTGAAATCTTGGGAAAATTGTGACCTGGCAACCCTAATTCCCTCATACCCATTAATGTGTGTGTGTGTGCACGTGTGCACATGTGTGTGTGTGTGTGTGTGTGTGTACACACACACACGTGTATATGTATATGTTTATATATGTGGAGAGAAAGAGAGAGAACATAGGTTCTATCCTTTGGAAGATACATAAGATTTAGATGTTGTCTTATGTCAAAGTCATATTATTTGTTCAGGTCACTTTGCATGTGTAAAGGGTCAAAGGAGCAAATTTAACATCAAATATATATAGGAAGTAATGATGGGATGGAGGTCACAGTTTTACTAGTGCAACCTAGGATGCGGAACCAGAATCTTCTCCTTTTCAACTTCATCCTGGGCAGGTAGGACTGTAAATATGTGGCCTGCAAATAGAATCAGAGAGTTGGAAAAGTCCACGGGGGCCATCCAGTCCAACCCTCTGCCATGCAGGAAAACATATCAGAGCACTCCCAACAGATGGCCATCCAACCTCTGCTTAAAAACCTCCAAAGAAGGAGACTCCACCACACTCCGAGGCAGCATATTCCACTGCCGGACAGCTCTGACCATCAGGAAGTTCTTCCTGAGGTTCAGGTAGAATCTCCTTTCCTGCAGTTTGAATCCATTGCTCCTTTTCCTAGTCTCTGGAGCAGCGGAAAACAAGCCCACTCCCCCCTCAACATGACATCCCTTCAAATATTTAAACATGGCTATCATGTCCCCTCTTAACCTTCTCTTCTGCAGACTAAACATACCCAGCTGTCTAAGCTGCTCCTCATAGGGCATGGCTTCCAGACCCTTCACCATTTTGGTTGCCTTCCTCTGGACACGTTCGAGCCTTAGGCCTATCTTGCTCACCATTTCCTTCCTTCCTGCCTGCCTGCCTGCCTGATTTATTTTCCTGGGGGAAACAACTAATGCAAACCTTGTTGAAAGACTGTAGTATAGTTTCTGTCGACTGTAGTGTAAAAAACAGTCAGCTGAGCTGTGACTGACAGACAAAACAAGAGAAGATCCATTTTGAAGAGATACCAATTTTTGCAGCACAGATTTGAGGAGGCAATAGGAATGGCCATTGTACTGGTATAAATGACACTGATTTGGGATTTACATCAGTGGACAAGCCACCAGAGCATTCTGTCCCAGAGTATTCAGTGGCAATTCCCAGTACCACTAGCAACATTTTATTCCCACTTAAAAGGCATTTTTTTTCCTTTTCCCTTTTTTTCCAGGATATATTGCAGCAACCCCCTCTCCAAGGATTTGTGTGATTTAATCTTTGTGATTTATATTGCATTCCTTGGCAATTCATAGCTGGACAGAAAGGTGGAAATATAGATGGTCTGTTGAACTGCATTATGATCTTTTAGAACACTGTTTCTTTAAAAAAGAAGGCATGCTCATATTGTCTCACAACATCCAGAGCCAAGATTGATCAAAGACACCAAGGACATCTGAATGATGATTGGCCAAATAGTTTCTGGTGTCATGAGATCTGAACAATGATTGGCCAAATTTCCTTTATACACTGTCCTTCTCTCTTTCTTTCTCTTCCCACTCCCTGGATTCTACAGGGAGTGGAGGCTCCAAGTAGACGTGAAAGCAGCATTAAGATGCACCAAATAATGAGTGATTTTCAAAGAAGTAGCCAAGTTTGACTCTTGGTGCATAACAAGGAGGAAGGGATGCGGGGGGGGGAGGGGAAGAATGCAATAACATCTTTAAGACTAATTAGTTTTTTATTTTTATGTGAGTTTTTGTGCTTATAAACCCACTTCTTTGAATGCAATACGGAGTGATAGTAAGTGCTCAGGCACTGTCTGAGCCATTTCACTTTGACCTTCTGCTTCAGGACCAGTAACTATCACCCTTTCCACCCAATCTCTCTCTATCCAACTTTTTCTGTCTCACTTTCTGATAGCCCTGTATGGTTCTTGACAGCATCTGATTTCCTGTATGCTTGTTAATTCCCAGTAAAATACTCTGTTTAACTCTTTGAGTCTTGCTTACAGTTAGTTCCAGTATATGCAAGTGAAAAGATCCTGCCATTACCCTCCTTTTACAGGCCTCCTTTGAGCTATATTTCCCCAAATCATTAGGAGATGCTGGCATGGTGGGTGGACCTCAAAGTCTCCCACCTCTTAGGGTAACAACTGATACATCTCTTAGGTGAGTGCTGGTGTTAACATTTAAAGCTCTAAACTGCTTGAGACTCAGTTGCTTGAAGAAGCATTTCTTCTCATGTTGCTTTTGTCTGACTTGTTTTTTTCTCCTCATTCTATTGTTATTGTATATTCTATATTTTTAATTTGTATATCACCTAGAGAATGAAGGTTATGGGGAGGGATTTAAAATTTAATAATTTATTTAATTGGGAACACTTGTCTTAAAACAGAACAAGATAGGTGGACATCAGCAAATGGAGATGTAGGAAGCTTTGACCAAAGAAAAATCAGCTTCACGGTCAGCTTCTTCCTTTTCTTAGTCATTAAGTCAAGCAATAGATGTTGGACATTTTGATATATCCCTTAAGAGAATCTTTCTGAAACCGTTCAAATCCTTGAGAAAAATGTTGCCTGATAAAAAAGACACTTCTGACATGTTTTCATGCTCTGTGTAGCCCAAAACACACTGTATAGTGTTACAGTTAAGGTACAACATGGTTTTCAAAGAACATATGTGCCCATTTTCCTTGGGCATTCCTTTGATTAAATAGTGACTAGTTTCATTTCATGGGGAGCCAAAAGAACAATAACAATACGTCAGCTACATAGATCAGTAGATAACATTTTTAAGGGTTTAATAAAATGAATTTGAAACATCACTCAATGGAACGAATTGGAGGTGCCTTCAAAATTTCACTCTGGATAATTTCAATTAGAGATTGCCTCAGAAAGGAATTTTTAATGCTCCTTTTTGAAAAACTCAGTTGCATTCATTGAATGTGAGGACACTAAGCCATAGCGAGGATGGGCAACTATGAGCTTCCAAACGTTGTTTGATTAAAAGTCCCATAGTCCTTCACAAATTGCAATGCTACCATGAGTGCCATGTTGTATGCAGGCCCAAATATTTTTTTAAAACCCCCCCCACAAAAATAATAATAAAACACATTTAATACAAGGAACTTAAAGTTGTGACAAATAGTAGTTCATAAAATCAAAAGCCAGATGAAGATTAATGGGGACAGCATCACCACACATATGGAAGTTATTTTTCCCTACTAGGTCTTTCTTAATCAGTTTTAAGTAGGCACTTAAAGGTGCATAACTTTGGGAATCATTGGCTCTCAAGTGTGAAGGCATTCCACCAAGTGCTACCACCTGCTGTACCTCAGACAGCCAATGGCTCTGAAGTGATGAAAAGAGGAACATATGGGATTGCACAAGCAAAGAAAGGTACTGAGATCTCAAGCCATTTAGGACTTTCAGGGTCAAAAATTGCACCTTCAACTAAACTCGGAAACAGCAATAAGAGCAGACCAAAGGAACAAATCTGATAGCTTATGAAAACTTAACTCTTGGAATCACTATGGCAGAGACATTTTGTACCAGCTAAAATTTCCATGTTATCCCAGGGACAGCTCTGTAGATAATATATTCCAGAAATCTAATTTGAAGTTAATGATGGTATGGATGACCCCTATCATTGCAAAGACAGGAAGCAAGACCAGAAAACTTGCATATTATTGGCATACAAATTTTAAGGAGCAAACTTTCAGGTAATCCAGGAGTGATAAAAATTGGATAGATCTGACAGTTGTATATGATTGAAAACTTCCTTGTGAATTTTATTTGTTCATTACTGGAACACAGATTACTGAGTTTGAGTGAGAACTGGATTGATAATATGGGACAACAGCTATTGCTAACACTTCTGCAATCTCTGAGCCATAAAACAAGAAAAGCAGAATGGGCTCATAAAAATTAACTTAAAGACACCATAGATTTATAGTTTTATGAATAATGAGTTAACAGTTGCTCTCTTATGAACCAGTGTATCAGTGCCCAAGATTTCAGAACTGATACCAAGATAAACAATTCTTTGTTCTGCTTCTGAGATATAGCTCCCATTCTGGTCTTTAAGCACTTGTATAGTGAAGCATGATAACATAATATACAGTGGTTGCAATGTCTGCTGTAAATAAAATAAATAAGGTATCCCAAGACAAAATGAAAACAGTAATAGTGCAAAGACAGGAGTGGGAGTTAGGAATCTAGATTGTTACTAAAGCCTAAATCCAGTTGTTAGTTCCAGCTAGAGCAAACCCATTGATTAAGTCTGGACCTACCAAGCTCTCATTGATTCTACAGTTCTACTACTCTTCCTGGGACAAGTGATTTGGGCCTATGCACAAGCTGAGTGAATTAGAGAAGGGCAATTTACTATCTAATCTTTGTAGAAATTCCTGAAGTATGTCACGAATAATGATCATGACATTCATTTGGACAAACAGAGTTTGTGCTCTAGCTCACTTTTGACATGCAGATTTCTCTGCCAACGTAACACAGCAAGTTCTTTGTGCTTATTGGCACCTGCATAGTCAACAAAAGACTGATTTTATCCATCTAATTGGAAACAACTTTGCCTTCAGTGACATGATGGAGGGGACATTGCTGATTGGTCTAGCATGTATTTTGTAAGTAGAGAGTTCCAGATACTATCTGTAGTATCTGTAGCTTAAATAAGGATCAGGTAGGAAGTGAATGGAGGATCTTTCTCTGCCCGACACCCTGAAGAAGAAACTGGATTGATATCAAAGTGAGCTGTTGAGGAGATATTTATTATTGTATGCCTTCAAGAGGTTTCCAATTTATGAAGATTCTGAGGTGAGTCTATTATGGTGAGATGTAGGCCCCCTTAAAATAAGCTGGACTGGTGGGTAGGGCATAGTCTTCTTTCTTTGCATGAGAGACCTCATCTCAGATTGTATGTAACATATTTACATACCTGAACCCACATATCATAAGTTACAATTACATTTGAATTCATGTGCCATTAAATTAAGCATACTTAATTTGCAGTAAATAATTGATTTTTCTCTGGTTTGAAAATAGTTAGTAGTGTGTCCAAGAGATCAGAACTGCTGAGCATTTCTAGATGAAGGAAGTGCACCTCAAGGTTTTAATCCTATTTGCTTTTTGAAAAATCTTGATAGGCAGGTACTTATAATTAAAATCACCATGGCCCTACCTTTCCACAGTGGTGGAAATGCATGTTCCTGTGAGGCAAGATAGTAGCAGTTCTGCCAGTAGGGTCTCCCATCTCATACAAGATTTTGCTGAGGAGACAGACTAAATGTGCCAAACAACTACTGGGCAGCAGCAGTAGTAGTGGGGCCTGACAATGGTGAAGGATCTCACAGAGATAATGGCAGTTGCACCATAGATAATGTCTGTTAGTACTGCACAGAAGGGGAAATGCTATTTTACTCAGGAAAAGAAAATCGAAGAAGAAATGGGTTAGCATTAATAATGAAGAGAGAGGTAGTAAAAGCAGTTAAAAGGATATAATGTAAAGTCTATCCAAATAATATCAATAAAACTTCAGGGAAAACCCATCAATATAACTGTAATCCAAGTTTATGGTCCAACTACAGAAGCAAAAGAAGAAATTAAAAGATTCCATACTGGCATCCAGGAGGAAATTGTACATACACCAAAACTGGACAGTGAAGAAAACTGATAGGAAGAAAATCCAACTTATTTGATATGTGGTGCTGGAGAAAAGTTCTATGGATAGTGTGGACTGCTAAAAAGACAAATATATGGGTCCTAAAGCAAATCAAGCCTGAACTCTCAGTTGAAACCATGACTAAACTGACACTGTTATACTTTGGCTATATCATAAGATAACATGACTGAGTAGAAAAGACAATAATACTTGGTAAGGTAGAAGGCAGTAGGAAAAGAGGGAGACTGCACTACAGGTGGATGGATTCAATCAAGAAAGCCACAGCCTTGAATCTGCAAGACCTGAGCAGGGCTATGGATCAAAGGGTGACTGGGAGGTCTCTCATTGATAGGGGTGCCGTAAGTCAAAGTTGACTTGACAGCTGTTAAGACCAATAATTTGTAACTAAAAAGAAACTAATGTGAAAAGTGAAGAAACAACTCTGTGTATATGTGTGTGTGTGTGTGCGCACGCACACACACACACACGCACACATGTCTGTGGTCATCCTGATCTGACAACATGCTTCTGACCAGCATGTTTTCCGGCCATAAATGTCTTCAAGATGTTTTCCAGCCATAAATATCTTCAATTATGAAAATATAGTTACCATACTCTACACCCTCACTTTGCAGGATGTGCTATTTTCATAATTGAAGATATTTATGGCTGGAAAACATGCTGGTCAGAAGCATGTTGCCATATCAGGATGACCACAGACATGGTCAGGTCATAGAGGATTAGGTGGGAAAACCCAGTGCTAATGGGTTTGTGATAACTGTTTCAAGATCACCGGCTATGTACACACCTGAATACAATGGAAGATGAAACTGCTAAGGTGGAGGTAAAGCTATCAGAGAGCATCATGTGATGTTACCCTATAGAAATTTTTCCTAGACCCCTTGCCCAACCAGACGTTAAGAGATTGTCATTACTCCCATCAATGTTTTGTCACCTAGAGGAAAGACAATTAGCCCATTCTCGACTCCTTTGTCAATCCCGTGAGAAAGCAATTACTGCTTTGTCCATGCACTCTCCTTCAGGGTAGGAAATAGGGCATACAAACCCCAGCTTCAGCCTCAGCAAATTGAAGTACGCTGAGTGAATTATGCTACATATAGTACCCCAACCTCTTGTTCCTCCATGCTACCCTCAGGCACTGTGTGAACCACTCTGCTTTGACCCTTTGCTTCGGGACTGGTAACTATTGCCCTATCTATCCAATCTCTCTTTTTCCAGCCTTTCTTGCCTCACTTTCCAATAGGCTTATATGGTTCTTAAGAATGTCTGATTTCTTGTGTGTTGTTAATTCCAAATAAAATACTTTGTTTAATTTTTAACTGGAGTCCTCTCTACAGTTAGTAGTGGTGAAATGGTTAGTAGTGGTGAAGTGAAATGATCATCCCATTACCCTCCTCTCGCAGGCCTCCTTTAAGCTATAATTACCCCAGTTCTATGGAAACATTGGCATTGTGGGTGGGCCTCAAAATCCCCCACCTTTTAGGGTAACAAGATATATATATATATATATTTATGAGTATATTTCTTCAGAAATGATACAATGAATAAGATCAGGAGACATATAGGTACTGGTAGAATACTGATCTACTTTTTCTTTACTTACAGTGATTGCCACAATTGTTTTCCTAAAGCCTGTTCGTTTAGTGAAGAAATTGCCAATCTGATATGCTGACTGAGCTAGGTGAAACCCTGTCAGTTTCTTTACCATCAAGAGGAATTACACTGTAGGGCTCTCTGTGTTTATAGAATCTCAGTCCTTGGAAATTGCTGACTGAATTGCTCTTTCAGCTGGTTTATACTTGTGAATGTCACTTCACAAGATATTTTTCTGGAGCAGGTAGTTTGAGGTTCACAATATGTGTGCAGGTTTGTTTGGTTTGGTGTGTGTGTGTGTCTGTGTATATATATATGTATATTAAAATCCATTTAAATACAAACATAGTTTCAGGAAATTGCTTACCTGATTGCTCCCTTAAGTCAGTTGAAACCTGATAGATTACACCTCTGCTGAAACATACATGCTGTGTTGATCAGATTCAACATAAGCCAAAGTCTATTTCCTGCCATTCCATTTCCGTTTCAATTTTCTTGTCTTTGGGGAAGATAGCTGTTTGAGAGCACACGGTAGACATCAAAATAACCCATCTGCATGCTTGGATATACTGCCCAAATGGATATGGATAAGTCATCCAAACTTCTCCCATAATCTATTCAAAGTGCCAAGTTTCCTAACTTGCTGAAGGACACGAGAAGAAACCTTTTCATAAATAAATAAAAAAACTCCAAAGATATGTGCTTTCCTGTTACTTGGTAGGAAGAAGGGACAGGACTGCTCCCCCTCCCCTAAGAAAGCTTGGTCATAGGCTGGACAAAGAAGCCTACACTCTCAGCTTCCCATGTTCATCCAGGACCCAGAACTTCATCTGTGTTGTAAGTCAAATAGGAATATTCAGTTCGTTGTGCTGGGGCTCATGTTTCTTTTTATACCTCAGTTGAATATGACATAGGTTGTTTTAGTAATTTTCTAACTGCTCCTAAGTAATACCTGAAGGAAACTACCTTCCTTTGTAAATATACCTTTTTGCTAATGTCCTATTGCTTGCTTAGAATAAAATCTTTCCTTTAAAAAGCTTTTCTTTCTCCCTGTCTTCACATGCCTTTTCTCCTTGTGTGTATATGTACGTGTATAAGATGCTCATCTTCCACGAGAGAAGGAGTGAAAATCTCTGCAGAAGTAGAGGTGAGAAAGTACAAGTTAAAACCTCTCAGTAACTTCCCACATGGGGTAATTAGTGAGTGGTGGCAGCTAGATAGTCTTCAGGGATCCTCTCCCCTACTGAAGAGCAGGTAGTGGAGATGGTCAGCCCATCAAAGGGATAGGGAATCTGCTCTGGGTTGTAGTCTGACTTTTAAAGCAGCTATCCAAGATGCTAAACCCTATTCACAGAATGAGGCCAGCATCTTGTAGCTCCACTGCAGAATAGGAACACTGAACAAGAGCAACTTGAGGCTTACATAAATTACATTTGTTAATATTAGATTGCAGGAATATTTAAATTACCTCCTAATGCTTATAAGTACTTATATAGAAAATTTTGTACGTTAGCTCCTTTCTCAGAATCAAGCCACGCTGAATGCAGGATTTAAACTGATCTTCAGTTAACCACTGGAAGTTTTAACAATGCCAAATGGTCAGTCAGTCTTCTAGTTCAAACTTTGTATCCCGAGCCAAGCTTTGATTTAGGCTCTGCTCTGGGCCAGGAGAAGGCAGCAACAACAGTCTTAGCAATATACTCACACTCATTTGTCACTTCAGACAGAGCTGGTCAACAGCCCTTTTCCTGTGGAGCCACTCTGTCTCCCAAGGATTTTCTGAGCCAGCTGATCCGTGTCACTTAGATGAGGTAACTGCCAAGTGTCACAAAAGGTGAGTATTTAAACTGTAACTCTGTGTTTGATGTAAAGATTAGGGGTGGTTGTTTCTGAGGTCTTTTCCCTCATGTGCCAAAATAAGTTGGCTGGTTTTGGGGGTACTATGTACCATAGGTGGGAGGCATCATTTGCTGCTCTGCTTAAGGAAGTAAAAGTCTTAGACAAAAGTATTCCAAAAGAATGGTTGATACCCTACAGTGTAGGGCATAGTCATGTCCCTCCGGATATGACTGTAGTTTTACACACACACAAATGGTGCACTATGCTAAGTTATGGAATATCTTTATCTTCATCTTTCATTCTCATTACTTTTCCTGTGTGGGAAATGGTTAATAGGAGTAATAGAAAAGTTATTAGAATCTATTCCAATGGCTGGCTGGGCAGATGCTTCCACGAAGCCCACAAACAGGCTTGGAATAAAGCAAAACAGAGCAGAGCAAAGCAAAGCAACATAATACCCACCAACTATCCTGGTTTGACAAAGACCAACCTAGTTAATCCTCTGCCATCCCATTTTCTCAGCTATTTTTAAAATCCTCCCCCCACTTTTCCTATTTATCCTCAGCTTACTTCAGCTTTTGGGAAGAAAATGGCCAACGGGAAGAAAATGATTGCTGATCTGAGAAGCCCTTCTATCACAACCAACAACCCTTCTTTGGAGGTGTTTAAATAGAGGCCTGGGGGATGACCATCTCCCAGGCATGCTTTGATTGTGTATCCCTGAATCACAGAATAGGGTTGGACTGGGTGGCCCTTGTTGTCTCTTCCAGCTATATGATTCTATTTTATTTTATTTTATTTTATTTTATTTATTTTGCTTTCCTAAATTGAATACACAAATATGAAGGTTTATCTGCATAGCATACTTCAAAAAAGAAAAAGACGAAAGCTGGTATCACTCACGACTGCTCCTAATGTGAACCATGGAGCTAGGAGAGGAGCTATATGGATTGTTTTGTTTCTGTTATGAGTAGTGTAATCCAGTCTTTGGAACACAATAACTTGAATCCCACAATTCAAAACACCAAAACTTTCTATTTGGGTACTCTCATATGAAGTGCATTGCAATAATCCAGTCTGAAAGAATGGAAAATGGAGACTAGGGGCCTTTCCACCTTGGGTCCCATTCCAGGATAAAGGTAGCATACTAATATTATACGATACGATACAATACAATACAATAAATTCTGCCCTGTTATAGTTCTCTTATTCCACTTTCAACATCCTGTGGAATTCTGGGGTTTGTAGTTTACTGAGGCTGAAGAGCTCTCTGGCTGAGAATTCTAAAGGCTCCTCTCTAAACTGCAAACCATTCCATGGGATGTTGAAAGTAGAATAAGAGCACTATAACAGTGTAGAGTGGAAAGGCCCTAGGTCTTTCTTCTCCAGAAGAGGATGTAACTGGTGAACAAGCCAATAACTCCACTGCTGACACCAAAAAATCCATGGAGGACACTGAGCCAATGAATGTTCTTGTTCTGCTCAGAAGCTTTTTTGATGGGAGAGCAGCCTTATTTAAAACATTATCATATATTACTTCTCCAGCTTTTCCACATATGCACATCCCCATACTTGCTGAAACCATATGTAGGTTTGCCATTTTACTGCCTCCATGGGACAGACCTTCCAGAAAGAAGCAGAACCACTGTAACTCAATATTTTATACCCCAGTTCCCTTCAGATGGCCTAGAAGTATACCATGTTCAATGATATCAATAACCACAGAAAGGCCCAAGAGAAAGGGAAACACTATTCGCCTTCTATCTCATGTCAGTGCAACAGTTCTCTTACTGCTTACAGTGCTCATTACCAACTCTCCTTTAAAGAACTCTTCTTTCCACAGTGTCTTCATGTGCCTTTTCTCAGTGTGTGCGCATGTACATGTATATTATGCTCATCTACCACTGAAGGGAGAGGGAAAATCTCTGCAGAAATAGAGGTGGGAAAGTGAAGGTTAAAACCCTCAGGAACTTCATGCACATAACTAGTCAGTGATGCATTTAATTAGCCGATTTCCATTTGGAACTGGCTCATGAAAGTCCACACAGGTAAGGAAGTATGTTCTTTGTGACATTTCATGCATTGACCCAATAATGCTTAAACAGATAGCTTATAGGGCCTTTCCGCAGTTACAGAACTATAGAATTATATTTATAGAACTATTATTCCACTTTCAACATCCTGTGGAATTCTGGAATTTGTAGTTTACTGAGGCCAAAGAGTTCTCTGGCTGAGAATTCTAAAGGCTCCTCTCTAAACTGCAAACCCCAGGATTCCACAGGATGTTGAAAGTAGAATAATAGTACTATAACAGTGTAGGGTGGAAAGGCCCATAGATTACATTTTTGATTGAGAATTTGCCCCTGTTTAAAATACAGTCTGGAGAGGAAGATATTAACAGATTGTCCCGTCCTTAAGCCTGCTTCCACTTTTCTCCACTTTCCCTGTTTTATAGACAAGTCCTCTGTTCTTTCTTCTAAAGCAGTGGTTCTCAACTTTGGGTCCACAGATATTGTTTGTCTTTAATTTCCAGACTCACTCACCATTGGCAATGTCGGCTGGGAGTTGAAATCCAGAAATATGTGATGTGCCATTAAGAATGATGTTGCCACACAAACTTCAGTATAGGTGATATCACTATTCCAATGGCTTTTTTTTTTTCATTTTCAGTATCTAGCTTGACTCTGAACTAGGGCTATGAAGAATCATACATAGGTCATAATATAACACAACGTTTGTACTGTGTAATAAACCCAGGGGCTCTCTTATACTGCAGTAGAGAACAAGCTGCAGAAATATGTACTTCGACAGGAGGAATGATAGATGACAAAGAAGCCACATAAATAGTCTTACAAACAACACTACATCACTGCAAGTCAATTATAATATTGAGAGACTGAACATACTGGTGTTGACAGCATACTGGGTGAGAGAAGCATATGTTAGAAATGTTATGCTTATCAGAGATCACCTGATGGATCAGTGCTTGACACAGGTATGCTTCACATAGGAATGTATCATGGGAAAGGGGGGAAAAACAAGGAAATTGTCATGTATTTCTTTCTGCTGAAATTAAACAGGTATTCATACATTTGTTTATGAATTTTCCTCCATGGGCAGCTTAAGAGGAAGACTATTCTGAAGAACTATCCCCAGTTGCATTGCACAAGTCAGTATACATCCATAATTACACATAATTTAACAGGATGCCCCTTTATATGTGAACAACTATGTACAGTCATCTTGGGATTTTATAATCCAGATGTTCTCTGTAGCAGCTAAAAGACCCCACTTTTAGAACACAAGACAGTGTCTTACCCACAACACTTTGTTGAACTATTCACTGATCATTGATTGGATGAAGAGCAATCAATACTGTTAGTTGATCAAAAGCTTTTTTTTTTTTAAAAAAGAAAGAAATATAAATCCACATGTGCTTGTTCTTCCTTCCTTCCTTCCTTCCTTCCTTCCTTCCTTCCTTCCTTCCTTCCTTCCTTTCTTTCTTTCTTTCTTTCTTTCTTTCTTTCTTTCTTTGTTAACGAGTGAACAAATTCATACTGGTGGGGAATGGAGAAAATGAAGGTCTTGGATGTTTTTTTTTTAGTGACTTGGATAGGCCCAAGTCCAAATTATGCCCATGTAAGTAATTTTCAGAGTTGTTGTTAGAATACCTATACAACAACCTGTTCCAACCTCCCTAACAGAGCCATTTATTGGCCAGTAGAGAGTGACTGATAGAGATCCTCCAGGATATCCAGAGATCGTAGGGGAGTTCCTGAAGAATGTCTTGCTGCTATGTATCCAGCTGTAGGAACAAAGATGGATGCTTCTCCCCATTCTCTCAGTTTTCCATCATGTAGTAAGTGGCTGTGTTTAGAGGGGGCTGCAGTAGGTAAAAATTGGGTTTTCTGAGGCTATTTCCACATGTTACCTCATCCCGTCATCTTCCAGTCATGATCCCAGCAGTGCTTGTGACAGGAAGGGGGTGCAATGGGAATGCTCCACTCCATATACAACCGGCTCTCTGTGGAAGGGAGTGCAGGGGACATGCTTCTTCCTTCTGCAGTGCAGCTGGGCTCTTTCCCTTGCTTCACTGGTGCAGGAAGTGCCTCCATTGTGCTTCCAACCCTTCTGCATGGCCTGGAAGGACAGGAATATCATGAGATGAGGGGTCATTGAAGGAGAAACTTGATTTACCCCAGGATCATGCCAGCTAGTGAAGGAAGAAGGGTGGGACCATGACAGTGTCATGCAGAAGCGTCATCATAGCCTCACTCCTCTCGTGTCCCTATGCCAGACACAATCTTTATGTGGAAAGGGCCTGAGGTGAGTGGGAGAAGAGACATTGTGTACTTCCACCTGGAAGAACTTTATGTCGTGCATTCCTGATCTAGGATCTTGGCCCTTGTCTTTATAATGGAATCTCACAGCACAACCAAGAAGGATAAGCCGTATCACGCTGATTGGAATTTGGGTAAAGAAACAAATAACTTGGTATAGTTTAAAGGAAGACAAAGGCCATTTCCACACTAGACTGTTATAGCGCTATTATGTCAGTTTCAACATCCTATGGAATCTTGGGGTTTGCAGTTTTGGGAGGGGCTGGTCCCTCCTGAAACTGCAAACCCAAGATTCCATAGGATGTTGAAAGTGGAATAGTAGTGCTATAACAGTCTAGTGCAGAAATGGCCAAAGTTTAACTAGTTTAAGTATGTCCAATCACTCTGGACATGGGCTTTTCAAAAGTCCTAGTAGGTTGTCCTTTGTATAGCATGGCATGATATGTTAAAGAGGTACTTTTGATTTACTTCCTCAGGTACACACAACAGTGTTGGATGAAGTGGCTGGTAAAGTCTTTATTTCTCTAAAGACTGCTTCATGAGCATAGGGCAGTAAACCCCATCCAATGTCAGTTAGTATGGTGAGGAATGATTGATAAACCTCTTCTATTCATAGGAGACACATTTTTATCCACCAGTTTAGATCTCTGAAAATAGGGAACGTTGCATGCTAGCTCTTCATATGAAGATGAAGGTACCTTTTGCTTACTAGAATAAACCTTTTAATGAGGAATCATGGCAGCTACTATCACGTTTTTCACAGTGAAGACAATTTGCTTAATCAGGATGTGGTGAACATGATGAGGCAATCACAAAAGGCAGAATAGTTATTCAGGATGGGTGAGAATTTTGTTTCACTTCATTTTGGATAAAATTTAGTAAAATTTGCAAATTTCTTTATATTTAGGACACAAACAGACATGATCAAAGAACTGAGATTGGGAAGAATGTGATAAAAATGGAAAAGTACACGTTTTTCATGCATGATCAAGGCTCTGAAAATTTAGCTCTTAAATTTTTGGATCTGAATCTCACTTTATTCACCCATGTTCATGAGGAGTTAAGATTGCCACCCCGCTTCCCACATGTTCTTCATATTTATGGCAGGTAGAGACAATATGGTTCTCCTCTTGCCTGGAACAGCTGAATTTCATTTCATTCAGTTCATTTTTGAAGAAATTTACCAACATTCAAAAACATATCCATTTTCAGCATGGAATTTTTAAAAAATGCAAACAAAGGAGAAGGTAAAACTGACAGATTTGTCCATCTCCAATGCCACATCCGTTAACTGTTCTATCGCCATTGGCTTTGTGGATCTTGATCAAAGGACTAGGGTAGATTTAGCTTCGTTTTGACTGGGTTGAGATAGTTAAAGTTTTGACGAGGAAGACCACACTAGCTAGGAAAGGGTACAGCTGTTTGCTTATCCTGAGCCTACAGGGAAGGGAAGGATTCTGTCCCCTCTTTTCCTTTCCTACTGCTAATTGAATGAAAACTATTTTTGTACTTTGAATTCAGTCTGTGGCAATTGAAAGTAAGATGATGACAAAGAGGGAATGTGGAAGGAAAGGGAAACTCAGACATTTTAAAGAGAAGCTGAAAAAGTGGCACAACAGAGGACTGCCCCTGCCAAATCAAGATAGTTGAATGATATGCAAGATCAGCTGGAGCAGGTTCACAGAAGAGCAATAAGGATGATAAGTGGTATGGAGAACCAAATATCTGAGGAAATGTTAAAGGGGCTGGACATGTTCAGCTTGGTGAAGAGAAGACTGAAGAATGACATGATTGTACTCTTTAACTATCAAGGGCTGTCCCAGAAAGGAAGGGTGCAGGCCCGTGTTCTACTGCAGCAGAGAGTAAGAACTAGTTTTAATTTTCAGGAATGTAGATTTTGATTGATTATTAGAACAAACTTGTTGACTGTAAGAGCACTTTGGCAATGGAACAAATTGCCCAGATAAGTGTTGGGTTCTCATTCTCTGGACATCTTCAAGAAGAGGATGGACAGCTATCTGTTGGTAATGCTTTGGCTGGAGAGCCTGCACTGACCAAGGAGCTGGAGTTGATCCAACTCTATGATTCTGTGATTCTATGAAAATGTGTTTTTTTCCCTTTTTTGCTAGATTAGGATGATTTGACATGTCTGGCAGAGTCACACCATGTTACAATCACATGGGGTGAAGAAATGAGCCAATGAAACATGATAATTTATTTGTAAACTTAACAAAAGTCTTTACAAAAAAGAAAAAAGAAAAAAGAAATGGATGCCATCTTCTCCATAGTATTTCTGCCCAGATGTTCAAGCATGTGCAGTGAAACCCTTTGACAAGCGGGCTTAACATCATAGCCTTAATGATGGTTCCTGTAACAATCTTTTCAGACAGTACAAATCCTGTTTTTCTTCTGTATAACAGTAGATGGCAGAATGGGATCAGTATCTGAGAATTGAAACTGAAGCAAGAAATGAACATTCCTGTGAATCTGGGGGAAAAAAATACATTGCACTGAAATTAACCTTATTAGTCTGAAAAAAAGGAGAAAAGAATGGAAGGTGAAAAAATAGAAATATTTGCCATGGCTCCATTTAGATGCATTAACAAATCTGAAACTTGAAACTTCCATATCATTAGCTACAGGAACAGAAGAAAAACAAATCTGGGTAGAGATTAGAATGCAACACATTCGGGATATTTGTTTAAGCAAGATTTGTTTAAGAAGCTCACACCTTTTCTCTTTCCTAAACACACCTATCATTTAGTTCACCAAACTTTCCTAAGAACTTTCCCTTTTTATATCTGATATTCTAATCATTTAACTTATTTAGAGTAGCATTAAAATATGACAAGGGCAAAGAGGAAAGTGACTGCTATTTTTGGCATTTCATAATATCTTGGCTAATTAATAGTCACCATTTCAGACTCTATTCTACTGCAAAACTGAACTCTTACTTCCAGATACTGGTCAATGTAGAATTGTTTCCTGTAGTACATCAGCATTCTTTAAATAGGTTTTTGTTCAATTTGCCCTAAGGGAAAATATCAAAACATTTGCACTATAAAAGTTCACAGAAGAGCTATATGCTGCTTCTTTTGAAAATAATCTCTGTGATAGAATCCAAGAACTCAGAATACAATATGACTTGTTGTCCAATTGTTTCCTCCTTTTTGTCCCTTAATGTGTGGCTGTTTCTGCTTGAGTGGGTTATTTTTGATGTTTTCAAGAGAAGACTTGAAGTGAAGTGTCCTGGACAAATTTCAAATGTGTTGCTGAAATTAGTTTATAGCAGTTGTAGGGAACATAGAGCAGTTTAGCTGCTGTTTAAATATAACCCCTGATCATGCTGGCAGGGGCTGATGGGAGTTGGAGATCATCAGTGATTGGAATGCTAGTGCTTCTGCACTGCTGTTTTACTGCAACTGCATGGGAAACGGTTGGAAGGGAAATCAGAAGTAGAAAAACTTCTAGAGTTACTAATATTTCCAAATTAATCCTCCAGTAGCCAGTCTTTCAATATGAGTAATTTTGTTTAGCAGCTTCTTTTTCAAAATTAATTGTCTTCTGTTTCAAAATATGAACTCATTAAAGTGAAATAGGCAGATCAGCTGGAATGAGTGGTAATATGGATATCACACTGGTGTGCTTCCTCTTTCACTAGAAGTCTATACATTCTTACTGAATAAAAGCAATTCTAGACCTGTATCTCTGGGTTACAAATCTATAACTACAGTACTGAATGTCAGCCAATATTTCTACATAGAAATACTATTTCCACAGAGTAATTCCCAAACTGCAAAGATTCTAATCAAGCCAGGAATCTTTTTATCTGGCTTTGTCAGCACTTGGAAAACATCTTTTTAAAAACCTTTTTTAGGGATGGGACGAATCCAGAATTGTCTGAATCTGAATCTGGATCCAAAACTGTTCTGGGAATCCACAAATCTCACGAATCTCAAAACTTTTGATTCCTTTTTTTTAAGGGTTTAAAAAGCAAAGGAAAGAAGGATAACCTTGGACAAGACACACCCTCTCAGCCTTAGGCAAAGGCAAACCTCCCTCTGAAGAAATCAGGCCTTTTGCCTCAGGATCTCTCAGACTGAAAATGACATGAAGGCCCTTCTACACAGGCAGGAAAAAGTGGATTAATCCCCATTTTCCTGCCTGTGTAAACAGGACCACTACAGTACAGAGATAATCCAGGTCAAAACTGGATTTTCTTTGCATAGGTTCTTATGGCATCCTGGGGTTTGTAGTTTGATGATACATCAGCACACTTTGTCAGAGAAGGCTGTGACACCTTGTCCAACTACTAACCCCAGAATTATGTATAAAAGAGCTTTGCAAGGGAGCTCTGCAAAATAATCTTTCAGCTGTCCTTGAAATCTCAAGAAGACTGTACCTTCCAGTCAAGTGCTGAACTTAAACATTAAATGTTCAATTTAAATATCTTAGAATACAACCCCAGATGTAATTTCTGAAATCGTTAGCAAATACCATTATTAGTCCAAGGGAAAAGCTCCCCTACTTGCCATCTCCCCTTGTGTGTCTGATCTCCCAGGTTTTCAGGTGTCCTGGTCTCCAACAAACTATTGGGTTTGTGGATTTGAAAGATTCGGTTTGCCTATTTTGGTGCAGAGATTCAGATTCACAAATCTCAAATCCTTGCCCAGGATTCAAGGATTCATTGGCCCATCTCTACTCTTTTCGGAGTTTTAAAAATGGATATTTCCATCCTATTGCATGCTATAATATTTTAAAATCATTTCTTGTTTTTATTATGGTTTTCGAATGCCTCCAGACTGTTTAAATTATGGTACTTTAACAAGAGAGCTTAATTGTTTTTTTAAAAAATTGAATAAAATCCTTAGCTGCATTTAGTTTTAATCTATGTTGCGAGTTGCCTTAGGTCCAAAGTTGGCAGAAAGGTGGGATATAAAATAGGTAAATATATAAATATATTGACATGCAAGCACAGGAATAGTTCAGAGTATTATAGCAAGGCTTTGTCTTTCAAAAGTTGAAATCTATCACATGTTGTAATTGTACTAGATTTAACCATTTATTCTAGCAGTGGCTCCATTCTAGGAGTTTATCTTGGCATAGCACTCAATGAGTCAGACTTCAGGGTTTCACACATGCCAATTCCAGTCTCATCACTTCTGATATATTACAGCAGTGATATTTGCAGTACCATGAATGCGTCTTGGAAGCACAGGGCACTGAGGTCAGGCATGTGAGCAAGTAGATGCCAGGCAGGTAGCAAGGCTGACTCAACAGAGGGTAAGCTAAAGGAACAAAGTGGCCCTACAATTAGGCAGCATGAGGAACTGTCTTGGGTTGCAAATGCTGGAGACAATAGTGGCAATCTCATGGCCATTCTTCTAGAGTCTCCTAGTGATTCTCCTTTCTTAGAGGATGAAACTGTATATTTCTCCAGACCATCAGGTATCTCCCTAAATCAATCTTCTGTCCTTATACATGATGAAATGCACCAACCCATTGTTAGTGTTCAAGTAAGGATCTGCTGCCACCCCAGTGAATAGACAAAGCGCAACCCATGACATTTGGTTGGACTATCACCCCCAACACTTTTCACCATCAGCTATAAAGATTAGGGCTGAAGAGACCTGCAGTCCAACAACATCTGAAAGGTCTCACTTCATCCACCCCTGCTTTACATGGAATGGAGAGGGACATCTTATGATCCTTTTCCTTGGGCAGCCAAATGTCTCAGACCAACCTCAATGCTGAGTTTAAACAAAAGTATTCATCTCATGGACTGAATAGTGACCAAAATGTTACCCCAAAAGGTGGGGGACCTTAGAGGTCTTCCAGCAGTACCCGCAACTCCATGCAAAAATGGGGAATTAATTACTTCTAATTAAGAAGGCTGCAAGGGGAGGGCTAACATAACAAGATCTTTCCACCAATGTTTCCTTGCAGGAAAACCAGCCAAAGACTCGAAAGTAAACTAAAAATGTGTTTAGTGAGGGAAATTCAATCACACCCTCACACAAGAGCTAACTGAAGGAGAGGGAGGAAAGGTTGATATCAAAGTTTCAGTGTTTTGAGCAATAATTACCAATCCAGAAGAGTAGTGAAGAAACAGTTATGTGGCTTAGACTTGTGTCTCAGGACAGTACAAATCAGGGTTCAAAGTGACATAGTGGCATTCAGCAGCTAAGGTACTGCAACCAACTAATCAAAATGAAGGATTTTCTATACTCAAAATCTGCCTGGAGGGTATGTGTGTAAATGGGTCTCTGGCCAAGTAAACAAAGGAGTGTGCAACAGACACAGTGGGGTCCAGAATGAGTTGATGGTCTTATTTTTAGGCGACAGAGACTTAATGGATGTCATGCTAGCTCTGTAATAGTGGACAGGCTTGTGTACAATGAGGGAAATTTCCAGGTTGATGGGAAGAAGGTAGAAACCATCAGTCACTATTATCTGATAGCAGAGCTGTTACAGCTTAGCTTAAGCCTATCACCTCTGCAATTACCTGGTGACTTCTTGACTATGACCAGGCTGCTTGGAGGGGATCTACCTTTGCAGTGCATGTGTTCAGCCAGTGTCTTCCTCTTGTCCAGTGGCCTTGGCCTTCCAGTCACATCAGAGTACATTTTATACCAAAGCCAATTAACATATCTTGCCAATTGAATCATATTTCACCAATTAAACTATATTAAAGTGTGGGAGTATACAGCTACTAACAAAATTATGTGATAAAGCAACCATGTGGTCATTATTATATATCCAGCTGCAATTTTTTTGAATCTATTCAGGATGCTACACTTGTACAAAACCCCCTTGAAACCTCAATAATTGAGCAGACCAGTTCAGCCTGGAATATAAAGGTTTAAGGAGAAGCCCCTTCATTCTCCTCCGTACTTTGTCTTGTAGTTTTGGACTGATTAGTGTGTGGTTGAACAACAGTGAAACCAGAGAGGAAGAAATTAATAGTTTCTAAATTAGCTCTTTTTATAATATAATTGTGGAATAATGTTCTCTCATATTCTTTTTCCTTAATACTTTTAACACTGCTACACAATTTACTTGGGCAAAAGCAGGATGCAACATAAATTTGATTTAAATAGCTGTTTTTTCTATGATTCACTCATTATTATATTTTTGGATTCATCCCAGACTGAAGCCTTAGACGCTGTACAGAAAATCTGAATGGAAATGTGTTCCCTGTGTATGTGTGTGTGTGGAGAGAAAGGGAGACATGGAAAGGTCTAGGCAAATGCGACCATTATAAGAAGGGAAGAAATCTCCCAAGCCTAATAATTGTACTTTCTTTCACATATAGAGAGTTTTTTGAACCCATTCTGCCTTATACTGACTCATGCCTTTTTTTATAGCTTCAATGGGAGTTAAGGGAGAAAGAGAATTGCAAAAACTAGCACTAGAAAAGATCACTGTTATCCTACAGTAATGCTTTATCTCTCATAAGAGCAGTTTCTAAGTTGCTAAGACCTGTCCGTGGACATCTGTAACTCTTCCTGAAACTCCAACAGTGTCACTTTCTTTGTCCCAAAGTCTGCCAGACTTTATTTCTTCTGACCCTACAGTCATGCAATTGGCATGGTACTATACGTTCTATTGCCATATGGTCATGCATAACTACTTAGAAACAATTTCATAGAACAAAGTGAGACTGAATGTACAAGTCATTGAGACTTCCTTCTCCCTTCTTGCATGTAACTAATACTTTCTACAACTTTGAGGTGGGACATGGCTCCATATATTTTATTGATCTGCAAAAACAGTGGTCATCCCCCTATATGGAAATGTGGCATATTGCTCAGATCTTTACTCATAGTTTGAGTTCAGTAGGCAGTGCAATGACTAATGAGTAAAACCTGGGAAAGTCTATTCAGTGCAGCATTCACAAACTATGGATATTGAGAGGAAGAAGCAAGGATAAAGCATCATGTGGAATTATTATGGTGAATGTGAACTGCAAATACCATATTATCTATCTATCTATCTATCTATCTATCTATCTATCTATCTATCTATCTATCAATCAAAACATTATTTTCCAATCAGTGGCTTGGGCTGAAATCATAAGCATTTCTATACATAGCAACACCATTTCATCACAGTTCATGAGCTAGCAGAAGCAGGGCAACCTGCTTCTCATAATATTTTATCAGAACATCTGCTTTGGTGTGACATTTGTCATTTATTCACTATGTTGATTTTATGTGGTTTCTTACAAAAATTAAATTGAAGTTCTTCATTTCCTTCTTGGAGATTTTAAAAAGTAAGACCTGACGTGAAGCATCATGTGAAGCATCAGGAGTCCTATACATGTGGAACCTTGCCCACTTTCATCTTAATGATTCCCTTTGGTTAGCTCTGAATTGTTTTTCCATTATCCAATTTTAGCAAACTATTCTTAGGCTACAGTTCTGAAAGCCTATCAGCAACAGGTTCATTCATTGCTACTTTCTTCCTAGATAAATCATTGGTTCATTGAATTTAGTAGTGTCCACACCAACTGGGAGCATGATTTTAGAGAGGAGCCTTTTCCACTATACCTGGTGATGCCAGGGACTGAAGGTGGAATGTTGTTCTTGATGATGATGAACTTTATTTAAATCCTGCCTGTGACTGGGATCCCAGGTGGCTTACACATTAAAAAGATTTTTTAAAAAATACAAAAAGTTGACAAATACATACAACTGAGAATATACAAAAAGTCAACATTAAAACAATATTAAGCTTTATCCATATTAAAAACATATACACTGGAAAGATTTATAACTTCTCACCTCCTCTGAGATAAAATGAAGGTGAAACTATGATTTTGGGGTTCTGAACTTGATGTTACTATTTAGCTTTGTTTTGAATAGATAAATGTCTAATGTCATGCAAAAGAGGGTAAGAAAATATAGATGACCTTACTTGTTGCTATATATTTTAATATTCTCAGATAGATAGATAGATAGATAGATAGATAGATAGATAGATAGACAGATAGATTAAATATACTGTGTTAGATATTAAAAATATTTTAAGATGATTAAGTCATTTAATTTCATTGCAAAGATATTAAGAAATAATTATCCATACTGATATGTATATTTATTTACTAACTTTAGTATTAATTCATATATGCTATGTTATACAATTATAGCTTCAAGACTAAGCAGCAAATGTTAATTTTAATTGTGGTAGATTTATGATACGAGTGTTTAGATATAAGACTGTGGGTAGTTGATACTTGGGGTGGGAACCACATGCATTAAGTATTTGTCTTTTTAGTTATTTGTCTTTTTTAGTTTAGATTTGCTTGTTGTTATTCATTTGTCAATTTGTTAATTGTTTGATTAGTATAGATAGTTTTGTTAGTAGGTTTTTTGGTTTGTTGTCAATATTTGTAAAGGTTTAATTGTATTGTACGGTTTTATGTTATTGTTTTCCTTTTTTCCTAACTTTTCAATAAAAAAAGGGAGAGAATTCCAGAGTGAAGGAGTAGCCACTGAGAAGGCTTTTTCTCATATTCCCACCATGCCTGTGAAAGTGGTGAGACCAAGAGGTTGGTGTCTCCTGTGGATCTCAGGGGCTGGGCTATTGGTTAATGTGGACCTAAGCTGTACATAATCAGCACTTTGAATTGTGCTTGGAAACATATAGGCAGCCAGTGGAGCTGTTGGAGCTGAGGAGTTGCATGTTATCTGTAACCAGGCTCAGTCAACACTCTTTGTATCAACTGAAGTTTCCTAACGCTCTTCAAAGGTAGTCCCACATAGAGCATATTACAATAGTTAAAATGAGATGTAACCAAAAGCATGTGTTTGAAGCTGAATCCAAGAATACACCCAAACTGCAAACCTGAGTCTATGGGGTAGTGTAACCCTACTCAGCATAGCTTGTATTCCTATTCTCTGATCTGCCTTTGACCGGGAGCATCTCTGTCTTTTTTCTTGATTGAGCTTCAATTTGTTTGCCCTCATCCAATCAATTACTGATATTAGACACCAGCTTAGAACAGAGACAGCCTGGAGTTAGGTGGAAAGGAGAAACAGAGTTGAGTGTGCTCAGCATACTGATTGCAGCAAACCTCAGACCTTTGGAAAACCTCTCCCAGTGGTAGATGTTGAATAGTATGGGGGCACACCACACCTCTGAGGGACCTTCTCAGACCAACAGCTAAGGAGTTGAACAGGAATCTCCCAGAAAACTACAGCCGTTGCTTTTACAAGTTGCAATCCTTACCTTTACAGAAAAAAGTGGCATTTCCCACCTTTGGTTGAGCAATCCTATAATGCTGACAACTGTGTATACAGCCAATATATTGCTGAAGTTGATAATACATGCACTACACTCCTGCATGAGTTCACTTTGACCCATGGGAATTATTTCCAAATACCTACATGTGACCATACAACGTCTACTTTTGTGCTAGTTGCATCTTCCTGTCATTTTTTGTGTTACCTAAATCTACTTTATATGTAAAAAAAAAAAATGGGAACTGAAGCATGATGCCTCACTTGTATCTATTCAACAAGACAATATTCATAATAGGGACTTTAATACAACTTTTCCGTTCCCGCATGCTGTACTATCGGCACCTTAACATCTAGCTTAATCAAACAAGGGGAGTACAAGTTAAATAATCTCACAAGAAGAAGCCAAATGTGGGAAAGCAGTAAACACACAATCTTGGATTCAGTGCCTAATGCCTTGGCAGTCTGATATCACCTGATGTTTTACTTCCTTTATAACTCTTTCATTTTCTCATTGGAATCCTGGAGAGGTTTCCCTTAGTCATGCCTTATTGCCCTGCCACCCACCCACCCACACATCTCAGTTTGTTATGTATTAGGTTGCTACAACAATCTTGTAGTTGCCTTCCCTTGGTCTAGTTTGTGAGAACCTGCCCTGCGAGAGATCCTCATCTCTTCCACATTACCAGTATTATGGGTCCATCCCTTCAGGTTTCAAAATAACCATTATTGTTTCCTTGGCATTGTCTGTCCTTTCTTCTGTTGTTTTGTTCAGACACACCTTGAATCCCTGAGTCCCTATAGAATTCTTATCCCAGTTACATGTCTGACTAATGACATTTGCTTCTTGTTTCCATTTGTCCTATAGTAATTTTTGCCTATAGTGCAAACCTGAGGTGGCCTTAGAGACAGCCCAAGAAATTGCCATGTCAAAGGCAGAAAACCCAAACAACACTCCCATTGTGTTAAACCTAAAAGTACAATAATAAACCAAAGAGTTAGTAATGGCTGCCTTTAATGGTGCCCCAGAGAGAAACAGGGGCTGGTGTTGTATGTTGTCCTTGGGCTGAGAGATGTAAGAAAAAGGTGAAGTGCCTCTCTCATTGCTGCATTCATACCTAGCCTGCTTAGCAGAAATAGCATTCTCAACTTGCAGGATAACGAAGAGTCATAAATAGAGCTATCAAGATTGTCAAGCAGCCTTTGTGGTTGTCAGAGCTGTGATGTTAAAAGAAAAATTCCCCACACAATAGCTTTCTTCAAACTGTCAGCCAAGTAGCTGGTGAAACGAAGCTTTTTAGCTCTTGTTCTTTCCAGTCAGTTTAAGTACTAAATATGATGAAATAATTATCTGGAAAAATAACAACTCAATTTCTCTCAGTACTGCATTTTTAATTTTTTTTCTTTATTATTAAGGCAGTGTTGTGATTCTTCAAAAAAGGTTTTTGAAAACGTGAGGAAATAATTACAGCTGGGCAAGAACGGAAACTTCATAGGAAGACCTGAGGGGGAAAAAAAACCCCTGCAGGTATCCAAATCTGCATGGTTACCTAAAGATGCCTGCCTAGTGAGCCTTTGATACTGCTGCTAATTACCTGGAAAAAGGTTTGACTGGGATGACTCACCTCTCATCTCACTAGCATTCTGCATCAGCTGCTGCCAGATAAAAAAGGAACACAAACATAGTTGTGCTGAGGAGAACAAGATAAAGGGGCAAATCCCTAGCTGGTTGAAATCTGTCACAGACTTCTCAGAAGAGCCAGCTTAATTTACAGTACTGTTGGTGCAGGCCAAAAGAATTCTGAAAATAAAAGTTCCCCCCACAGGACTTTGGAGACCAAAGTGCAGTGAAAAGTGGCAGATTTCCTGTGTACATGGCAAACACCTTGGTCTTATTCTAATAATAGTTGGAAACATAAGTCAGGTATTAAAAAAAAAAGAAGAAGACCATTAGCATGCCTACAGATGCCTCTATTTGTGTCTCAGGCTAGGCAGCTGTGAAGGAAATGAGCAAGCGTGTGCACTGTGAATGATACCAATGCTGTATGTGGCTGCAGCCACAGAGAATCCCAAGAATCTCAACAGGAGTTCTCAGTGATCAGAGCAGAAGAGGAGAGAATTAGGAACTATTTCTAAGAGGCATTTGAGTAGCTCCTCTCTTATTTAATGTCATTAGAAGGTTTTCTCATTTTAAGCTGGTTCACATTTTTTTTCATATAATTGTGAGGATGTCCACTGCATGGATTTGCCACTCAAGTAAAGTGGTGCATACCCAGCTCAGGCTCAGTTTTAATGTATAAACCAAAAAGGAGGGACTTTTGTGAGCAGTCTTCAGTACAGGATGAACTCTGCATTATAGTTGCAGCATTCACCTTGTTACTATAGTTTCTAGCCCGGACTTGTGGGATATTAGATATCATTTGATATCAATAATTTGGCCTTCTTTACCCCTTCATCTCCATGTGCTTGTGAGGCCTCTGGACAAGCACGCATGCAGGCACGGCCGCAAATAGCTGAATTATTCAAATCCGATCCAGGCAGGCCAGTAATAGCCAGACTGCTGCTTTAGGAGACCTCAAGGCAAGTGCCATATTATGTATGCATGCTACTTACAAAGGACTCCCTGCCCCGAGCAGGCAGCTTGACGAGCCGAATACTCAACTGTCAAGCACTCCGCGTTTGCATACTGGCTACTCTATTGACAACTCTGTCATAACTCAATCATGCAAAATACTGACCTTTCAGAGGCTTTGTCTCCAGCCCGAAACTCATTGTTATCCCCAGAAACGGTCTAGCCTACGGGCACATTTTCCCCTATACGACCCCCTGACTTTGACCATCTCTTCGGATCACTGCTGGCTTCCATTCCGCCTTGCTGTCACTTCATTCAGCGAGCCTTCTCCTCAGCTCCTTGTGCTGAGAATCTCCACTTCCACGGACCTTTCTCTTCAGACTACCCGGGCTTCAGGACAGGTAGTATTTCCCATACAAAACCTCCTCTTAAAATCCCTCTATCCAACTCCTACCTTTATTTCAATAGTTCTCTGTGTGAGGGTGTTGCATATACATGTTTGACTGTGCTGTACATCAATAAAAACAACAATTATTATTTATTTCTGTTTGCTCCTTGACTCGGCCTGACCCCATAGAGATTGGGTTCAAGATCTCGCTAGGTTGCCCTGCCTCTCGTATTGCTAGTGGGGCTCTTGCTAATTCCCTTCCCAATTGTGAGCGCATTGAGGTGTCCCTCCCCGGACCCCAGAAATCAGGGTAACAACCTGATTTGGCTTTGTTGTATCACTGCTATAACAAATAAACTGGGTGATGATAGATAAAATAGCAATAATTTTGACCAAAGGTAAAAGACAGTGCATGACAAAACTTGTTCAGAACCAATGAGAGAAGACTTCAGGACAATCTAATTCCTAGAGGCTGGGAGGGAAAGAACTGAAAGACAAGATTCTAATGGAAAAGAAGATGCTGCCCCAGTGATAATCAGGAAATTGAAACCATATCACATGTAGTTTTCCACTGCAGGTTTTACCGGGGGACCAGGGAAGATCTACTGTATACCCCATCATGCATCTTTTCCCTGGGCACTCCTCCGAATCTCTTGTGGTTATCTTCTCTAGGACTCTGACAAATTGCTTACTCAGCAAGTGGCTAAATTTTTAAACCTGGATGTTTTAACCAAAGTATCCTTGTCTATGAAATATTACTATATATAACATATATTTTATAACTGTCAACTTGTTACAACTGTATTTATATTTTTAATGTCAGTGCCCTAATGTGCTTTTTAAAAACATATTTAACATGCTCTTTTAACCATCTGTTGACTGCAATAAAGGAATGTTTCTGTCCAAAGATACAGGGCAGGATATAAATATTTTAATAAATAAATACATAATAGGAAACAATAATTCATCAAGAGGTTCAACTCTGCTTCCTGTAGCTTGACCAGAAACAAAATATTTCTATTTCGCTATTTGTCTTAACTAGTTCATCTGTGCTGGCATGTCACCATTCAGCTTTTGTTCATTTTGTGACCACTCTATAGGCATTTTTCAGTGCCTGGAATTACTGCTGTTCTGTTCTCTCTCTGGTGACAATCCCCTACCAGTAAGAATTTATCTTGGGGTGCATATTGGGAGAAAGTCAGGAAATAAATAAACAAAACCCCTACACTCTACTTGGATTGGACAAAGACTTTCACCAGTAGAAGATTTTAGTCTGCTTATCTATGTTAGGATGTCTTTGGGACCTTGCAAAGATGGTTAAATAACCAGAGTTAACAAAATCATCAATGTTTATATCTTTGGCAATTCTAATTCTACATCTTCCTCCCACCCAAGTGTATGGTTAAATATCTGCAAATAGGAGTAGCACTCTATACATTTGATGACGTGGTCTGCAAGCCACAAAATATTTAAGATACCACCATATTATATCTGTTTTCACTGCAATAGATTACACAGTTAATCCCCATCCTGCTACAGCCTGTGCAAGTTTTGGAAAGTGACTAATAGTTTGAGAAAGTCCTAGCAGGACTTAAAGAAAGATAGCTCAGAGTTTGGGCACAAACAACAGTAAAGAATCCATATATTACTCATAAATTCTCCAAAGGGCTATGCTCTTTTGTGTAGCCAAAATAGCAATTTAAAAACAGATTGTTCTCTTTGGGTAGAATAATCTAATTCTGATTCAATTTCAAACCAGTCAGGTCTAAGAATGTTGAAAACCAGGGTATTTCATTTCAGCAGTTGACAGAGATATCCATGGAAGAATGAGAAATGAGGAGAGATAATGAAAACATGACATTCTTCTTCTTCTTTTTTTTTTTACTCTGTGGCTATACTTCATAAACTAAATACATAGAGGGCCTCAGATCCTATCTTGCAATATGGGTACCACCAAAGAATACCAGATGCTGTAAGCTATATTTCAGAGGAAGGCAATGGCAAATCATCTCTCAATGTTCCTTGCCTAAGAAAACCTTGAGAAATGTATGGTTTGCCATAAGTCAACAGGCCACTTGACGTTACTTATATACAGACACACAGCTATACTGTAGTGATTAAGATCATGAGCTGCCAACCAGCAAACTCTGTTGAAATATCATAGTTCTTATGTGCCTTCAAGTTAACTCTGACTTATGGTGATCCTATCATAGGGTTTTCTAGGCAAGATTTAGCAGAGGAGATTTGACATCACCTTCATTTAAAGTTGAGAGATTGTGACTTTTCTAAGGTCACCAAGTAGGTTTCCAGGGCTCAGTGAGGATTTGAATGCTGGTCTTTGAGAGTCCTAGTCCAACACTCAAATCACTACACAACACTGGGTCTCAGAAATATATATCCACCCCTGAATTCATTAGAAGCTCTTCCATCAGTTATATGCCAATAATAAACATTTGTTTATTGTACAGATAGTTTGTAAACCAATCAACAATTGCAACAATTATGCAAGCTATAAATCTATTAGCTTAAAACCAATTGTTAGTCCCAGTTAGAGTAGAACCATTGAATCAATGGGTGTATTAGAACTAACAATTGGATTTAGGTAATTGCAATCTCTTATTGATGATGGTGGTGGCGGCGGCGGTAGCGGTGGCGGCGGTGATGATAATAGCAATTAATATAATACCAGAGATGTTATATTAGGGCAGATTTAACATACTCTTCTCCTTTAATTTTGATGGGTTTCCTTGACTCTTCTCTTGTATACCTTTCCATGGTCTGTCCTATAAGTGTCCATCACTGTTGGCAGCAAAATTGACCACTATTGGCACATACACCATCAAATGTGTAAGAAAGATTTCTTTGTATACAAAGTATCCAGGAAGATAGAAAAAGAAGGCAGCCCGACCGGCCCCTCCCAAAACTGCAAACTCCAGGATTCCATAGGAGGTTGAAAGTGGAATCCTCACACTATAACAGACTAGTGTGGAAATGGCCATAGTTATCATACCTCATGAGGAAGAGGGAAGGAGTGCTAGGCTGTTGGCACCTGCCCAATCATGCTGTTGCTGCTGCTAGGTCCAAATAGATAATGTTATAAATACTGAGTGGTTTTTTTTGTTTAGTTTTTGTTTTCTTTTCTTGCTATGGACATTGCCAGAGCAAGAAAATCAAAAAGTGTTGCATCCCTCTGGAATTTTCTTTCTCTTCTTAAAATTATTTTCTCCATGTTTAAAATAGATTTGCAGCTTTTCCTCCACATTGGCTGCCTCATCTCAGCATGTGCCTGACACCTTTCTCTTCATGTTATGAATAGTGCAGTCAACCGTAGGGGAATCATAGGCTCCCAGCATTACCGAAGACGAATGTGAAATGTTAGTGACTTAACAGAATACTTTGAGTAATATCATGTCTAGGACAGATATTAAAGCCCTTTGAAATCATCCAATAACATTCTCAGTGGAAATAATTTAATTTGGGGGAAAGGTGTATTAAGTGGTCTAAAGTGTCAGCTGATATTTCTGGCTTCTGCTGTTTGACTTTTACTGAGAGTAGCCTGCTATAATTTAGGATAATGTACTTGGGTGGAAGTAATAAAGTATAAAGGCTTCCTTCCTTTCTATGCAACTTCCTCCATGCCAAGGTCAATAAAGCACAGTGAGTCTGTAATGATGGCATGGAGATGCCAAAGTGAAAAATCTCTCGTTCATGTTTTGGTGGCTTGTGACCAATTAAATCAAGCTAGAAAGAAATTGGTGGGGGGGGAGGGAAGAGGCAGATAAAAGGAAAATGCCTTTGAAATTATCTAAGTAGTCAGGTTACCTGAAGGCTGTCTTTTATTCAATTAAGTTAAATTAAAATTTCATTTTATTTAATTAAGCATTGATGTAGTTTTGATCTAGTTCTTCCTATAATTGTCATAAAATGTTTCTTGTAAAATATTTTATAGATGGCTGGTAATGTTACTCTTTTGGCTTTGATTCCCCTCCCTTTACCAAAGCATATCAAATTAAAATTAAAATAATAGACTGACTGGAGACAGAAAAAATTCTCCAAGTATGTAATATATGATGTGACATGCGCTGGCCCATCAGGGGCCTTGTAGAGGTTTATGGTGCTCAATTTCAAGCAAAAAATAACTTCTCTCTTTCTAGGTCCCCGTATAGCCTGTTAGTTGATTGCTGCCTTAATGATGATAGTTCAGATGTTTTTAAAGGGGTAAATGGCTATGAGGTAAATGCTGCAGTTGTCATATATGGTAATATGAAAATTGACAGTCTCTTTTTGAAGAAGTGAAGAAAGAGGAACAGACTTAAAGTTTTTGGAATCTTAAAAAAGATACTGACTCTAGGCAGCCATCCTTCAAACCATTGGCCATTTCTGTGCTACACTGTTATAGTGCTATTATTCCACTTTCAACATCCTATGGAATTTTGTTGTTTTTTTTTTAAGAAAAAAACAGACATCTCTAGTTCTTGTAATATCAAAGATATGAAGCAAAATGTGCAAAAAATGTAGCCCGTTCTGTCCAACTGGTTTGCAAGAAATAGAAGCTATCTTTTAATGCTGTTAGCCAATACATGAAAGCTAAGGTATTATAGGTAGTTGCAGCGGGGGGGGCTAATTTATGTTATTAGTTTTGATACTCCCATTTATTTTAATTTCACTTTGATTTTAACACTTAGGTGGTCTTCTGATGGCTGTAACATCTGTAAATACTGAATAAATTAGAAGTAGTCTCCTAGCCTTCCAAGGGATCACACCTGCCAAATTAGACAGGGAAGGAGGAAGGAAATCTTTCAGGCAGTTGGAAACAGCACAGCCTTATTATCAATACAATAGCAATTGCTAAAAATCCCAAAACTACAAATAACATAGGCTTGATGGTGTGGGAAAGACAGGAAAATATAGGGCCAAATATAATTTAAATGTGTGTATGCATTTAATTTGCAGGTCGTTGTTTTTTAATGAAGATTGCAT
The DNA here is from genome assembly GCA_948474755.1 of Ctenosaura bakeri. NCBI lineage: Eukaryota > Metazoa > Chordata > Lepidosauria > Squamata > Iguanidae > Ctenosaura > Ctenosaura bakeri. The sequence continues at coordinate 207,877 of CAOLHI010001569.1, read as the reverse complement.
CAGGTTGAGAGGGGCTGAGAATACATGGAAGCAGAACAGGCATGGTGAGGAATTAATTTTTTCCCCTTGCTGGTTTTCTTGAGGAAAACTGTCCTCTGAAGCTAGCATTTCCTATTGTTGGAAGCGGGGGGGGGGCATAAAAACTAGGTTAGGCAACTTTCCTTATACTTTTCAGGATGAGAGGAGGGTTTCACTTACTTTAGCAAGGAGGAAAATTATCTTTCATCCCATTTTTAAACTTTTTTTAAAAAAATAACCTGTTCCTTTGGAATTGCAGTAGACATTCTTGATGATGGAAGAAATATCCTCCACCACTCCTGGTATTCATCATTTTATGGTGACATCAAATCTAACCTGTGGTGTTTATATGAAGCTAAATTAAAATAAAGTCAGGAAGCACCTGAATGGATTTACCAAGAAGGTTTGTTTGTGTATGTGTGTGTTTTGTTTACATACAATGTAACTTTGTTCAAGGAAGAGGCTTACTTTGGTTAACAGAGACTGAGGTTGCAATACACAGTTACTTGGACATTACTTAGGAAGTCTCAGTGTACTCAATGGGGCTTATTTCACAGCATTTAGACAATAGGGATTTACAACTTAAATATTAGCCATACCAATTGTAGGCTCATTGAATGAAAGAGACTTTTGTCATACCTGACTTAAATCAGGTTTATTCCAGCATTTACTCTTGTTAGGACTAGCTTTGGACAGAGCCCAAATGTATTTAAACACTCTTGTCTGTTTCTGGTGTTAGCAGAAAGCGAATATTACAAATATTCATTTATCTTGGTATTTCTGGGGTTACTTTACAAAAGGACTATTTATTCTCATTGGGGTCACCTAATTAGTTGAAAAAAGGACTGGCAGCATAAAAGTGACCAGTTTCACAGTGTGAGTATGAATTACGTGGGTTGGAAACAACTGAACCCCTAGGAACTGAGATATGTTTTGCCTAATTCCCTGTTTTCCAAACATGTGCTAATTAGCAAAAACACCAGAGCTATTTCACAAGCAGGATCCAAATGGGAAAATAACAAAAAATGTGTCAATTAAATGGTTCATTGCAAAGGGGCTGTCTTGCTACTCTCCCTTAGTATGCAACAGTCATGATGAATATTTATGAAAAGTTAATACACACGGAGAGATCTCACTCCCTGAACCTGGGTACATGATCCTTCTGCAGATTGCTCTTTAATGAAGAAGGCTTGTCAATTTTGCTTCTCCAGCTATTTCTCTCCATCATAAGATAATACTCTTCTGCTTACTGAATAATCTCCACATTATACACTGGTATATTAGTGTCACTCATTCAGCAATAAGATATATAAAAGGAACCTGATTGGTGCAGAAAAAAAATGCTTTCAGGAATCCTAACCTTTATTTTGATCCTCTCTGAGCAGGGTTGTATGTAAGGTATCTTATCTCGTTTTTCAGGGTTTATGAAGGAGGAATTTGTACAGCTTATGTGTTTGTGCAAATATAGGATACTTGGCAAAGAATTACCCATGAACTGAACATTGTTGCAGGGACAGTAACACTTCCAAAAAACTTGGCTGATTTCATAAATAGATCCTGTATGCTTTAAAGTTAGGCATGTGTTGGTTTATGTTCATGTTTTTGTAAGGTTTCTCCATGTATATTTATAACTGCAAAAAATAATAATAATAATAATAATAATAATAATAATAATAATAATAATAATAATAATTTTTATCCTGCCTCTCCCAGTGGATCAAGGCGGCATTACAAAAATACATAAATACATTAAAACATTAAAATGTACCCCATCCTCCCCACCCACCAACCCTTCATATATAAGTATACACAGGATTTCTTTGTACAGCTAACTGCAGGGCTCTGCATTTGAGACAGGATTTTCATATACCTTCCAACATTTTGTAGGTGAAAACTCGGTCAAGCAACATTAGAGTATGGTCAAGATAAAAACAGCTGTAATGAGGGAGCTGAGATAAACTAGGAGAAGCTGCAGCAGTTTGCTTTTGTCTGACCCTAATAGGAAAGGCAAGGTCTCCCTCTCTTCTCCCCCTCCTCCCCCACTGAATTAGTTGAATTTTGCACTTTGAATTCATTCTGCAGCCAAAGACAAAGGGGGAAAGTGGGAGGAAGGGAAAGAAACTAGGGCACTTTAAAAACAGCTGGCAATGTGGAGGAGAGGATTAACCAGAATTGTAGCAAATGATGCTAAATATTATTAGTGTGTCTTTATAGTGAGGATGGTGATTATGTGGCCCAACAAAAGGTTTTGAATTGAAATTTCTATCATGCCTCACCACTGACTATTCTGGCTAAGGCTAATAGGATTTGTGCTTTAACAATTTATAGAGGATCACATCTTTTCCACCATTGGTTTAGAGCATTCAAATACCGTAGGCTGTATCTAACTGCATTAGCATGAAGTATCTAACTGCATTAGCATTAGGGGGTATCTAATTAGTGCAAGGGTGGTGTCCAGTGCAGTTTTCATGGAAAAAACAGTTGCACAAAATGATTGTGCATGAGGCTGCCCAATTACCCTTACAACTAGTTGTGCAAATCAGTTCCACAGTGTTTTACATGTATGCTTGCACCATAGTATAATCCAGCCCAGAAATTTTTAGTCTGATAACAATTAATTGATTTTAGGTCAATACATGAAACTATTTCCTTAATAAAAAATTGCTCACTGGGAAAGATTTGTTTAAAAATCTCTCTGTTCACTGCTAGAATGATCACGGAATGATAAGGCTGATCCATATATATTATTTCCACCAAAATAAAGCTAATTAAAAAAAGAGGGGAACAGATCAGAAAGGAACTTGTTGCTTAACCTTAGGTTGTTTAACGTTTTTGACACACATTACCTAACATGTTTGAGTAATCCTGGCATTAATCTTAAACTGATAACTTCTGGTACGAGAGAATACAAATGAGACACTGACAGCAGTACTTTTAAGCCTCTTTTAAAGAATCATGTTTAATGGTTTGAGAATTAAATGAGCAGGAACAGAATGTGATAGCTATTTCTGGAGGCTCCAATCCTACGTATATTCATTTACATGGGACTTATTTGTGAGCAGACAAACATTAAGTTGCACAATGTCAACTTGCATTCTTTGGCCTTTCTTGAAGCTCCTAACAGTGACTTTTCCTCAATGAATTTTGAAAGAACTGGCACCTTGAATTCTAGAAAACAGTATCCAAGGGTGAATTCTTTAATCTCTTATGCTCCCAGCCTCTTAAAATATTTAAGATACTGTGTCCATACATTTCATTTCTGTAAACATATGACATTACTCCTAGCAGACCACTGGTTCATCTGAACCAAACAAAAAACAGCACTAAAAGATGAGAGAACCTCTGGACCACATCCTGATCACGAGATTTCTCAATCTCAATCACCTTTTCCCAGGCCATATACCTTAGGGTTATGTTCCCTCTGTAGCCCTGTTTACTGTTTATTTCACCTTGTTTTGTTTAGCATCTCCAAAGCACATTGAAGGAAACTTCTAGTCTGGGAAAGGAAAATGCCTTTATATTAGTGTCTGTCCCTGCACATTAATCCAAACTGAACAAATGTGAGAGTCACATCATTGGCCCTTTTTTAGCTGAGAATTCTAAATACTCCTTTCTAAACTGCAAATCCTAAAATTGCATAGGATTATGCCATGAGGGTTGAAGTAGAATATAAAGCTACAATTGTGTGTTGTGGAAAGGCCTCAATGTCCAGTGCTGGCAATTAGCTGTCAGGCTGTCAGATAATCAGGCTGTTATCAGAAGCTAGCAAGCAAAGTTTGTCTTAGTCATTTTGCAGTTCTGAGTTCTCAGTAGGTTTACAGAGACAGAGTCCAAGCTTACTGTAAGGAGAGAGAGAGAGAGAGAGAGAGAGAGAGAGAGAGAGAGAGAGTCCAATGGCAAAATCTGTAGTTGAGGCAAAGATTCTAGGAGCAGAAGCAAGGAATTCAGGAGTAATCTGGGCTGTACCACCGATAGGGTCGGTTGGCTACAACAGCTTCCTCGCATTCCAGCCTCTTGTTATATAGGCTCAGGGTCTTACCCAGCTGTGGGCCCAATTAATGGGTTCTTGTTATATTGGTTGCTGTAAATACTGTTCTTCTCACGTCTCTATGGTGTGGCTGTTGGGAAATGTCCTGCCTGGGTCCTGGGACAGGGGCATGGCACTCAATATAGTTAGGAGTAGCTGAGAAATGTGCTCAATCATTCCAGCCTCAGTGAAAGCAATGATCAGTTGATTCATCAGTATAGGAAAGTACAGCATGGAAATATAAAAACTGGTGCTGATCCAAGTTATAACAAATTACAATTCACTTAACTCCTTTAATACAACATATTATTCTAATAGATTGGAAATGTCATTACATTTGAGTAAGACGTGAGAGGCAGGTGTAAAAACCAGTTTTGAGGGCACCACAGTCAAACTGAATTGTCATTCAAAATAAAATTGGTGACAACATTCACGTAGCTGGATTTTGAGATGTATAAACTATGTATGTAAATTAAAAATTGAAGTCCTTAATGTTCTTTATTTGCTTCACCTCATAATTATCTAGCAGAAGCTGTCAGGAGTCCCAGTGCTGTTTTCATCAATAATTCAGAACTGTGTTTCAGAACACAACCTTTGCTTGACATAATAAGCAGCATACACTGTCTCTGTGTTGACTTGAACAGCTTTATCGTGGCAGTTCTTTAACTTCTTTTTGAATCATAAATAACTCCAAAATGCCTATGAGGAAGGATAACATTTTAATGGTTGTTCAAACAGTGCTGCAGTTAGAGACATCTGCTCCCTGAAAGAGCAGTGTAATTTAGGAAGGGAAAAAGTTACACTGATAAAGTACCCACTCAAAAATTGCTAATACTAGTCACCAGGCACTATATTTTCTGAATCAGTGTCTGTACATTAAACTCGTATCTTGAACTTTCTTCCCAGGTTAGGAAGAATCACTGTTATCAAGTTGTCCAGAAAAAGTCTTAATTAAAATTTCTTCTTTGAGGTGAAGCAAGAGATTTTATTATCTAGTCTCTAAAAGGTTTCACTAATCTTGACACTTTAGTCTAGAGTTAAATTTAGAAGCTAGAATGTGAAAGAAGAGAGTTCAAGTTGTTCTGCAGACAATGCCATACACTGTGTCTTCTGGCTGAAGTCAAAGGTCATCTTTGACCCTTGCCTCTGGTAAAGAACTGAGTGACATTTGGAACAACGGCCTCTTTGCAATTTTATAGTGACAGTGGAGTATTTTATTGTATGACCCACAACCTTAGTCCTGCTGGAGAAGGGTAGAGTTGACAAGGTTTGATAAATCATTCATGATGAAAGAATAATTGTGGTGGAAAAATGACACTGAGAGGGAGGAACAAGTGGATATAAATGGTTGTTGTGTTTCCTGCAAATACTTTTAAGTGTCTTTGTCTGCTCTTGCATTTAGAACTTTAGATATCCACATGAAAGGAGGCCAAAGGAAAGGATGTTTATTTGGTGCCCATCACTGTCATTGGTAAAGACTTATCTGTGTATCTGTCTGTTCAAGTGAACTCCTTTTTCAAGAGATGTGATAGCATGCATCTTTCAAAACAAAGCTAAAAAAAGGTATGTTCTTAACTAGCATGCATATATTTTCCTTGCTGCCCTTACAGTCTTTTGTATTTAGGTAAATCTTGATTTGGGGATTCAACATGCTGTTATTGTTGTGTGCCTTCAACTCATTTCCAACTTATGGTGATTCTAAGGTGAACTTATCACAGGGTTTTCTGGTGGCTGAGACTGTGTAATGCACCCAAGGTCACCCAGTGGGTTTCCATGGCCAATAAGGGAATCAAACTCTGGTGTCCAGGATCATAGTCCAGTGCTCACACCCACTATGCCACACTGGCTTCAACATGTTAGTACAGAAAAAAGCTGAATAACAATGGTGGAATCTACAATGGAACAAATCAGTCAACTTCTATGTTCCTTGTTACAGAACTGGTAGGAAACTTGATGGTTCATTTAGTATTTGTTAGATGTACAAAAATTGTGCCTTCCATCCAAAAGATGGTCAGGCATATGTACAACTCTCCTCCTATAAAAATTAACATAAAATAAATGACTGTTAATACTAATAAAAGGGCAGCAGAACGTTAAAGCAGCATAGTCTTTCCTGCTCATCTAAGCCAAAAACTAAAAGTCCAATGCCCAATTGTATAACTTATATACAGCACCAGAGGGGGGAGAGAGAGAGAGACCACCAGGAGACTGTAAGCAGGAAGAAGTTGCTGATTTTGCTGCTGTTTTGAACCTCTACTTCGGTAGTGAGACTTTGCTCTTTACAAGACTCAAGTCCTGGCTCAGCAGGTACTGCCCACCATCAAATCACAGCTGCCTGACCCCTTTAGAATATAAAAGCAGGGCTCTTTCAGGGTGGTCTGCCACTGACTTCCTTTGGGGAAGCCATTTCAGGGGTATATGAGAACAAGGGCTGGTCAGCAAAGGCAAAGGTTTGTTACCTGCTTTTACCATATGCCTGTTAGTGTATTGCATTTGCTGTTAATAGCTACTGATTTGTCTGCCCAATACTGGAAGGATGTCTTTTCCTGAGAAGGAACAGAGTGCACAAATCTAGGTAGCAGCCATTGGAGTTGTACAGGGCGGTGAGAGAAATGAAGTGAGAAGATAATTACAGTATCGTGGAAGAAGGGAATGTACCAGGGTGCTCATTGCCACAAAACTGTCTCCCTGGTCAAATAGCCTGGATAGCCTTGGTGACGGACCCCCTAGGTTGAAAATGTTGCTGTTGAATGCCAGATCAGTGAATAGAAAAACAAGTGCTCTTCAGAATTTGATTCTGGATGAGCGTGCTGACCTGGCCTATGTTGCAGAGACTTGGCTGGATGGGACTGGGGTGGGGAGGGTTTAATTTCTCTTAGCTGTGCCCACCAGGTTTTTCAGCAGCAGGTGAGACCTGGGAATGAGGAAATGGTGTTGCAGTGCAATGATTCCATCCCCCTGAGCAGGTGTCCTATCCCACAGTATTCAGGATAGGCAGGACAAAATATTCAGTTGATGTACTGCCCACCTTGCTGCTCAACAGCCTCCCTTTTTGAGCTAGCTGGAGAGGCCTCAGAATTGATGTTGGAACCTCCATAGATAGTAGTACAGATAGTAGCACTTCAGCATCCATGCTGAGATGCCCATGTTGAGAGTGCTCAAGACTTCATGGCCTCCATGACAATGGTGAGTCTATCCCAAGAGGCATCTGTCCCTATTCAAGGTGCTGGACACACTCTGGACCTTGTTTTTGGTGCTGCATGGAGTGACGGTGATCTTGGTATGGAGGAACTCTCCACAGTTCCTTTGTCACAGACAGATCATTACCTGATCAGGTTAAGACTTACTGGGACTTGGAACTTCTTCAGGGATGGGGGACTGATTAGGATGGTCCATCCCAGGAAGCTGATGGATCCGATTCCTGGTGGCTGTTGGGGATTTTCCTGTCACTTCAGCAGGTGATTCTGTTGAAATTCTGGCTGACTTTTGGAATGGGGAAATAGCCACAATGGTGGACACAATTGCTTCTGAACCTCCCCTCTTGTGGAGTGGAGCCAAACCAGAGAGTTGGTAGTGATGAAGCAAGTGGGACAGAGACCAAAGTGAGGTTGGCAAAAGACTCAAAGCAAGTCTGACTGAACACAGGGTAGAGCCTAAAAAAGAAATTATTTGTTTTTTGCTGCCCTCATTGCATCTGCAAGAAGCCATCTAGCAGAGTGGTCAGAGGTCTGCTACACAGTGTTCTTCAAGTAGGCAATGCAGACATTCAACATTGGTCTCCCAACTCCAGGGGTTTCTGGAGGAAACAGATGATCAAGATCCATTTCAGTCTAGTTTCAGGGGACAGGATGAGGGCAAACAAAATGAAATTTAATTCAGATAAGACAGAGGTAGTCTTGGTCAGTTGGGCGGCAGATCAAGGAGTAGAGAGTCTGTGTCAGGCTATACTCACCTTGAAGACACAGGTTTACAGTTTGGGTGTACTCTTGGACTCACACCCTCGAACCTGGAGGCCCAGGTTTCTGTGGTAGCCGGGAGCACTTTTGTACATATAAAGCTTATGTACACAGTGGTATATCTGGCATAAGCAACGCCTAGGGCAAGCATGGAAGTTGCACCCCTACCTTCTTACCCTTACTCCATACATGCCCCCCCTGTTGTTGTTTTTGTACCCCCATGGCATTAGTGTCTGGGGCACATACCCTACTTGTCCTATGCCAGATATATCTCTGTATGTACCAACTGTTTCTTTAGATGCCAGGCTGCCTTTGAAGACAGTTCAGAAACTTCAGCTGATTCAGAGAAGCTGCAGCCAGATTGTTCACTGGTCACAGAGACCACGTTATGCCTCTGTTAAAACCACTGCACTGGCTACCAGTTTGTTTCCAGGCACAATTCAAAGTGCTGACTATGACCTATGATGAAGAAAACTGATCACAGGAACACGCATCACAAAATTGGTAGCATAGCATTATTGCAGAGATGGTGTGACAGTGATTGTTTCTATACCAGTATGTTTTAATTTCCTTAAACAACCCAATAGCTATGAGACAGCAGCCTGGTGTGATAAAGCCCTCTGCTAGCCGTTTCACTTTTTCCAGAATCATACAATAGTGGGAAGGGAAGGGAGACAAAATCTGTCAGCTCTGAACAACCTGTTTCTCTAATACCTCATTTCCTTCACAGATAAAGCACTTGCAAAATTCCATTTCAGTCTCTACAGTAGAATGGGAGAAACTGGTTGTGTGGGCTGGGTCACATTTCCCTTTATCAATTCTCTGTGAATACCCCTGGGAAGCCAAATAGAGCAGGAAGACAAAGAACTATCTCAAAGATCTCTGCCATTCACCCAGAAGAATGATGCGACATAAGATAATATTTCATCTCTAGTGCCTGGTTGACAAATGCTACATAGTCAACAGCAACCAGTCTATGTTGTATATATACATATTCATAGCAAAGATGGGAAAGAGTGTAGCACAAATTCTTTCTCCTATTTTTATATATCTTCCCCAGGACTTAAATCTGTCTCTGATTTAATGTTAAGGCTCTGAATAAGAAATGACTGTTGAAATAAACACCTTTGGGCTGAAAATGCAGTTTAGCTGAAGAACTTCCAAAAATGTTAGTAATCCAAAGAGAGGTGACCAAAGAGAGAGGGGTGAACCTTTTCCCAATTACTTGTGTGAGATGGCAGCTGTCAGGCAGATAATACTGTTAGGCAGGGAATACAAACAACAAGTGTATACAATTAGCACACTTGGAATTTATAGTGTAATAGAACTAAACCATATTAATGGTCTAGGAGCAGGTTGCCTCAAGAATAGGCTAATCTCATATGATCCTTCCAACTTTATGATCAGTAACACAGGTTCTGCCTTCTATGAGATCAAATAGATTTGCTGGACTCACTTCTTTTTTGTTTCCAGCAATTTCTTGAAGAGAGACAGAAAAGAAAAGTCTTAATAAAATCCATCAGCCCCATCCCTGCCTCGTTCCTCCCTTGGGCAGATCAGTTCTACCCATTCCTAACAGTTTTCTTAAAAAAGTAGATAAGGAGGAAGGCAGAAAAGGTGAGAGGGCAGCAAGCTTCCATTCATCTCCCTGTAGCTGAAATAGCAAAAATGGGTAGGACTGGAAGGGCAGGCTGAGTAAACATCGCATTTTTGCTGTTAGATAGCTACAGAACAGACTACAGTCCTTAGCTTGGAAGGCACAGGAGAGCAGATAAGTGCATGAAGGCATGGGTAAAAATTCATCCCCACAATTCCTTGGCAGAATGAACATGTGCATTGCTGGTATGCTGAAAGTAATTTCACATCTCTTCTGGGTTTTGTTTCAACTGATGTTCAGCCTGTTTTGGGTGGGGGTTCTGGGATTTATTTATTCATTTGTTCACTTTATAAGCTGCCTTGGGAGACAAGAAGTTTACAAAAAGGATAAAACAAGATAAACTAAAAACTTGATAGTTAACAAAAGTTAAAACACAATTAAAACAGCATCAATTTTTTTAAAGAAAAAATAAAGTTAAAAATACAGCAACCAGAGACTCCCTGCGACCAATTGTGCACTGAATGAATGCTTGAATAAGAAAGGTTCTACCTCCTGGCAAAAGGAGAGCAAAAGGAAAGGCCATGGAAGGGAATTCCATAGGTTGTGAAAGCTGCTATAAACTGAACCAACACGGCTGATTTGAGAGCATTTGGGCAGTGTCAGAGAGTCAGTGTGGTATAGTGGTTTGTGCATTGGCCTACAACCCTGGAGACTATTGTTGATTCACCACCCAGCCATGGAAGCCCACTGGTTGACCTTGGGTAAGTTACACAGGCCCTTTCCGCATGAGGCTAGTGAATTGCTTCAGGCCATTTCTTACCGGTTCTTCTGGGTTCGAAACAGGGCGGACTTTCCCTTACGTCCTTCCACAGGGCTACTCTGTATGTTCCACACTGATTCGGAGCAGTGGGAGTTCATAGATCCACACTATCTCTGTGGCTTCCTGTTGTTTGTTCGGTGGGACACGCCCACAGCCTGCCCTCTGCTGATCTCCAGTTTGCATTGGTGTGAATGTGCGCATCTGCACAACTGCACAGGTACAAATTGGCGAGATCCAGGAAATTGAAAAACCTGTTTCTTCCATTCTTCAAATAGCGTGCTGGATGACCACTTTGGGGCGCATTTAATCAGACTTAGGTGTGGAACAAAGGTAAATAGTTCGAACCTAGTCTGCTCCAAGGTGCAGACGACCTCCATGACAAGATGCATTGGCCCATCTTAATTTTCTCATGTGAAAAGGGCCACACTCTCAGCCCCAGAAAACCTTGTGATAGCGTTGTCTTAGGTTCACTGTAAGTTGGAAACGAAGGCACACACCAACAAGGGTAAAAAAATCTCCTGAAAACTTTCAGAAATTTGGGCCTGGGGTGGGTCTCAGAGGAGTCACATATTTCCCATAGGTTGCACTTTCACGGCCACACCATTTTTTAAAGCCTTATATTCACTCCTAACCTTCTAAAACAATAGCAAAACAATTCCCATGAAAGACACAGTTGTTGAAGCTCCCTATAATTCAAGATCTATCTACTTTTTTCAGTCAGCGTTTTAATATTTAATTTATTTTGCTGTTTTTGAGGCATTTTACTGACTGCTGCTTTTAAGTGGCTTTACTCTCAGAGCTTTATTACACCATACTGTTGTTTCACATCACTCCAATCATGCTGTTTAAGGAAATGAAAACATACCGGTATAGAAACAATCATGATCACACTGTCTTTGCAATAACACTATGCAACCAGTTTGGCAATGTATGATTTTGCAATCAGTCCAACTGACCCTGCCTCCCTCCCTGTCTGCACTACCTAGCACATGGGCTATATATTTTCCTTTTTTCTTTGCCAAAACTGTGCAGATGGGTTATGCCATGAAAGTTCCTTCCTATTTTAGCGTTGTTTTTCCTGTCATGCCAAGATTTTGCTCTTCCAGAGTCACAGTTTTTCTGTTATGCTGCCATGTTGACATTTTGCCCTTTCAGTTTGCCTGTCCTGCTGGCATTTCTACATTCTTTCATCACAATTAACACCAAAAGGGAAAATAAATAAATAAAAATAGGTATCTAGGAAGGGAATAAAAGTAATGTTCTTTAGCTGCATCTGGACAGGCATAAATTCCCCATCTCTCATCTTGCATATGTATTCCCTTTTGTTTTTCCCTTTGGCATAACAGCATCATTGCAATGTGTTGGTGACCACCAAGGCAGTGCAAAAAAATAAAAATTAAAAGAAGGTACTGAGGAATGGAATAGAAGCAATGTTATTCACCTGCACCATGATATCCAGGATACCAGAGGTGCCATGATGTCTGGAATGCCAGGGGTGCAATGCTTGGGGATAGGGAGGGGGAAAGGGGAGAATAATGCCCACTGATACCACATAACTGCTGCGATATCAGCACTGCAGAGGAATGAAAGGATCTCATGAATAGGCAATACTTGGAAAAACAGCTTTGCTGGAGCGACTCATGGATACTTCCCATGAATGAATACAGATGACCCAATAATGATGGGAATGCAATCCAACAACTGGACAGTGACGCCATGTGATAGGGAGAGATCATAATGGAACTAAGCCAGTGGAAGTGTGCAACACACCCAGTGTGTGATAAAGCCCTGTGTGTGTGTGCTCCTAGGAAGCCCCTTCTGAAAGAGATTAGACTGGTACCCTCCTTGCAAGGGAAAACTTCTTTCTTTCAGGAGGCATTTCAGGGGGAAAGAGCCTTGCAGAATGTGCTGTGCTGTCTACATTTATTGTCCTTTTCATTGCTTCTACTTTTATTGATAAATTTATTGTATTTTTAACTTTTGTATGATCTTTTTTCACTATCAGTTTTAAGTTTGGTAAGCTGCCATGACTCCCAGACAGAGAAAAAAGATCAGTAGCTAACTAACTATTGCTTTTCTGATGACTATGTTACTATTTTATGGCTTATTTTTATTGTTTTCAAATCTTTTTAATTAAAATTTAAAATTACAGATTCGGATTTCACAGAGTCCACTTTATTCATATTCAAAATATACGATTCTAGAAATAAAAGAGCGATAATTTTACATATGGCCTCAGAGTGTTGCATATCTCTATCTCAGCCTCCTTTTCTCCTCCAAAGATTAGGACTCATTTTAAGCATCAGAAGTAGGAAAGGTAAGCCCTGTTCTGGAGTCCTCCTCCTCTTCCATTTGTGCCTCACTTTCCCCCCAAAATAGGATTCAGGACAAATACTGGGATTCAAGGCAGCTTGAATTCCAAATATCTGTGTACTTTGAGAAACAAATCTGTACACACTGAAAGAAAAACAAAAGCTAGATGCAAGAGATTTATTTATTCTTTTTAAAGGTAAAAATATCCAGCCGTGGGAGCCTTAATGTACAGCTGGTGCAGGCTTAACTGCAAGTTTATCACTGCATCTGCATCACCTGGATTTTGTGAAAACTAGATCTTAATTAAGCTGGAAAAAAGCTGCCTACATAAAAATTACCTGGCAGCAATTATAACAATACCATCTAAGAATGGGAACTGAGCAGGCCATTGATTTAAACCTCTGCCATGAGTGTTCACTTGGATTTACAGGAAGCTGCACATGACATTTCATTAGTATCACACTGAATTAACTTTATAGCAATGTAATGCTTAATCCAATTTTGGCTTAGTGTTATTAATGATATTGCTAGGGAAATAGTTTTAAGGCCATTAAACAGACGTATGTACTGCTGCCAAGCCTGCTACCAATATCTAATGGCATCACAAAAATAATACTGTTGAAAAGAGGGAATTGGAAATGGAAGGATCACACTTCCCGGTGACTTAATCTTTTGCATTTGGAAGGACATCAAACCACATTAAAAATATGCCCTGCAAGAGCTGCTTTTGTAGGGAGCACTGTGCATATACAAAGACAAATGAACCCTTCATTCTGCTTGCTAAGAGCCTGATACTCATGCAGGGCATGCGTAAGCCCTGCCATGAAAACAAAGGCGAACCTTCTTGCCTCCCCTCTCACCAATAATAGCAGATTAGGAGTAATCAAAGCTTTACAAGCAGAGCACACTAGACCTCAGAAATACCTAGGCTAACACTTGAGTTTAAAACCAAACTTCTTCAATAAGGACTTTTTTGGACTGTGTTACATCAGGGGACTAGGAAAGCTTAGATGTATCAATATCATACAGAGATAATTCAGAAAACATACTGGCAGGCAAATCCTTGTTATGCAGAATGCATTTTTCTTCTCCCTCCTGGCCTGCTGTTCCTTCTGCCAGCTATGTTTCCAAGTGTTTTATTGCCTTCCTTTGGCATAGTAAGCAATGCCATTAACTTCACACACTTGCTGCCCAGTTGTGTAGGTTGGCAATCGTTCACACAGCTGACTCTGGGAAACTTCAGAAGCTGAAATTAACTGGCCCTGGGAATTTATGGATTGATTTGGATTGTAGCGGATGTCAGCATATTAATTCAAAGATATGATTGTTGTTCAGCAACCCCCTCCCCCTGTTGTTTGACGAGGCCACACCAATTTAACAATCCTGATTTACCAGTCTGTGTACAGTAACAATTTGTCTACAACAATGTTTCTCAAACTCTAATCCTCCAGGTGTTTGGGACTGGAATCACTGATCATTGGCCAAAGCAACTGGGATTTCTGGAAGCTGAAGTCCAAAACACCTGGAGGACTAGACTACGAGAATCACTGGTGTACAACATGGTACTATTCAAAATAGTCTCTGCTATGCACCACCTTTGAATCCACTCATCAAATACACTTTGGAAAAACTCCTTCAGACACTGCCTGGTCCAGCATCTGATAGTATCTTACACTTCGCTTTCATCATGCAAGTGTCATCTCTGAAGGCTTTCCTTCATCTGACCATACAAACGGAAGTCTGAGGATGCCAGACCAGGGCTGCAAGGCAGATGTGGCACCACTGATAATCCCATCTGTGCAAGAATCTGTGATGTTGCCAAAGAAGTGTGGCATTATGCATTATCGTGGTGTAACTGGATTGCATTTAGCTGCTTCTGTGGTCTTTTCTTATGGATAGTTTATTGAAGTTTCTGTAGTGGCCACTGATCATCATTGTCCCATGCTGAAGGAAATCAAGCAAAATCACTTCCTTGTTATCACAGAAGTCATTCACCATCATCTTCTGTGCTGAGTGTTAGCTTTTGAATTTCTTTTGTATAGGAGAGGTGGAGTGTTACCACTCCATGGACTGATTCTTGTTCTCTGGGTCATACAGGTATGCCCGTCTCACTGCTGGTACAAAAATTCCCAAAAAAGTTGTCCTTGTAGGCTTCAAGTGCTGCCAATAGTTCTGAACACATGTGCAGTCTCTTCTCTTTCAAATCGGCTGTTAATTGATGAGGAACCCACTTGGCACACACTTTCCTGTATCCAAGGTTGTGAATAATCCACTGAACAACACTGTCACCAGAGCCAAGTCCCTCAACAATCTTTTGGAAGTCATATGCTGGTTTGCAAGAATCACGTTGTCCACACTATTTTGGATTTGCTGTCCACTACTACTGATGTCCTTCCACTATCTGGTTTATCATCAACACTAGTTTTGCCTTCTTTGAAGCTTTTCACTCATCAATTGTTGCCTCAACACACACATTTCTGGGTCTTGGCAACAGTAGGTGGGTGTTGGCAACAGTACATCCTTCTTTGATTAAGAACTCAATGACTTCTCTTTGCTTCTGCTTCATATCCATGGTTATACAACACCTAGAAATAACAAAAATTCTGCCAGTCATGCAGTGAGAATTACACTAGCTGGTGGCATAATAGCATTACCTTTGGATTAATAGTTTCAGAAAAAAAGTGGCACACAGGCATTACTTTCAATATGACCCTCATAGATGATTTATTAATATTCCTTTTCTTGTATAATGTGGATCAGCAACACAGCAAACTGTTTCCATAAAAGAACACTGCTGAACAACACTTGCACTTGTGGAACCACTGTTTTCTGTCTCATTTTCTTATGTGGTCAAGACTTAATTGAACAAAAGACACCTCTTTCTACCTCTCCTCTTCCCACATAAATGTGGTAGATTGGCCTTTCAGCTTTTTATCAACAATGACTTCTTGTTCATACACAACAATCAAAATCCATAAACTTCACTGGACAATTTTCCTTTAAAGATATTTACAGTTTCTGTCATGTTGACTTTGGTTCTGTCTTTCATTCTCCTGGAAGGTCTCTATGTAACTACAAAGAGGCAAAGTGTTGTGTTGTTTATTGTCTGTTTCTATGCAATGACTAATCCCTAGTCCATCATATGAGATCACTTAGACATGTAAATGAATTAATTACATTGTCAGAGTAGTCTTAAGTAGAGCTGTGAGGAGCAGAGTAGAAAATATGCCATCTCATCCTTGGCTGGCAAGCTCATGCTGGTCAGGACATAAGGTATGTGTGTGGAAATGGATCCAGGAGGAGTTTTGTTGAGTCTATACTGTATGGTTCATATGACCATGATAAAAGGATGGATGGATGGATGGATGGATGGATGGATGGATGGATGGATAAGACAGACAGATAGATAGATAGACAGACTGAGCTTTTACCCTTCACCAGCAGTGCTCTTCTCAACCAGCACATGCCTGCAAAAGGACACCCATCTGCCAACATTTTGAAGGTTAGAACAGTGGGCTCAGTCAGCAAAATAAATATTCGAACGCAATTGTTTTCTTTTTCCAAAGGCTGCCTAGCCTTAAATCATGCTCCCCATACAGTACAACTCTCTTTGAAATTCTTACTTTGTGTTGTTTTGTCTGCATTTTCCTGCACTGCAAAATCTCTCCTTGCAAATGACCTTATCAGAGAGAAGGTGTAAGAAACTGCTAATGAAACAAGCAAATCCTAAAGAGATTATTTTACAAGGGACCCTGACCTGAACTCTGAGATCACAAACACTTAAGGGCATTTTTAGCATTATGACCAGGTGATTGTATTTGCATGACTGCATGAATAAACCTTAATTCCCACCCCCTCCCAAACTTCTTTGAAATTAAAGTTTACAACCTTTACAGGAAATAGATATTGCTGAAAAATAGTACTTTCAAGCATCTGTGCATGCACAGTTGGAGGCAAGGAAATTAGCCCCCAAAGAACTGGTGTTGAGAGCTTACAATGCTCTCCATGTTGCTAACCCCGCTTTATATATGTGTTGCCCTCAGCTGTGGCAAGAGTCAAATAATTACTAAGTGAGAAAGAACCTCAAGACTTTTTTTCTTGCCTTGCTTGCTTGCAAGTTGTGGGCTTATGAGTTTTCTCAGGACTCTACATTGTCCCAATAATTTTTAATGTCCACATGAATGCACTGGAAGAATTCTGGGTCTGAGTCTCATTACTGTGTTGATGACACCCAGTGTTTACTCACTCTCAGTGTTTCTCCTACCTTCCTTGTCTTTTCCAGCTGTTGTCAAGGGGGCTGAGGAGGTCCTCAATTACCATCTAGATGCAATTGCCTGGTGACTGGAGGTAGTCAAGCAAAGTGAGGAACATTCCAGAAAAGAGCCTAAATACCCTTAAGGCACCAGATCCTATCCGATTTTGGAAGCTAAGCAGGGTCAGCCCTTGTTAGTACTTGGATGGGAGACCACCCACAGATACCAGGTGCTGTAGGCTGTATGTCAAAGAAAGGAACTGGTAAAACCACCTCTCAGTATTTGTTGCATAAGAAAAACATTTGAGGAAGACTATGTTCAATAGGGTTTTTGGATTAAAGTGTTAGTTTTACAATATTTCAGGAGTGATTTAGAAAGCAGCAATTGATTGTTATTAATATTTTCCTTTTCCTTTTAAAAGGGAGCTCATGAAATCTCTCATCCAGGTGCTGACCAGGTTCACCCCATATTTGTTAACATGTTGAGTCTGGATTAGTTTGTTCTAATACCAAATTTATACTGAACACTGAGTGTATGTACTCTATATCAAATAAGTTGTTTTTGTCTTATTTGAATGTTTCACTTTTCAAGGAGAAAGCTATATTAATCTATTTCAGAAGAAATCTATCAGTTTGAATGTATCAATAGCATGTACAGCTTGATATGTTAGCTGTTGGCTCAGTTTGTAATACGATAGTTGCTGTGTTTTGAAGTGCTGATTCCGCACAATGTCCATAGGTATCCCGTGTATTGCACATTACAACAATTTAGACAGTATATTATGAGAGGATTGTCCTAGTATTATGAAAGTGGGCAGAATAAACACGAAAAAGGAAAAAGTGTATTAGCTCCACCCCTTTCATCCCTACTTCTATCATGCTGTGTTCATGGGGTACAACAATATGGAAAGAAGATATGTTTTCCTCAGTGGAGGCTCCGAACATAATCTGGAATGCTGGAGAATGGCATTCTGGATCACTTGGAGAGCTGCAGTGGATAGTGGATAGTGGAACACTCATAAAACCTGGATTATACACATCATAGATAATAGAAACAGAGGTGGAATGGGCTGGATAAGCATACTTACCTTCCTCACATACATACATCTGTTATATATGAATAGAGCCCAGTTCTGTGCCATTTGCGGTACATGTTTGAAAATTTTTAAATGTTTATAAAAGTTTGCTGCTAAACATTGTATTAAAATATTTAGATTATATTTTTGTACTAGATCCAGAATTACCCTTCCAAGAATGGAAGGACTCCTTCTATTGGCAGAAGGGACTGAAATTCAGTAAAGAAGGAAGAAATAGCAGAGAGGGGAGTAATTTTCACCAGTGCTCCCTAGAACATTCCACAAAACTTCCGAATGGAGTGAGCTTTGGTGGAGTTAGCAGTTGTAAAAGTAAGGAAGATATTTAATAATCTATTCTGTTTCTCTTGTAAGAACAACACATGGGGCCTTATCACACTACACTGTTATAGCTCTATTATATCACTTTAACTGCCATGGCAATATCTCATGGAATCATAGGATTTGCAGTTCAGGGAGAGGCATTTATAATTCTGAGCTAGAGAGCTCCAGTGCCTCACCAAACTACAAAACTCCAGAATTAATTGCCAGGCAGTTAAAGTGGACTAATAGTGTTATAACACTGTAGTGTGACAGGGACCATGGATAGAGTTCTACCCATAGGTACTCTGAATCTCAGCCTTTGGCAACAGCAGATTTACTTCTCATAGTTTTCCATTTAGATTCATCTGATTTATATTTCAAGTATTCTATACAGAATAGCTAACTTCAGACTAATGCGTTAGGAAAATACTGCATGTTTGCTCAATCAGAGGTAAATATTAGATTGGAAGTTTCCCTCCCCACCCCCCAGCCTATTCACTTGGTTGTTGCAAAAGAGTTGTTTGAAATGAAAAAAATAAAAAGACTGATTTTACTCAGTAGCAGCAAATTACGGTAAAGAAGGCATGTGTCACATCTACATTCTCAGCACTGCTGAGTTTTATTGCTCATGGTAATGTGCCAAAAATATAATTAAATGAATTGGGAAGAATACAGCACATTTTCTTTATTGCCTGTGGGTAAGACCACCTCATGAAACATTATTTTAGTCTGGTTAGATGAATTATGTAGTCATAATTTTTAAATGCAAATATGGCAATTGTATATGCCTGGACTTACACATTTGTTTATATCATGAGATTTTCTTTGAATGAACAACTTGTAGAAAGGCAATAAAAACTCACCATCCACGCTGCAGTACACTCTATCTATGCCGTTCATCCTTGTTTCTGTTGTAAAGATCTACAAACATCTCATCTTGCTGCTTCATATATACCAGGCAGAGATTCAGTAAGCTAAGCCATCCTGAAGATGCTGAGTGGCCAGTAAAGGCAGAAGATAAACTATAGAAATAAGAAATGTATAAATAGTCATCAAGCTACTGCAGATGAACACATATCATTCTGTACTCCTTATGCCAGAACTTCACCACAGATAAACTCTGAGATGAACCCAGATAAACAGCATCTTACAAAACTGGTCAAGCCCATTGATCATTCCTTTTGGTCCATGTGGAAACCAATGACACCAATGACACCAGCTTCAAGAGATCTTAAGGGATTATGAGGCTCTGGGTAGGAAGCTGAAAAACCTTAATTCACAGGTTTCTTCTCCTAGTTGAAGGACACACCCCAGGAATGGAGAGAAAAAAAGGGGGAGGTGAACTACCGGCTCTACAGCTGGTGCTGCCAGGAACAGTTTGACCATCGCCCATGGTATCATGAAGAGTGACTTCTCTGGCAAGAGATGGGTTGTACCTCACAGCAGTTGACAGGAACATTTTTGCTAAGAGTCTCATAAACCTAATTAGGAGGGCTTTAAACTGAGTTATGAAGCAGGGGAAGGCGACAGTATTCTTGAAGGTAGGAGTTAATCAAGTGCAAGAGATAATAGTCTGAATCTTATAGGGGGAACTTGGCAAACAGTACATGAACCCAACAGTGGGAGGTGGATTTGTAATTGGTTGACCAATACAACCCAAAGCATGTTCACCAATGGCTCCTCTTCATCTTGGAGAGAAGTGACTAGTGGAGTGCTATGGGATTCTCTCCTGGGCCCACTTCTCTTCAACATCTTTTTCAATGATTTGGATTAGGGAATAGAGGACATTCTTAACAAATTTGCAGGTTACTTCAAAGTAATTGGGGTAGCTAACTCCCCAGAAGACAGAATCAGAATTCAAAATGACCTTAACAGATTAGAGAGCTGGGCCAAAACTAATAAAATGAATTTCAACAGGGAGAAATGTAATTTTCTACATGTGGGCAGAAAAAATTAAAATACGATGACTGACACATGCCTTGACCACATGTGAAAATGATCTAGGAGTGTTAGTAGTCCACAAGCAGAATATGAGTTAGCAATGTAATGGAGCCGCTAAAAAAATCCAATCTGAGTCTGGGCTGCATCAATAGGAATATGGTGTCAAGGTCAATGGAAGTGATAGTACCACTCTATTCTGCTTTGGTCAGACACTACCCAGACTACTGTGTCCAGTTATGGGCACCACAGTTCAGGAAGGACATTGACAAGCTGGAACATATCTAGAGGAAGGTGATCAAAATGGTAGAAGGCCTGAAAACCATGCCCTATGAGGAGTGACTTAGGCAGCCAGATATGTTTAGCCTGGAAAAGAGGAGGTTAAGAGGTGACATGATAGCTATGTTTAAATATTTGAAGGGATGAAGAAAGCCTGTTTTCTGCTGCTCCGGAGTAAGACAGAATAATAGCTTCAAACTTCAGGAAAAAAAAGATTCCATTTAAACATTAGGAAGAACTTCTTGATAGTGAGAGCAGTCTAACAATGGGATGTGACTATGGTGGAGTTTCCTTCTTTGGAAGTTTTTAAACAGAGGCTGGATGTCCACTGCCCAGAATGCTTTGACTATATATTCTTGTATGCCGGGGGGTTGGACTTGATGGCCCTTGTGGTCTCTTCCAGGTCTATGACTTTATGATTTTGCTACATATACAGTTGGCCCTCCACTTTTTTGAGATTTAGAAGTGCAAGACCTTCACAAAAGTGAGAAAAAAAACCCATGAACATTTGCCTGAATAAGCAAGTGAGGGAATGCATGTGTGCACCTTCCCTCTTCCTACTCTCCATCCCAACCCCTTGTCCCCTGTTTACCTGCTCGAATGTGAGGGAACGAATGTGCATGTCTTCCCTCCTCCCACTCCCCCATTCCATCTCGTTGACCCCCTCCTACTGACCTGCCCACCCACCCACCCAAATATGAGGGAACACATGCAGTGTCTTCCCTCCTCCCTTTCCCCAGGCATGTGAGTGCAGGAGAAAAGCAGTGGCAGCAGCAGATAATCCATGAATAATAAAATTTGTAAGGATCAAGTAGGCTGTGCACCTCCATGCTTTGATACAGCTTAATTGGTGAAATATGATTTAATTGGCAAAATGTATTAATTGGCATAAATGTGAAATATACTCTGCAATGGTTGCATGGCAATTCTGACTAAGAGGAAAAGCTGACCGAACATGTGCATTGCAAAATGAGGTCAGAAGAGTTCTCAAGGTGTAGCCAGGTCATAGTCAGGAGATCACCAGAAACTCCAGCAATAATGAATTTTCAATTAGTCTCCAATGACTCAACCTTTAAGAGACAATAAAGGCTGGGATGTTCCCTCAGGACAGCTGATTGTCTTATGTTAGAATCCAACTCCCTGCCTGTGCCTCTCTGCCAGCAAGGGAAGGGATGCAAAAGTACTTGCCCAAGAGGAAGAGGCAGTGGGGAATTTACAATGCAAACAAACAAGTGGAAACGCTGAGCTGAGCCAGGTCAAGGTCGAATCCAAGAGGTTCAGAAAGCCGAAGGTCCATCCAAAGGGTTGTGAGACCTCACGTAGTGATTTGCTTCAAGCAAACAGCAAGCCCTACTGACAGACTTAGATAGTTGATGAGAACGGGTGTTCCTTATCACTGTTCTGTTTTCTTAATCTTGCCAAAACAGCTTCCCTCTGAGCTGCTTGTTTCTGTCTCCTCCTTGATTGGAAGCTAGGGGGCAAAAGTGAATCAAATTCCTCTAAATCATTTCTGGCCCTCTCTCTCCCTCTGGGGCTGGCTGCAGCAACTCTGCCTCCGCTTGTCTTTCAACTGATGAGGGTGTTTGCAAACTGTTTGGTCTGAGCTATCATCTATCACATCTTAACTCCTCTCCCTCTGTCCAAACAAGCTTTCCTTTTGTCCCCACACTTGTCCAATAATTAAAGAGCTATGAAGGCTACCATTGGCCCCTTGTCACTTAGCACTAAGGCTATTATTATCTTATTCTGAACCCCGCTGCCCATTGTCCGAACTTCATTGTTTACCTTGCCAGACAGCCATTAGCACCTTAGCCCTCCAGGCAGAAACAGAGTATTTAAAGCCTAGTTTTGGGCCATTCAACTTGCAGTACACAGATCGCTGGTTGCCATTCTGCCACTCCAATTTCTGTTGGTGTACTATCCTTAGACTTGCTTCTAAGCCACATTGCCACTTCTTCACTTCCCTTCTGGATTGGTAAGTATCACCCACTTCAGCTTACATTTCACTATCCAAAACTTTCCTCCTTTTTTGCTAGCCTTGTGTGATTGTGTGACTGCTTGGATCTTGTGTGTGTGATTTTAATTCTCCCTATAAAACAATTAAGTTTACTTTTTGGATCTCTGGCTGGGTCTTCCCTGCACTAGTACTGGTAAACATAGGTGTAAAAGGTCTCATAAAATTACCTCCCTCTAGCAGGCTTCCTCATTGAGCTAATATTTCCCACCTTTTCACAGAGGTACTGGCATTGTGGGTGGACCTTTCAGTCACATTTTGAGGTAACAGGCAAGCTCACAAATATGGAGCAACGATTGTCCTCACAACTCTGGAACACAGGTCTTAAGTATCTGAGTTGCCTAGTGTATATTGAAGAAGAAGCAGTAAGATTGTAACAGTTTAGATCAGTGGTTCTTAACCTTTTCTTTATTAGGGACACCCTATAAATATAGTTTGTTGCTAGGGACACCCAAGATTTAACTCAAAATTTAAATATTAAAAGATTTGTTTAAATATTCAAATGTTTATTAAAGAGTTCTGGAGACTAAGATTCAAACCCCTGCTCAGACAATGGGTGAACTTGGCCAAGTCACATTGTCTTAACGTTAAAGGACAGCAAAGGAAAAACCCATCTCAATGAATCTTGCAGAAAAAATGTGTCTTAGAACTGCTGTAAATCAGAAGTGATTTGAAGGCACACAACAACAAGGTGCTGCTGATGGGGTGTGTGTCTGTCTAGCCTTCATACTTATCCCCTTTGAAAACTGACTTATGATGACCCTAAGGCAAACCTATCAGGGGGGGTTTCTTGGAAAGATTGGTTGTCTTTGGCTTTCTCTGAGACTGAGAAAATGTGACTTGCCTGAGGTCACCTAGTGGGTTTCCATGGCTGAGTGGGAAACCCTGCCCTCCAGAATCATAGCTTGTGTGTTCACACATGCCTGCTGCTGTGTCCCTTTTGTCACGAATACATGGTGTGGGTGTGGGTGTGGATGCTGAAACTGCTCCCTTGGCATCTGCCTCCCCCCCATGCACTTTCACATCCCTGTTGCTGCTGCTAATGTCCACCAGCAAGGCTTTGCAGACCCCCTGTGAGGGGTCTGGGACCCCGGGGTCCCCAGACCCCAGGTTAAGAACCACTGGTTCAGATGTATTTACTAATCAGGAATCATAGTAAGATCTATAATCTGAAACTGATGTGTGATGCTGAATTCATTCTCTGTTCCCAGCAAGATTTAGCTCTCAAAACAAACATTGAACATGAAATCTAAACCATTCAAGTCCCATATTTCTAAGTCTGACATTTTCAAACATAAATCTTTATAGTCACAAAACATTAAGTTCAGAGGCAGTAATGAAAACTCACGTTTAGAATCCAATCAGTTTGAGAGGTGTTACAAATACCTGTTTCATTGCTAGCTCTGTGCTACATGGCTTGGCAGCCATTTTTGTCACTGTCTCTTCTAGCATTTGCTCCAAGACATTTGGCTCATAGAGCAGTCTTGTGGGGGTACTTGACAACCACCTGTCAGTTCAAACAGTGATTAGCTATTCATTACCTGCTGCTTTTTAGAAGTAACTAGGTCATGCTTTTTGATATTTGAAGGGTGGCACATTACTATTTAGCAGGAAATATACTTAATTTTTTTAAAAAATGTCTGAAAATCTTTCCAAATGACCTTCACAAAGCAATGTTTCAGCAGCTATGAAAAAATGCTTCTTGTTGTACTAGAATGTATTATATCATATTTTCATCAAAACTAGGACTCAAGATGATACCAGTTCTTATTTCGTGAAAAGAACATTGTTAGGATGTCCCTCCCCTCTAGTAAATGAGTTTCAGGAACATAGACTATATTACCTGAAATTTTCCTTTCCAATCTCTGACTTCAACTCTATTCTACCTCTTTTTTCCAGATCCAGGAGAAAGTGGTTTAGTAAATCTATGTGGAATTAACAGACAAACCAGATTTCGGTGGACAAAAAGCTTATTTGAAGGCTGAAACAGCAGATGGCACAAGATAGGTGTACAGCTCAGGAGGGCATCTCAGGGGGTAAGTTAGGCTATTACAAGGCATGAGGAATTAGACAAAGTTTCTTGATTTTTCATCTGGCTTTGGGTAGTTTCCTTAAGCATAGGATCAACCCCCAATTTCTCCATGATTGTCTATTTATTTAACACTCCCCCCCACCACACACCTTTGGTATTCCTTTCCAAGCTCATCATGACTCATAACAATTTTAAGAAAAATGAGTTCTCTTGGTAACATTTCAAGAAGAATGCTTCTCCACTTAATTCTGAAATCAGTATTAATTTTCAGAATGGAAATAGTTTACAGGGAGCTACAGATGAATTAATCACTGCTGCATAATAACCCTTACCTGATTTATGCCTGGTAAAGGAACACTACTTTCTATTTTTTATTATGACCTTCCTGTCTTTGAAAGCTACTTCCTCCGCTTTACATGGACTAATAGATCATATTGTGCTCTTAGCAATACTTTTCATAGACTTGTGAAGCTGCACAGCATTACCATGAGAGCAGAATTTGTTGCAGTCTTAGACTCTAAACAACCTTATTCATTAGGAGTGACATCCTGTTGCTGACCGAGCAGCTTATGTGGTTAGCGTATGCATGGTTTATGCATGTGTGTGTCCTTTTGGATGGGGTACAGGGAGCTATTCTCTAGCCCTTTGCACTGTGCCCGAAAATCATAGAATCATAGAAATGTAGAGTTGGAAGAGACCACAGGGGCCATCCAGTCCAACCCCTTGCCATGCAGGAACACCCTCAAAGCACCCCCACAGATGGCCATCCAGCCTCTGCTTAAAAACCTCCAAAGAAGGAGACTCCACTAGACTCTGAGGCAGCATATTCCACTGCCAGACAGCCCTGACTGTCAGGAAGTTCTGTCAGGAAGTTCCACCCTCCAGCAGTTGTCAAGCCCCAGAAGGGGTTGCTCCTGCTATTGCTGCAGCAGAACCATTGGGGAGGGCAGGAGTTGAAGCAGTTCAGCTTATGAACATGTGGCTGCTCTGGGCTTCAAGGGGAATGAAAAAGAGCATTGTACCCCATTTGTGAACATACACTTGAGTCTTTCCCACCCTGAGCGGAGACCAGTTGCTTCTTCATCATCCAAATTGCCTTCCTGCTCTGTCCCCTTCCCACCAGTAAGCAGAGCTGCTAGGAAAGAGAAAGACATGAAACTACACAGATGGAGTTTCAATGTAGGATGTCAGACTAGGTATTTCATTTGCTCTAAAAGCATCTGAAATCAAATTATATATTTGTTATATTTTCAAATATATAGGTATATGTTTCTGAATGATAAAAGGACTGAGTTGTTTGAATGATATTTAAAATGGTTGAAGCATTATATAAGGGCTCCTTCAGACATGTTGTGATAGACAGTGAGCTAAGGTGGGAAGGAGCTCTGCGTATACATGCAGAGAAAATGCAGACTGAACCAAATGAACTCTGGCTCAGTATAATCTGTGTGAGGAAGCTCAAAAGGCTTTCTCTTATGTATGGTGTGGAAAAGGGGGTTAGGAAACTTTCTTTCCCTCTCTCATGACATTTCATCACATTTCTTTAGGTTTGTCCAAACAATCTGAATGTTGGGAGATTTACAACAGACAAAAGGAAGTATTCCTCAGCAGACCATTGTTAAGTTCAGGAATTTGCTGCCACAAGTTGTGATGACAGTCACTCTCTTAAATAGTTTTTTTTTTATAATATGAATAGTTTAAATATTACTCTCTTAAATAGTTTTAAAGGCAGGAGATTTATGGAGGCTAGGTCTGTCCATGAACACATGTCATGATGGTGGAGCCAGCTCTAACATTGAATAGAGTGAGGTGGCTATCTCAGGAAGCAGATTAGGGGTGTTATGAAAGGATAGCAAGTTAGTAGTTATTTGTTATTGCTAGAAAGGGGAAAAGGTTTTATGAAATACCACAAAATAATGTGGCTGGTTTTACAGAGATTGGGAAAGTTGCTTTTTTGAGCTACAGTTCCCATAGTTCTCCTGCCCATATGGCCAGTGGCCATTTTCAATGCTGTGAGAATACTTAACAGAAAGACCATAATTTGCTACTACATCTAAATAGTATCTACTGCGGTGATGGTGACTTCCATGTCTACTTCAAGTTTTAGTCCAAACTTTAAAGAAGATATGTAAGGGCCTTTGTGCACTACACTGCTATAGTGCTATTATTCCACTTTCAACATCCTATGGAATCTGGCAGTTTGCAGTTTAGGGAGAAGCATTTAGAATTCTCAGCCAGAGAGCAATTTGGCCTCAGAATTCCACAGGATGTTGAAAGTGGAATAATGGCACTATAAGTGTAGTGTGGAAAGGCCCTAAGATACTGGACCTAATCCCCAAAATAGTTTCAATGCCACATATAGCTTCTCTAAAGCTCAAAGTAAAGTCTGCTAATGAATTCACTCCTTTGCTGATCTGAAAGCCATAGAGCACAATGTCCCAAAATTGGGAAAACCTTATAAAATGTCTATACACTGTCTCCAACTAAAAACGTACTGCCTCTGAGCAAGCCTAACAATGGCAGCATCAATGGGAACAAATGCTGGTGGCCCTGATGGGAATTAAATAATGGCATCTGTCCACTGGTCATTTGTGTGACATATCCTTGTAGAATCACTGGGGAAGGGTCATTTTGAGGAATACTGAAAGAAAGAAAAATGCTTGTCATTGTAAGGCTGTAACCCAACCAATTCTACTTGAAATACACTTATTAAAATGGAATCTTGTTTCTCTAAGAATGCACAACTTTAATTTAAGCACAACCCTTCTAATAAAGTCACAGTTGCAAATAACTCAGCAGGAGAGATTTGTGGGAGAAACTGTGTCATATTTTAAATGGCTGGAATGAAATATGACATACATCTTTGCACTCCATGCAAGTGCATAAAAATAAATCCAAGATGAATGAATCTTGGCACCCTTTTTCATATGAATCTCTGACTGTAGTGGGATTTGCTCAGGCTGTTTTAGACACTGTTAAGAAGTTAGGGAAAGCAAAGCAAAATTACATTACAAAATAGGGTAGGAACATGCAAACGTATGTCACAATGAGCAAGGATGGTATTTAGAGACATGTGCCAGAATCCTATCTCACCTTTTACTTAATATAATTTTACATTACAGAGGGGCTAACAAACCCTGTTAGTGAATTGTGAAGATGCATATTGGGACAATGGCAAGAACACCTAAAACATATTCATGCCAGATGAACAATGGGACCATTGCGCATGACTCCCATTGCACATTGGGCAGTTTGCTAAATAGTAACATGGTGCTCTACTAGATATGGACATTAAGGAACTGACCAGTTCTAATTTCTACACAGGATTCTGGCCAAGGTATAAATTACACCTTCTTCATGAGTAAGCTTACCATTATAGTTAAGCTTACCTAGCTGCTATCTACGGTTTCTTTCACTGAAAAAACTGGACAAGCAGAGAGCTGCAACTGAAAATAGATGCATTTTTTCTGCTCTTCCTCCACAGTGTGTAAATGCAAGATGTGCAAGTATTTCATATTGTGTTTGGCTGTTCTTGTTCCACATCATTGGCTGCTGCTGCAAACAAGGATGAGTGTCTTTTCAATGAGAGCTCAAGGTTTGCCTCCTGGATTTGGGCCCAGTTTGAAGAGTGGAGTGGCTTGGCTGCCTCGGCCTGTGTCTGAAATGGACAGAGAGTTATGTTAGTTCTGCTGCACATCTGAGAGGCTTTCAATGATTCATATAGTTGTAAGAGACCTTAAAAGTCTTCTAGTCCATCTCATTCCTGATGCAAGAAATTTGTTGCCACAACAGCACTGATAGCATAACATCTAATGAAGAATCCACCACCTTTTTGAAGGAATTTGTTTCACTGTCAAACAGCTTGTTCTGCAGGAGGTTCTTTATAACATTTAATTCAGATCTTTTGTGTAATTTGAATATGTTGCTTCAAGCCCTATCACCTATCAGAGCAACAGAAAACAAATCTACTTCAGCCTCTCTAACACAGTCCTCTCAGCATTTGAAGGTGGCTGTGATATTATCCCTTAATTGTTCCTTCAAAAATGAACTTCCAGGTGACATGTGATCAATATTATTCTTTTGTAGATGCATTTCAGTTAGTTAATATCAGCCTTAAGCTGCACATTGCCCAGGTTAAGAACCCTGTTTTGGTTCTTTGTAATCAAGGTCAGGATCCAATTTTCTCCTCACGTTGATGGAGGAAGCACTGTCAGAAGTATAAGAAGAGGTGCCTGCAACAGGATACTCTATTTTCAATTCTTCATGGCATCCATCTCTCTGCTCTGTAGGATTCCCTAGCTCTTCAGAGCTGACTGTGAAGCTGTGGACCTCTGTCTCTCTCTCTCTCCAGCAAGAGAAGTGGCCAATTACAGGACTCACCTCCTGTCAGCAGAAGTACCTAGCTGTATCTTGACTCAAGTGTGAATATAGGGCAGAATAATAAATAATTTAATAAACAAATGATTATAAATAATGTAAATGCATATAGCGTTCTACTTATTGGTTATTAGTTGTTCTAGATTTTTTTTCAAGTATTATTGTCAAGTTGACAGGTTGGGTAGTTACCTAGATTTTCTTTCTGTCCTTTCTTGAAGATAGGGAAAATATTTGCCTAGCCCAGGGCCCTTTTCGCACGGGCCTTTTCTTGCGCGACAGCCCCGTGAGCCTCGCGGGAGTGGGAGCGTCGCCCCGCACGATGCACTCCCACTTCTGCTGGGCTCACGGGGTTGAAGCGGCGCGAGCGCGGGTTTTTTGATTTTCACTTCGAAGTGAAAATCGCTCGCGCAACGCTCCCGGCGCCCATGCGCACTTACCTCTTGTGCGGAGCGTCGGGGAGCTGGCCGGGTCGCCTTCCTTCCCTCCGCCTCTGTGGAAGGAAGGGACGGGGCGGGGCGCTAGCGCGACGGACGCGACACGTCCTGCTTCGTGCGCACGCGCGCGGGGGACCAGACGCGACAAGCTCCTTTCTCGCGTGCGCGAGGGGGGGATGGACGGGACAGGCTCCTTTCTCACGCAGGCGGGGGGGGATGGACGGACGCGCGAGCCGCCGCCACCTCCGGGAGGCTGCCGCTTCCCCGCTCATTCCTTCGCCTGCGGAAGGAAGGAGGTGGGGAAGCGGCAGCCTCCCGGAGAAGGCTTCTTTCACAAGTCGCCCTCCTCCGTCGCGCGAGTGCCGGCGCTGCGAAAAGGGCCCTGGTGTCTAATACTTATGCTATTATCTAAGTGTGCTGAAAAAGTATAGATGTGGCATTCAGGGGGTCTCTTGCAAGGATGGGATGTGGAGCCTCCATTTATGGTAGCTCCAAGTTGGTACTGGGAATATCCTTTTTAACCCCCATGACCTTTGGCTTAGAAGCTTTAGAGGCATTTTCAACTGCATGCACAATGCTTTCCACTGTAGCAACTTAGAATTGCACATTTAGAGCCACAGTGTTTACCATTTGCTAGAGAAATTCATTTATTCATTCAGTTTTTACCCTGCTTTTTTTAATGGCTTGGGATCCAAAGCAGCTTACAATAATTTAAAATAAAAGTTTGGCTAGAATCTTATTTTACAAAATATTTTTTTAAAAGATTAATCAACGGTTCCAGTAAAAAGCACATGGTTCAAAATAGTTTAAAATATACTTGAAGCATAATTGAAAAGATGCAGGATAAAAACACAGCATACCACTTAGAAACACCCTTCTGCCATGTGATTAAATATCAGAGGCCTGCCTAAATAGAAAGGTATTTGCCTGCCCATGGAAAGAGAGTGGAGAGGTGGCTAACTGGACATCTTGTGGAAGGGAGATCCACAGCCTGGGAGCAGCTACTGTATTGAGAAGGCTCTCTGAGAATCACTACTGCACCCAAAGTTTAAATATCAGGAATTACAGGATTTGTATGTGTGCGGTATCTGGACATGTTTCTAAATGCAGCTGTGTACACTGAAGAGATTTTGCTCAACACAGAAGACTCTTGGAATAAGAAAAGAAAAATCTTTCTGTGAAGGTGTTAAGAATAGCATTAACTAGCTGCTCCCTTACAACCTACCTTTGCTCCCATGATAGTGGCACAATTCCCATTGATTGAGTTGGTGAAGTCCCTTAGAGACTACTCCTTGTATTTATGAACCATCTTCTACTTGCCAGACCCTTCAGAATCTCATGTTTCTCTTTTTACTCTGAAACAGTTGATGACATAATTGACACCTAAAACAGAGCAAGGAACTGCACATCATCAATATTAGGTGTTGGTGAAGTCATCATGCAGAGAAGAAGGAACTGAACTGTGAGTCTCTGTGTTCCCCAGCAAAGTAAAGACAGGTAAGGGATTTAAAATAATTTGATTTAGTGTTTATAGTTCTTGTGGTTAAAGAGTAAACATGTTCTTTGTTAATCTCACATAAGTGCTTAACAGTAATCATCTCAAGTGTGACTATTTATACAGTACTATACTGTTCAAGTTGTTAGAAAATTAAAAAACTAGAGGAAGCCTGGATTAATCATTATGCTAAGTATGCTAGCAGCCAAGTCTGGACAAATAGGAATCTCCTGTTTGGAGGCTCTACTTATAACTGACAGTTCAGTGGAGAATATTCTGAAGTGAAATACTGACTCCAAGAGAGTCTTTAAACATAGTTCTGATATTAGTGGCTGTTTCTTCATCAGCATCTTCTGCAAGAAAATAGTTTGAAGTCCCATTTTATGCAAGTGTGGAAGTATTAGGGAATATACCAGTCCAAAAGCTGGAGAATAACTTTTTTTTTTCTTTCAGGCAAGAACAGAATAGCAGCAGGAAACTCTTGACACTACACAGACACATGCAACTAAGTCCAGTGCTACCTATTGATTAAGTTATAAAGTGAAATTATCCATATGGGATAATACATTATCTGTCTCTTAAGACAGCACTCTGCAAAGCTCTCTCTTCTTTTGCATTGTATGATCACCTATACTGCCTATGGAGTTTGTCAGGAATTAATAATGCCTTCTGTTGTATCTGAGAAGGCAGTGCAGTCTGACACCTTCTTTATGCTTCTTCCATCTGTTGAGTTTCTGTGTGACTTGCAACCTAATTATGAAGTCCCTTTCTCCAGGACCTGCTGTTTCCCATGACTGGTTGCCTTTGATATAATTATATCACTGAATACCAGTTTATTTAAAAATTGAGAAGAGTTTCCATCAACCCACAAACAGGGATTTTGATTACTTATTGAGTTTATGACTACCATGAAAGTATGGCAGATTTCACAACAGACCATCAATGTTTTTGTTTTGTTTTTCAAGTGAAAGTCCATTTTACAAACTGTCAGAGACTTGCCATACTAGCAATGTGCTGTACACAATCCTCTGGGAGGTTCTTCATTACATCACTTAACGTAAAATGAGATGTTCATCTTAAAATGCCTATTTCCCATTCCCCACCCCTGCATCCATCTGATTAAGTGAAATTACATTAAATCAAAATTTCTGAAGTCTTTCTACTTCATGTAATTGCTGCTTGTGGAGTGCCATACTTTGGCTTCAGGTAGATAAAGTTAAAAAGAAATGTTAAAACCAGTTAGAATTCTGACCTTAGTGCTATTATTAGTTGTGTATATTCATTCATGTGTCTTTTTTAAAAAAAAATACTTTGTATGAATGTAATCTAACTAATCTAGATTACATGGCAGTTGCACAGAAAGATAAACTGGTAATGCATTATTTCAAACCAGGAAATATATCCTCACTGACCATTATTTCATGTGCATAAAGGCTGTTTGCATTTTATCTGGTCCATCTGTTCTGATGGCACAGAGCCTGCTCCTTGTAACATAGGATCCAAGCAATGATGGGTTTCATTTGACAATCTTTAGGACTGCCAAAGCTTTGATTGCTTTAGGGGCTGCATCTCTGGAGGATATGACTGTACTTTGATTTCTTAATGCCTCATCTTTAAGAGTTATTATACCTGTTGGTATTTTGCTGCCAGCAAAACTGAAACTTGTGCTATGCCAGAAGTGGAGAAAGAGAGTTCTGTAGCTACACAATACACAATTGGGTCTGAAAAACTGCTCCTCAGTTTCTCTCTGGAATGATTTCCTGAAACAGCTATAATACTCCACATTTTTCTTATGGGAAGTAAATTACTCTGATGTGTCAGATTCTTGGGGTCAGGAAAGGCAAGCATATTTGGTATGATGAAGCGTTTGTGAAAGTAACTTAAAGGGTTATTTTGGTGCTGTGTTGGGGAATTTAGATGTATAGTTGTTTACTGGATGAGTCAAGGCATGATAAAATGAGCTAGAGTTAAGTAAATCAGTGTTCCATTAGTTGCTGGTGTAATATCTCCAGAAGATTAGAAGAACTGTCATCCAAGAAAGAAAAGAAAAGAAATTTGCAGAATCAACTTGGTTGGTGACACCATAACAAAATTGAAACTACTAAATGAACATTATCCTGCAAGGCACTGTAATTAAAGGGAATGCAACACTTCCCTGTGCTATGAAGGGTAAAAAATGACTAGATACCTTGTTGGTAACCTCCTGTATTCATTCTGATAGCTGGAGATAAAAACATGCCAGCCATGTTTACTTATTTTGCTGCACCTGTACACATTCCACCTGGACTTGTTTGAAATATATTGACTGCAGTCCTATTGGAGGTGTAATTCATCATTACTTTTTTCTGAATGGAATTTTAGCAATCCCCTCCCCCTGCCACTGCAAGACAGACTTTGAAAACCATAGAGTTTTTGACTCCTACTGAGAATTCGGCACTTATTCAGCACAAAATTTGCATGTGGTTCATTTGCATTGGAAATTTCTTATGTAGAAAATGTTGTTCTTTGTGCAAAACAATCACATACAAATTTTGTGATGAATAAGCCCTGACTTGTAAAGATTCTTATGAGTCCAGGATTTTTCTCATCAGGATTTCTTGATATTTCAAAAATGTGTTTTTAGATCATTTTTGAATATTTTCAAATATTCTGTCCATTCCTAAATCCTATTCTTGCTGACTGAAATGGTGGAAATGGGAATCAGAGGGCTTTAGGTTTAAGTTAACAGATTTAGAAGTACATTGTGAAACAATTATGTAGAAAGTAAACAGCAAGATAATTTTGCTATCATATGACTTTTTAACACAATTTCCTAGTCTGAGCAGCATTCAGAGTATTTATCCTCACAGGACCTGCATAAGGGTTATCCATATCGAGAATGACAACAAAGTAAAGGAGAGAAAGGACTGGTCAACTACTTTTGGTTGTTTCCATTGTATCCTACAAAAATGAACATGGAGTACCGAGAAGTTCATGTTTCAGATTCAAGATCCACTTGTGTTTCTTATCAGCATTGCCTGTTTTCACTCATGCTAATTTTCTCATGTTTCTGTAGCAGCATGGGCACTGCTTACTCATTGTAGAGGGGCCCTAAAAGTTATTGGCCCAGTGACATGGAAGCCACCAGAAATATCCCCCTCTACAACTTCATTCACACCGCCTCAGTAATACTGGAAAGGTCAGAAACACATTTATGTGTTGCGGTTCCCAGGAAGTCAACTTTTAAGTGTAAAAAAGATTATGAGTTCTGGATACATGGTTACAGCTATAAAAGTTTTACACAGTGAAGAAAGAGTTGAAATCAGATCTTGTTTCTGTAGAGTGTAAAGGATGTACAACAAGACCTTAGACAGTTGTCTGAATGACATAGTTCATTAAATGGGAGATCTATTCTGTCTTTTTATAAATAGAGGCCAGAGACTAAAAAAAGGTTGGCTTGAAAGAATGGCCACCAACATTTCTGACATATGTTTTCCATCTTTTCACCTGTACACCATGGCAACTGGAGGCTTCTATATCAGGGGGATCCACTCTAGGTTTTAGTCTGAACTTTAAAGGAGCTATTGAAATTGCTGAACCTATTTTGGGGATAATGTTCAGCACCTTGGATAGGTCCTTTAAAGTTTGGATGAAAAGCCAGAGTACCTTCACTGGCCTGCTGATGTGGAAGCCACCAGCTATGCAGTAAGCAGAAAATCTAGAGGTGAAGGTTTTTCTGTCACTGCATCTGTATTAGGGAACATTTATTCCTCTTCCTCTTCCTCATTTTTTAATCACACAAGTCCATGCAAGTATGCTGTAAGTGGCACAGGAGTAACAGATATATCTTGGTAGTTTGTGCTTTATATGTTATCCTTAAGTGAAATTGGGGAGCAATGACGAGGAACAGAGTGCTCTCTCTATTTTCTGTCCTTGCTATAATATGTCTTTGCTATAAATTATCACTCTCAGTACTTCCAACATATAAGTTCCACTCTGTTTACAATCCTGTCTCCCTATCATATGTATATATTTGTATATATACCTGATATTCTGGAGAATTTCATATGCAGCTGGTGATGTGAGCTGCTGTCTATGAAAGTTGATCCATATTCATATAATTAAACTCCTATCTGTTTGTTATAGCATTGTGCACTAAAAGCTGGACCAATTTATATCACATTTGGAGGAGGATGTTTAGGATGGTCTGATTTAACATACAGCCTATGTGACATGTGTGAAATTAACTTTGCCTTTGGGGTTCTGGGGAAACATATCTAAGCACCCGAAGAAATCCTCTAGATATCCTCCACAGCAGTTGAAACTACATAACCATTGGTGGTTAATTTGTTTGCTTGGTTATTTATTTACTTTAAATCCAACCTTTCTCCCAAATGGGATTCAAGGAGACTTACAATAATTTAAAAAGATACTGCTAAAACATTAATTTGCAAAAGGAATTTTAAATATCACTATTCTTAAAACATGCTTAAAGGCAGTGAAAAACACTTTAAAACATGATTAATAAGACTTCTGAACAACACTGTGTACTAAAAGGAGTGCAATAATGTATTTGTTACTCCTTAAAGTACCATATTATTTTTATTTTTGTTGCATTACTTTTGCTGCAACAAATTAATCTGGTTACTCTTTTGGAAATTAAAAAATACCACAAACACAAAACAACATTCATATATATATTTGGAATGTTGGCACAGGGAAAATCCTGCCTACTTCTTCTGACTGTAAGTGGTCACTGCCATATTCACAGAGGGGAAACACAATCGTTACCTCTTTCTATTTATGAAGTCAGCATTAACAATTACGAGGAAAGGAATGCCCTACAAGACCTTATCAAATTTGATGGGCTTTTAGCTAGCAATTATCATTTTGGGTTTCCTTTTGAAATTTCACTCAGCAAGCTCATGAATCATGTTCCAGAATTTCCTGAAATTGCAATACTTTCAGTCACAATACAATTCCTTTCATATAGATAAGTGCCTAGCTAAATGGCGATTATGAAGAAACATCTCAATTTTGACAGATGAGATTATTTGCCTGTTTCAATTGCCATTGGTAATTACAGAGGGAGGGAGGATGGGTGAGAACAGGGAAGGATTGCCCACCCAGGTGTTCATTGTGCTTTAAACAAATGTATGAATATTGGTAGGATAATGAATTCTAGTCTGGGAACTAAGTCTTATGGTTGACCTGCAAACTTACTTCAATACATGGCCAGAGCAGGATAGCTGGATTTCTTCTCTTCCACTTCTTCATACTTAATATGAAACCCATACACCTAGATTCTTAAGTAATGTTACTAGTCTGATGATAGAAGCAGTACAGATTAGAGCATATGGGGTTGGTAAGCACTCACTCTCTAAGATAACTCACACTTATTGGAAACAAGGAAGGAATCTGGTGACGTCTTTAAGATTAACCAATTTATTTCATCAGAAACTTTTGTGGAATTCACTTCTTTAGAATGACGTCTGAGTAAAATACAAATGCATAGCAGGGAGAAGAGTGTAAAATGTAATAGAAATGCAACACATGCTGGCATGGTGACAAGGTTAGAAGTATGATCTTAATAGTGGTCATAAAGGAAAAAGGTGAACGACAGGTTTCTTAGTTTTGGGACTGGTACACCATGGTCAGGGACTGTGATCTCAAACTTTCCTGATGCACATTTCAAAGTTATTTTACACACTGTCTTTTCAGGAACTCCCCCAAACAAGCACTTACATACCTTTGGGAAATGAAATTCCACAGGGAGGAGGAAGTGGTGATGTTTTGGAGAGGTGCCAGAACTTGGCAGGACAGTTGTCTAAGGAGAAATCTATTTGTGTCCTTTTGTCAGAGACAAGATTCTTTCACTAGTCACAGATGATCTAGCAGCAAAACATGATTGTAAGCAAAAGTACACATTCATCAATATCCAGAACAATTCATTAAAGGAATTAATTGAAAACATCAGAAAGAAAAACACATCTGCCAACAATATGATCAGGCATGTGCTATAAAAACCCTTGGCAGTACATTGGATAAATATAAATCAGAGATTTAGCAACTGGTTGGAATTTCTACCTCTTCACTGCTGCTTGAATGAGTCTTTGAAAATTGATAACATTTTAATGTAATTTTGATTGCCTTCTTCTGGAGGTCAGTCTAATAAGTATATTGCATAATGTTAAATTACTCTTCTCATAGGGAGTGGATATAATTAAAAGCACAAGCACTTAGTGTTTTTGATTAAGAGAGCTGAAAAGAGTTTTATATTTAGAAAAATTGAGTTTCATGGAATTTACCCTGGGCTTCAAATATGCTAACACTTAACGTCTTCTTTCTGAGCCATCTAAGCCCCTGTCCATAAACAGAACCTGGGAGAAGAAATATTAATCTGCATGCTTTCCTAATGAAGCAGTAAGA
This sequence comes from Ctenosaura bakeri, assembly GCA_948474755.1. NCBI lineage: Eukaryota > Metazoa > Chordata > Lepidosauria > Squamata > Iguanidae > Ctenosaura > Ctenosaura bakeri. The sequence continues at coordinate 170,520 of CAOLHI010001569.1, read as the reverse complement.
GTCTGTGTGGTGTGGCAGATTAAAATGCTGGAGTAAAATAGGGGAAACTACACTTCATATCCCCACTCAGCCATGAAGTGCACTGAATTACCTTTGGCCAATCACTGTTACAGATGAGAAACATTGTCAGTTTCATTTATTTGCATTTTTCAGAATCCCACTAGCATTCTTGTCCTATTCAAGTTCTTCACAGGGTTGTGAGATATACCGTATGTGTGTGTGTGTACATGTGCACACATCAGAATATGCAGACATTTTTGTGCAGAAGGGAACTCTCTCTCTCTCTCTCTCTTCCCCACCCCCAAATATATACAGAGAGAGTTCCTTTCCATACAGAAATGTCTGCATATTCTGATGCATATTTTCCCTATAGTACCTATTTTGATACATTTTTCTAAACATATACTAAATGTTTACATATTTCCTTCACTGATTGAAACTTATTTTTGCTCATTTCTTTTTCAAATTTACACATTTTAATTAATGCACCTTTAATTAATGCACAAAAGTAATGTGCGTGTCCTCACGTCACCTGTCATCTTATAGCACGATGTTTTCTTAGCCAGGGAATACTCAGAGATACTTTATCTCTGAAATAAACTTCCACTGAAATATAGCCTACAGCACCTGGTATTCTGTGGCAGTCTGTTTTCTACATATTAACCTGGCATGACCTTGCTCAGCTTCTAAGACCAGAAAAGATGTTTTTACTTGTATATTAAAACAAAAAAACAAAACAACAACAACAACAACAACAACCACCACCAAGAAAACTTGCTACTCATTGTTTCCTCCTAGTGCATGTTTTCATCGATCATTTTGAAAATATATTCAGTTGGCAATGCAGCAAAGGACAACAAAATCCAAAACAATCATGTATCCACTATACTAAGTAGCTTGGAGTATAGCACAGGACAGAGACAGCCTAGATCTCAAAGGAAGTTACTTTGTTGCTGCTAATGGAGAGAGGAATTTTATTTGTTTTCAGTTCCCTGATAGTTAAGAAGGGGTGGCCAGTACCTGCATTAATCTTCCCTCCAGACCATATTAAATACCAGCGGATCAGACATTTTAAACAAGATGCAGCCCCATGGCTCCAAAACTGGCACTTTTTCCCTCCTATATGATTTAATATCTTTCCCTGGTGAGGAAGCTAGTGAACTTCGAAAGCTATTGTAATATATTTTGCACCTTTTTTGTCAGTGTAACAGATATATCAACACAATATGTATTTCAGATTTTGTTCTATACTGATAATCTTGCAGGCCAAAGAGGTTTGTAAAAAAAAAAAAAAGGTTAATACAAACTTCTTTTCTATTAGTTTAACTTACTTCCCAGGCTTGGTAGAAAAATAAAATAGGAAGGATGAATTAGTACACTAATTCAATAAATACATTCAATAAATAAAATACACTGCCTTGGAATCCAGGGTGAAAAGTTGGGCTACAAATTTAAATAAATACGGTTGGGCTACAAATAAATACAGTGCACAGTGCTCTCACTTTAAATTAGCTTTGGGACCTGTCAGTAATGATATGAAGAAATCATTTCTGATTGCTGAATACCATTATTATTAGGAAGAAGAACAATTCTGAGCAAAATATGGGGCTAAAGCTGCATCTAGTTTTAGTGAATTGGCATGAAAGAGGTAAGATTCAGGTGGAGGTTTAGGAAACATTTTCAGCCCTCCTCAGCTTGCACTGATATTGAACGTCTTTATGTCCAGACAGTAAGTTCAACTCCAATATTCTTGTTTGTACAGTTAGCTATTCCCCATGGCAGTCATTTTAGCTTGACATTGGCTCTAAGATTAACTTTGACCATTAAATTTTGATGTGCAATCTATAATAATTATGAATAATCCCGCCTCTACATGGAAAAGAGAACTGATTGGTAATGACTTGCACATAGAATCATAGAATCATAGAATCATAGAAATTCAGAGTTGGAAGAGACCACACAGGCCATCCAGTCCAACCCCCTGCCATGCAGGAACACCGTCAAATCAATCCCGACAGATGGCTATCAAGTCTCTGCTTAAAAACCTCCAAGGAAGGAGACTCCACTACACTCCGAGGCAGCAGATTCCACTGCCGGACAGCCCTGACTGTCAGGAAGTTCTTCCTGAGGTTCAGGTGGAATCTCCTTTCCTGCAGCTTGAATCCATTGCTCCTTGTTCTGGTCTCTGGAGCAGCAGAAAACAAGTCCCCTCCTTCCTCTACGTGGCATCCCTTCAAATATTTAAACATGGCTATCATGTCCCCTCTTAACCTCCTCTTCTGCAGACTAAACATACCCAGCTCTCTAAGTCTATCCTCATAGGGCTTGGCTTCCAGGCCTCTCACCATTTTGGTCGCCCTCCTCTGGACTTGCTCCAGCTTGTCAATATCCTTCTTGAATTGGGGTGCCCAGAACTGGACACAGTATTCAAGATGGGGTCTAACCAAAGCAGAGTAGAGTGGTACCAGTACCTCCCTCGATCTAGACACCATACTCCTATTGATGCAGCCAAGAATTGCATTGGCTTTCTTGGCTGCCACATCACACTGCTGACTCATGTTCAGCTTGTGGTCTATGAAGACTCCTAGATCCCTTTCACACGTACTGCTATCCAGCCACGTGTCCCCCATCCTATATTTGTGGATTCCATTATTTCTGCCTAAGTGTAGGACCTTACATTTCTCTCTGTTGAATTTCATTTTGTTCGCCCTGGCCCAGCTCTCCAATCTCTCAAGGTCATTTTGAATTTTGATCCTGTCCTCTGGCGTATTAGCAACCCCTCCCAATTTGGTGTCATCTGCAAATTTGATCAGCATGCCCTCTATTCCTTCATCCGAGTCATTGATAAAAATATTGAACAGCACTGGGCCTAGGACAGAACCCTGTGGCACCCCGCTAGTCACTTCTCTCCAGGACGAAAAGCAGCCATTCGTGATCACCCTTTGGGTTCGGTCGGTCAACCAATTACAAATCCAACTAACGGTAGCCCTGTCCAGCCCACATTTTACTAGCTTCGTTGCAAGAATGTCATGGGGAACTTTGTCAAAGGCCTTACTGAAATCGAGATATGCTACATCCACAGCACTCCCTTCATCTATCAAGCTAGTAACTCTGTCATAAAAAGAGATAAGATTAGTCTGGCATGACTTATTTTTGAGAAATCCATGTTGACTTCTCGTGATTACCGCATTGCTTTCTAAATGATTAGAAACTGACTGTTTAATGATCTGCTCCAGGATCTTTCCGGGTACTGATGTCAGGCTGACTGGGCGATAATTATTTGGGTCCTCTTTTTTTCCCTTCTTGAAGATGGGGATAACATTTGCTCTCCTCCAATCTGCTGGAACTTCTCCTGTCCTCCAAGATTTCTCAAAAATTATAGCAAGCGGTTCCGAAATGACCTCTGCCAGCTCTTTTAATATCCTAGGATGCAATTCATCTGGCCCTGGAGACTTGAATTCATCCAATGCGGCCAGGTATTCCTGTACCACCTCTCTACTTATTATGTGCCTCATTTCCTCTGCTTCCTCCCCTGCTCCCCAACCGCCAGGTTGAGTGCTTATATCCTTCTGGGAAAATACGGAGGCAAAGAAGGTGTTAAGTAGCTCTGTCTTTTCTCTCCCCCCTGTGAGTAATTCGCCATCTTCTCTGCGTAGCGACCCTACTGTCTCCTTCTTTTTCCTTTTGCTGCGGACATATTTAAAAAAACCCTTTTTATTGTTTTTAATGTCTCTGGCCAGCCTAAGCTTGTTCTGTGCTTTAGCCTTTCTGACTTCCTCCCTACATCTCCTAGCTACTTGCTTAAATTCTTCTTTGGTGGTTTCCCCCTTCTTCCATTTCCTATACATGTTTCTCTTAACTCTTAGCTCAGCTGAGAGTTCTTTAGTCAACCATTCTGGTTTCTTCAGATGCCTTCCATTTTTCCTCCTTAATGGCACTGTTTTAGACTGTGCCTTCAGTATCTCCTTTTTAAGGAACTCCCATGCCTCCTGAACTCCTTTCCCTTTCACTATTCCTGACCACGGAATTCCAGCCAGCAGCTCCTAAGTTTACAGAAGTCCGCTTTTTTAAAATCTAAGATGAGTGTCTGGCTACCCTTATCTTCTCCTTCCCACTGAATGCTAAATTCCAACAGGGCATGGTCACTCCCCCCTAAAGATCCAACCACTTCTACCTCATTCACAAGGTCATCCCTGTTGGTCAAGACCAGATCTAGAATATTTGATCCCCTTGTGGCCTCTTCCACCTTCTGGACCATGAAGTTGTCTGCAAGACAAGCAAGAAACTTGCTGGACCTTGCTGTCTTGGCAGAGTTTGACTGCCAGCATATATCCGGGTAATTGAAATCTCCTATTATTATTAAAGAGCACTATATGACATTTGCAAATATATGGCATTTGCAAAATTGTTCACAAAGAGGGAGAAACGTTTGCATGTTGTTCTACAATCAGTTATAGTATGCTAGTTAATTCCTAGGTAAATGCTTCTAGTGTCCCTCTAAAAATTATGGATCTCATGCTTGATTTTGCATGCTTTTAAATCAAGTTAAGCCAATGCTTAATTTGATTTTAAAATGATGTTACCTCCAATAAAATTCAAATTTCCCATTTGGAAGGGAAGGGTAGCAAATTACATGAAGTCAGATTTCACAAAATCGAGAAATAGCCTATAGAAGGTAATTTCCTCTTTCTTTTATTTCCCTATCATATTTATTCCACCCTTGAAGAAGAAGGTCAAAAAATGGAATACTTGCCATCTGCCTGTAATGTCAATAACTGTAAGGTTACTTCTAACTGAATGTTGTTAGAATGGTTGAAAAACCTTGAAGCAACCGTGAAAAAAGTAATCATTACATGAATTATATGTTTGTTTGGATTTTTGAAATAGAAGTTGTATTTGTTCCGGCAAAGAGAAACAGAGAGCAAGAGAGAGGAAGAGACTGAGATTGCGAAAGAAAAAAAATGTAAATGTCTTTGGTCATCTCTAATAAATCTAGATCTTCAAGTATCAACAAACAATTTTGTGGCAGCTTAGCCACTTTCTCTCTTTCTACCTACCCCCATCATGGACAATGTACATCTATATGTGAAGTTTTTGTTTTGTATTCCCTGCGCCTGAGGAAACAGATTTTAATCCCTGAAACCTTATGCTAATATGCACCTGTTAGTCTTAAAGATGCAGTATGAATCTTTTTTTAAAAAAACCTATAGTCTATGGAATTTTCTAGATAGCAGCAATTTGAACTTCTAAGAATGATTATTATTATGGGGATCTTTCCCCTTTCCATTTTCCCTTCTAGAAGAGACTCTTCAGGCAGCAGCAGAACCACTATTTCATTTTGGCTAGCACCTTCAGGCCACAGAATCAGTCCAGGAGGGTACTAACAGCATCACAAACCACTACAAATTCAAAGGAAATTATCAGGGTTGCAGTGCACCTGTCTGTCCTGCTAGAGGTCAGCTATAATGAGAATCATGGCTATTCTGATGCCAGAACTAGACTCAGCCCTGTACTGAAACTGGTTGAGAAAATTCATTTCATCTGAGAGTATGGAGCTGAGCTGTCACTACATACTTGAGTATCTTGCCCTGAAAGGTGATATCTGCAACAGCAACAGCTCTTGCAATATTCTAGGCTCCAGATTGTGTGTGTGTGTGTATGTGTGGTTTAAGGATTAGCACAAATATCCAAATAGAAGAACGGACATAACTGTCCTTAATTATTTTCTTCAAGGTAGCTGGCACCACTCCTCACACAGATGGATTTGTTAGTCTTTTTATCTATCTATATTCCATCTTTCTCTTGAGATTGGGATACAAGGTTGCTTATAGCAATATAATCTCCAATATTTCACAGATGAAAACTGAAACACATCTGGCCAGGCAATACATGGGTAAAATGGCAAAAGTTATTAATGAGGAACAACACAAGCTAGAAAAGGTTACAGCACTTTGCTTTTGCCTGAACCTACTACCCCTCATCCCCTCCTGTTTAGTTGAGTGCAAACTACCTTTGCACTTTGAATGCAGTTTTCAGAAATGGAATTAAGCTGTGGACAAAGGGTAAAAGTGAAAAGGGGAGAAAGGAACTGGGACATTTTAAAAGAGGTTGAAAAAATGAGATGACAGAGGATTAATAGGAACTATTCCCACCAAATTGGAGCGGTTAGAAGCAACAAGATTCACTTGAAAAGGTGCAAATACAAGCACAAAAGTTTCAGTATTATAACATACAATTAAATTATAATATCAAATCACAATTGAATTAAAAGCCAGTAAAGCACAGCAATAAAGAAAGTATACCAACACCCATTCAGATCTTCTACCTCAATACTAGACAGTTCCTAAAGGCTCATCTGGGCCTCACTCATCAATCTTCTGTCTAGAAGCTGCTAGTCACCAAGATGGGCAAGAGTCAAACACATATGTGGCTGGCTGAACCATTGCACTACTGATCCCACACAACCAGACTACATATCATCCTAGGCGCCTCCAAAGGAACTGCCCAACAATAGCATAGCATTAGAGTCATAGCATGGATCTTCATACCTCCTGTAAATAATCCGCCAGGCTGCAGAGTTATATATCTTCAGTGCTGCAAGCTTTTTCCCCCTTGCAAGCAGTTATATCTCCTGAAGAGGGAAAAATAATTTGTTTTAGGGCCCTTCCATACATGATTGGGGGTAGGCAGGAGAGGTAGCTAAGTTATACATACTCTGGAATACACACTTGTGAAATCAGACAGGCCCTGTTTTCTAGTTGGCATTCATTTTATGCTATTGACCTTGAAACAGAAATGGACAAAAGAGAGCTTGAGAAAATTCCAGTGACTTAGCACCTTCACAGCAGGCCACCAAACCTTATGATGAACAGCAAGTGCTTTGCACACAAAAGCAGGCTATTCAGCACACCGGCTAGTATCTGAATGCTGAGCCCTTCTGTTTTATGGAGTGGCAGGAAATGAGTTAGGTCAGCTAGCCAATCTAAATCATAGTCTGAAGGTTCGAAGAAACTTTAAAGAGTCTTCCTGGGTGCACAAATAGTATGGTCTGCTTTACTGCTTGAGTGGGTTTGGAGAAGAGCCAAAACCAACTCCCGTGGCTGTACATCATGCAATGAAGGAAATTCAGAAAGAAAAGTGCTTGTTTTTGCAGACTGACGGGTATTTCAGAGTTTTTGCAGCACAATTTCATTATTCCCACTTGCCCAAATTTATTTTGTCCTGTTGGAGGCTCTTATTGGGCAACAGAGGTAGATTTAATTTTAACAGAGGCTTGGTCCTGGCTGTAGTTATAGCTCTATTAGTCTAAGGTGGAAAAGGGAAATCAGCCCAGGTTTTCTGATTTGCCTTTTGCTTGAGAGGTTATCAGGAGGGAAATAAATTTGCTGCAATAAAATTTTGGTTCCTGACATTCTCTTATACAAAGAAGGCAAAGGTTGTGATTAAATACAGGTTACGCATTAAAACTTGACTGCCAGAGGAAGAGAGAGAAAGGGTGAAATTTGATGCTGAACTGCTCCCGTTGTGTGCCTGAAGGTTCAGGTGAGGGGTGTCTAATGGTCTCTAGATGGTCATAAAGGCCATCCTACTTCTGCATTTAATTAGTAGAATATATGGTGCCAATTTAAATAATTTATGATGCCTTAATTAGTTTGGGAAAGAGATGATGAAGACATCCAGGCATTCCTGCTGTATATGACTTACCTTTGGGAGATAGCAAAGTTAAATAAAGCTTTGCACTGAAACAGAATACATTTTGATCACCTCTGAGAAGATGTATTTTTTTTTTTTTGGCAGAACCCTGTGCCATTCTTTCACTCAATGTAACTTTACATATACTTTACATATACTTAGCTAAGTGGCAGAGATACTTAGAAACTGTTGATGAATTGTGAAGATGCACATCTGAGACATCAGCAAGAATGCCTGATGTACCTTGGTGCCCATGTACATCAATCTCATTGTGTAGCAGTCACTTTACTTACTCTGCTACATAGCAACACAACAGCTCTCTACTGGATAATATTGTTACCGAACTGCCCAGTTCTAATTCCTGCAGAAGTTGAGTCCACTCATGAAGATGTAACTTCCATGCAGGATAACAGCCATAGGTCTTAGTAATGATTTATTTTCCCCACTGTTGTTGTACTTTTGGGAACCATTTTGGGTTGGATAAAAGTTACAGAAATGCATGAATAAATAATCCAGATTGGTATTTTAAGAGCCATTTCACACATTATGAAGATTCATGTGGTACATTCCTTTTTATTCATTTTCTTCTTTCATTTTCTATTTTTACTGAGGGCACTCTCCAAATTTGAAGTTGCACATACTCAGAGAATACATATATAAAGGGATCTTTGTATCATAATAGTGTATCCTGACACATGCAATCAAGCAATCATGCTAACATAGAGCTATTTCACAGGGGATGATGATTCACACAAAATCAAAAGGTATCCAAGAACTGTATTAGGGAATTGGGGTATAGTTTCTAAAAATGCATAATTGAGTTCACATATGATGAAGAAGCCAGTACACATAAAATATGGGAAGCATACAGTAAAATGAAGTTCCGTAAACCAAGCCTTATTCAAAATAGAAAATATTACCTGACTGATGCAACCTGGAATAGTGAGAGCTGGGAATCAGCAGAAAGCAGGACATAGTAGTGGAGCCTGGAGGCATAAATTATACTAGCCAGACTGTAAGATCACAGATGGGACAGGGATCACATGCCCTCTGTCCCAATTAATCCTCTGGCATTCTACTTTTTCACCTGCTTTGAAAACTTCCCAGTTTCTTTCTCTTCTCCTGACTTCCACCCCTTTGTTCACAACTTACCTCAGTTTCTATAAACTGAGTTCAAAGTGCAAAAGTAGAATGCATTATTTAATTCAGCAGAGGAGAGAAGGGAGGAGAAGTAGAATCTTGCCCTTCCCAGCAGGTTCTGTCAAAAGGAAACTGCTGCAGCCTCTCCAAGCTTCTATGTTCTTAGCTTCTGCCACTTTGAACACTCTCTAGTGTTGTTTAGCCTCACATGTCCTGGTTTTCATCTATGAAATGTTGGAGGGTATGCATGCAAGCTAGCCTAAACAAATTTGGTTTTTTTGAAAAGATATGGGATAATGAAAAAAGGGCATGTTGCCAAGACAAAGGGGCACAATGGGTGGAGACAGTGCAACAAAGAATGGTATGAAGAAGTCCTTTTTTCAGATTCAAATTACACTTTGAATAAAAAGAACAGAAGCCAAGTTCATGAGTCTGCCTCAAGTAATTTCTTTTGGAATAGGCACAAGGCATGTGTTAGTGCCAACTAGAAGAGGTCCTGAAGAAAAGCTCTTTTACTTGGATGGACTTGTTCATGAAGAAAGAAAAGAAAAGAAAAGAAAAGAAAAAAACAATCAGGAAATGTTCAATAGAATCTAAAGCAAAATAGGGACAAAATGCCAGGATTTTTTTTTTTAAAATAAAGTGTGCGTATGTGTATGGGCTTCTCCCACTTATCTGACAGGTTAGAGTTAGAGCACTGTTAGGAAAATTGAATTGGTTGAAAAGTGGAAGCCATGCACTGTACTGTAGGGAGCATGAAGGACTTACAGAGACTCACTGGGGACTGACTGCATGTGTGCTGCTTGCATAGTGTGTCAGTGGCATAGTGCCTTTCTCCCCTCTCAGCTTGCTTTGCAAGCAGATTGCACATGCGAGTGGTCTCAGGTGAGCCTCCATCGGCAAGAAGAAGTGATGAAGGAGTGGAACCCCATCGAATTAACAGAACTTGTCCTTAATATGGAAGTGTCGAAAGGGTTGTCAGGGCATCAAAAGGCAGGAACTTCCTGTATGTGGGGGTTAATCTTATAATGTGTTTTGGCAAAAAAATAAGCATATGACCTTTCTAAGGATATATGCATTTTCATTTTGTAAGAGCCCCTGAAGAATGCCAGACATTTTCTGTTTGAACTGCAGTAGGCTTTTTGTAAGAATAAAACCATTTTTTCCCTTCTTTTTGACATCCTGAGATTCTCTCTCTCTTTTGAACTGTGCAGTTGGTCACATGTAGTGATGTAATTAGCATTCCCTGTTTGCTTAGGAAGAACTATATTAATTATGATGGTTACACAGGAGTACATTTATGTATCTTTAAAATATGTGATTGCTTAGTTATTTGATTGGGCTTTTTTTTTGTTAGACCTTTTAATATCCTTATCTGCTCTGGAAGCCTGTACCCTCATAGGCAGCTTTTTACCTTGAACAGGGAGGTTCCAGCTTTAACCAGAATTTTTTATATGTGTCAGTGTGCTCATGCATGTGTGTATGTACACACATACAAATACACATATCTATATATATATGTGCCTTGTAAGATCAGTGTCAAGATCATGTGCTTCCTACTCTCAGATTTTAAATAAAAACCTTTACACTCTGAAAAAATTGTGAATTTAAGAATCTCCTATCAGAAGACTCCTGCCCCCCCCCTTATGAGATAATACTGGAGAAGACTCCCTGTCTCACATGTTATCTATAAAGGATAACTACTGGTCAGTCATGTGTAGTGGTGGTTGTTGGCTCCTTCATCAGTCAAACATAAATCCACTCCAAGTTTTAGTTGAACTTTAAAGGAGCGATCTACCTTGAGCTTCCTGGAGACCCAATTATGGGGAAAAGGTAGGATACAAATCCTCCTCCTCCTTGCTCTTCCTCCTACTCAGTGCTGAATCTATTTAGTGGATAGAGTTCAGCACCTTGGATAGTTCCTTTAAAGTTCAGACTAAAACTCCAAGTAGATTCAGAACCCCACTCACATGGGAGATACAAGCTGATCACATGTGATACTTTTATCATATACTAGCGTATTTGCCCGGCATTGCCCAGGATTTTATTTTCTCCTACGTAATACACATACAGAGGTTTGGTTTCTGAGGGAATACAGTGGCCTTCTCCTTGCTGCTAGGCCTTGTCTCCATAGCAACCGGCCTGAGGCCCAAGAGCTCTCTAGCTGAGAATTCTGAAGGCCCCTCCCTGAACTGCCAATCCCAGGATTCCATAGAATCTTCACAGGCAGTCAATCATATGATGTCTTCTCGCCTGACACAGTTGCCGAGGATTTTATTTTCTCATGGGTAACACTTGTTAGAAATACTGAAGGAATTACCTTACCTTACCTTAGGAGTTAGATGTGGTTGAAATACACAGATTTGAGATCCTGTGTCTCTAATTCCCCAAACTGTGTTGTTTAGTACTTGTAACTTTTGCCATATTCCCCAGTCTAGTCTGTATTCAGAGTTGTTAACATGCAGAGGTTGGGTTTGTGAGGTGACTCGCTGCTAGGCCTCGTGTTCATAGCAACTGGGTTATTCAGAGCTCTCTGGCTAAGAATTCTAAAGGATCCTCTCTGATCTGCCAACTCCAGGATTCCATAGAATCTTCATAGCCAGCCAATCATATGAAGTCTTCTCTCCTCACACAGCCAATCGTATGAGGTCTGCACCTGCCTGATGCACACAGACAAGATCACTCACAAACTTTGACTTTTATATAGTAGATATACTGTTCTTTGCGTTTCTCATTGCTTCCATAGAGATCACGAAATACAACTTTAATATGAAAGCTGAGCATAGAAGAACATCAGACCTCAAAACAACAAAAGTTAAACCATATGGATCTGGCTGACTGTCCAAGAATTTCCATCTTGTGTCTTGCTCTTTACATAGCCTCTAAACATGTTTTCCAGATGCTAGGTGACAAGTCGATGTAGTAGCTGAATCTTCTCAAGATTAGATAAAGGGTACATAGGAAGCTCTTTGAAGACAAGATTCAATAAAAGTCTAGATACTGTTGTGCACTGAACGATATAATAGTTTGTTACAGGTATCATAGAGGCTTTACTATTTTGAAATAAGCTAAGCCATAGGCTGATTTGATATGTTTCGTCAAGAATGAGAAACTCGCAAGTTCTGTCTCTCTCTCACACACATATGTAAGTGAATTTGATGAGTCAACCTTTGATAGGAAAAACAAAGTAATTTGCAAACATGTACAGATCAACCTTGGACTGGATTAAAATTTTGACCACAATGTTATTACACAGGTAAAGGGGAGTGATAAGGTAAAAGTGAGGATTACCTGAAGGCCATTGTCCTCATTACTGCAGGCATCTGCGGAGCTGGCCTTGACACCTCTGTTGCACTTGATTCTTCAACTGTTTGGACCTTACTAGAACTCCTGAACAGCTATTGCCAATTGTAGGATGATGGAATTTCTGGAAGAGTTGGTAAGGAATGATAGCTAACTCTTAACATTCACCTTATATGTGTGGTTTATATGTTTAAGGGATGCATAACGCAGTAACTAGATATTTATTGGTTGAGCAAGCAGGCCTATAGGAATAGTAATGATATTAATGGGGCTTGCAGTGGTTGCAGTTTATCTAGCAGGCTGTGCAAAGTCACCTTATGGTATAGGGTTAGATAAGAATGTTTCTATCTTAGAATGACTACAAAACTGTTACTTTATTAGTTAGGGTGGGGTGATCTTCTTCCCTATCATTTACCTGAGAAAGTTTCAGCACCTTCTAGAACATGGGAGAAGGTATATTTAAAGATAAGGAAAGATCAGATTATTGGGAGTTGAATTTGGCCACACTCCAGCCCAAAAAACTGATATGTTGGAATGGCATCTAGTTCATCTTGGGTGATGTTGGTGAATAGCAGGTATGATGAAGGACTTCTTTGATTAGCTAAAGGACATGACCTAATTTTGACTTTGGCTTGGCTTTTTCATGCTGCAACCCACTTAATATCTTTATGTGGTCTATAAATGATTGGATGGACACATCTATGACTTTGGCCCTTTTCACACGTGGAGGGAGAAACGGGAAACGCGCTGAAATGGAGCTTACCGGCAGCCGGGTAAGTCCATCACCACGTGGAGCAGCGCGAGTTCGCTGCTCCACACTCCTGTGGCATCTAAAATGGTGGCTTACGGCTGGCGGAGGCTCTCCACCAACCAGAGAAGCTCGCCAGCTGGAAGCCCTCCTCTGGCAGATCTGCAGGCAAACACTTGTGTGCGCCTGCAAATCTACACCGGGGTGCTGCGATGGAGCTGCACGGGGCGGCGCCCTCCATGCTTTTTAAAAACCTCTCAAAAGAGGTTTTTAAAAACACGCGGCGCCACCACTTCCGGTCGCTTCGGAGTGGATTGAGGTGTGGAACTACACTAAAGTAGTCCGCCCCAATCCACTCCATGGTGTAGACGACCTCTGCTAGAGGTCGCTCTGCACCGTTTTATTACCCCGTGTGAAAAGGGCCTTTGTTTCATTTTGAATGAATAGCTGAATTGGGGAATGAATGGATTGGGACCTTGGATATGTGACACCAATTTACATGAGAACTTTAGGTTAGACATGGTTTGGCCACCCTGGCACTTGCCCCAGATCTGTTGGGTGGTATTCATTATTCCCACAACTCCAAATGGTATAATTTAACATTATTAGGGGCCTTACCACTTCCTTCATACTCTGCTAGCAAAATGTAAAGATATGACCTTATATATTCATATAAACACAGCAAACACAGCAAAATGTATGTCTGACTCTCTAAAATTAATACTCCATCAAATTTGAGAAACATGCCAACTTTCCTTCCTAGTCCATTGACATTAGAACGTTCCTTCCTGGCTCCCAGCAGGCTGACTAGCATATTATAAGCCTGGGGTAACTGTATTCAGAGAGTGGCATTTGTTTCTTGCAAGACTGACAATGTCTGAGGCCTCATGGGAATAGCCTTTATACAGGCCCATCTGTGTTCTTATATGAGTGTTTCACAAAATATCCATACACAGACTGTTGCTCAGACTGAGAATACCAGCCAGTGAGGAATCTCAGCCTGGACATCATAGTGGAGTACAAGGTTAGCAAGGCCTTCTGCCTCTTCTGCTTTGTGCAATGAACCCTCCACAGAAACAGAGTTAGAAGGCCAATTTACACAAATGAAGCATGCATATTATGCTGTACATAAATAGGTAATTGTATGCACCCGGGAGAAGCGCACAAGGATTTTCATATGCAATTATATAATAACCATTCTTGATTTATCTAACAAAGTCATTTTCCTTCATAAACCTTCAATTCTGTGAAATCTTATTACCTTCAGTAACTCCATTTCTTTCTTCAGGTAGCATAGCCATATAGCAGTTGCATATCTGAAAAATGCCAACTGGTTGAACTTTAAATTATTAATTTTAGCTTTAGCTATGCCTATTTTTAATAGTCACTTAAAATAATCTAAAAAGAACATGTTGAGATAATGAGGTCCATATATATTAGTTGGCATTACTAATTTATACATTGCTGCTATAGATTATTTTCATTTTTCCCCTTTCTCCCTCATGTCCTCCTGATTAATCTGGGCTTTGCAAAAATTATTTTTCTCATTTCACTTTATGGATTTACAGGGAAAGAACACAATCTGCAAAAAGGTGGTTCTGAAATGGACACATGATCAATTCTGAATGCACCAGCTGGGTAATTACATTAATAAAAGTAATGTAAAGTAAGTAGAACAGTCTGCTAGCTAAAGTAAGACTTAGAAGGCTACATCCAGCTTCCTTCTCCTATCCCTTGCAGCTCTCCACACTGCCTGAAAATTGCCTCCAGAAGGTTACCCAGACCTTCAGAACCAGTTTTGTGGGGACATGATGAGCTGCAGTGGGAAGAAGAGAACACCCCTCTCAGTTTTGTTGGATTCTTCCAGTCAGTTAGTTTTTGATCTGGCCAACAGTTTGCTTTTCATGAATGTGTGTATGAGAGAGATCTAATATTATTGGAAACGGCGTGAGAGAATGTTTTTCCGCAAGCAGAGTAATTAGTATTTGCAAGCAGAAGGTGAACAACCAGTCATTCATCCCACAGGATCAAGGGCGGGGGGAAGGCAGGAATAGTCTTCCATATAAAACATAGGAAGTAGGCTTACTTACAAATACTAAAGGTTTCATAACATCTCCTGGTGTGAAGCTTTGTAACATGTGCTCTTCAAACAGGGAGGGAAGAGAAAGAGAGCTGCAGACTACAAAGTAGAGGACAAGCAAACTCAGGCCATTTCTGCACTAGAGTGGAGGAGCGTTTCACTATGTGTCATGAATGGTGTTTTTTACTCTGACTTACCCCGATTCCTATCTGCACTCTTCGGGTTTCTATTGAAGTAAAGCAGAGAAAATCATTCATAGCTTCCACATCGTCAATTCTTGTGGAACTCCTGTTCTTCTCCCTCGCTCCACGCTGCCGCCTCTTATTGGTCAATTAAAAGAAAGGTAGAAACCATTGCTACATTTTAGCACAAGTGTGTGAATCAATGTAATGCTTCTGCTTGTAGAAAAAAATGCAGGAGAAACAGTTTGGGTTGTTTACGTTGGAATTTTTCCATTTTTACAAAACATTGCTTTAACGTTGGTGTTAACTGCACTAAGATCTCAACTCATGCGGAACCATGGAGGACAGAACGAGGTCAAACTGGTTTAACATGGAGATGTAAAAGCGACAATACAACACTACTGTTTTGTATCAACCTTGTGCAGAAAGGGCCTCAGACTAACTGATGCAGGAAGACAGAGGGCGTGGCTGAGACCAATAAACAGGAAAAGACTAGAATACATGTACAGTGGCCCCTCCACTTCAGTGAGGGTTCAGGGCACAGAACCCTCATGAAAGTGAAAAAACTGCAAATTAACCTCCCACCGTGATTCCCCCTCCATTCCTTTCCACAGCTCCTCCCTCCCCTTCCCTTCCCTTTTGCATGCTGGGGCCAGAAGTAAAGGAATGGGGGGGTGCTGGAGGGGAGAAAGAAGGCTTGCATGAGCTCCCCCATTTCCTTATCTTTTGTCTCAATGTGGGTTCTCAGCATGGGCCAGAGGCAAAAGGAATAGGAGAGATGAGCTCCGTAGGGAGGAGGGAAGGCAAGTGTACCACCCTCCCATTTCCTTGCCTTTTATCCAGATATTTGCCTTCCTCCTCTGTGCCCAGCAAAACACAAGGGAATAGGAGGAGGAGAATTGTGGGGGGGGCATACACACACCTCAAAAATAATCAAGTTCACAAAGGTCAAGTCCACGAATGTGGAAGGAGGAATGTAATGACAGAGAGATGCAAAGTGATGCTACTGAGTGCTGGCACGCTAAAATCTAATACTTACAACAGCTCTCTACTGTTTTAAAATTATTAATGTACTTGTCCAAAGAAAATGCAAAATTGTGGGTGTAATGGCAACCAGGGATTCCAGTCCTGTCTTACAAAGTATAAATTTCAGAGAGAGTGCTAAATGTAATTTAGGTTGCAATCTCAACTTGTAATATTTGGGGCTCCTAATGGGGTTTTTATCTGATGCTGATTCTGCAGGCAATGTATAATCTGGGTTATCTCATAGAAACTTGAATGTCTCTCACATTTAAAGTGAGGTATAAGCTACAATTCCATTAAATGAACAGGGTTCATTTATACTCCAATGACGTGAATTAACTTCTTCAACTAGCTCAGTATTCTGGCCTGAATCCTATTATCAGTCCCAACTAGAGCAAACTTTTGCATCCATGGGATGTGTTGACCCTCCGTCCAACAAGTTGGTTGTGGAGGCATTTATGATTGTGGTGATAGTGTCACAATTGTGAATATGTAGTATTACTCAATATGAAGTTATGGATCTGTAACTCTAGACTACAAATTTTTAACTGCAGGACAAGATGCCAGCCAATATGTTTACTTTAATAGTGCAACTATCTTGCTTCCTTGGGCAGATATAATGAGTCAACATGTCTTTTAAAGGCAGTCTTTGACAGTATCTATCTTCTTTATAGATAAAGAACAGGAGTAATTAGATTCCTACTCAAGAGCTAGTGTGATAGAAGCATTTTACTGCTAAAGCTAACTGGAGAAAAGTATTGCTGTTTTACATAGCAGTTTGCTGGAGATTAAAAAACCTTCATAAGGGAAGATATTCCAGTCTCATTTAGTGGCTAAAGACCCTATCTCCTTTAACAGTCCAATCCTGAAGTAAAATCCCATTGTGTTAAATGGAGCTGGCAAGTGTGTTTAAGATTACATCCTAAATGCGTAGAGCTCCAGAAATCCTATTTAAAATATATAATTGTACTCACAGCAATAAAGCAAATTTTATACAAGAATAAAATTTAAAAGATTGGATAGTATTTTTTAGCAAAGACATAAAGAAAGCCATTATGTTTTAATACTTAATTGCATTTTCTAATTTCAATAATTTTTTAAAACATAAGGACATGATATAAAATACTATAAAAATCCAGATTAATGAAACGTTAAGCAATGTTTAGGTTTGGCAAAAAAAAAAAAAAGCAACCTTCTCACCTTTCTGATTTAGAAACAAAGAAACAAACCATATCAACTATTATGAAACAAGAGAATAAAGCTAAACCCTTTACTTAGTTTTATGGGGAAAAAACTCCATTGAACTCAATGGGACAGATTAGATATGTATAGAATTGTGCATATGTGCTGCAAGTTACTCAGTTTACCCAGGAAACATATTCAGGGGTACCTGTTTGGCTATACAGAAAAATAAAACAAAATCCAAAATCCACAAAAGAGCTGTACTGTTATTGGTCAGTCAAAATATACAAAACACATTATTCAAGTTTTTGAAACTCCACTGGCTTACTCACCAGGCAACAGATGCTGAAAAGCATAGATAGGAAGAAAGGAGATGGTGTTAGAGTCAGATGCCTACATTTTGTATCAGATGTTGTTTCTGTTGTAGTTCAGTGGGTTTGCGAGATCTCAGTGCAGGCAGAGGCCACTCTCTCTCAGCCATGTGGAAACCAATACAAGGTCAAGTAAAATTTAAACTGCATTTAAATTCCATTAGCAACAGCTCTCCTTTGTTAGGCAGAGAACAATGAATTTCTCAAGAAGTCTCTGTACTACTACATCTGGAAAAATTTTTAGGTGCTTTATAGGTAAAACTCAGTCAATTACAGAAATTGAAAAGAAAAGTTTTAGACAGGTTGTTGTGGGTTTTCCAGGCTTTGAGGCCGTGTTCTATTAGTATTTGCTGCTGACATTTCGCCTTCATCTGTGGCTGGTATCTTCAGAGGATCTGGTGGCATGGAAGTGAGACAGAGTATATATATTTGTGTAGTCCCCAGGTGGGAAAGAATCTTATCCATTTAAGAAAACATTTATTTTATTAATCCATTAATTATTGCTTACTTCTTTGAGATTTAACTAATCAGATGAAAACTAGCATCAATAAGATAGATAGATCAGTAGCTGCTGGTTTTCATCTGCCAGTGATTATTTAAGTCTGAATCTTTTGTTGGTCTCCTGATCAGGAAGCCCCCAATCAGAGATTAAAGACTTTTAAAATGTAAAACTGTTTTTATTTTATATTTTAGGGGGATCTCTCTGTATGTGTTTGTGTGAGCATTTGTGATAAACTAGGAAAAGGGGGAAAGATAATGTCTTGGATGAAGTAGTGGGGGCAGTCCCAAACGTTTGATAAGCTATCAACATAAACAAACTCTGTAATTCCCACATGGTTTTTGCATTAACACTATTTTAGAGAGAGAATAAAGTGATAAAGTCCTATGTCTTTGTACGTATGTACTGTGGGTACTCTCCAAAAAGGTTTCCTTCCCAAACATGGGGTCCCACTGCCCTTAAGGATAAGTATAAGAAATTCTCAGTGAAAGTGAATCAAAGCATTTTCCAATGCATCTCTGTTGATATTCCTCCCCAAAGTTTAGCATTAGTTGTAACACATTACTTTTTTCTGGGTAATAAGGACACAACAACATGATGTGATGTACTAGTACTCTTGCCATGCCACTGTCCATGTAACTGTTACATAAACATGATGGTGGCCTAAGGGGAAAAAGGAGCGGGCAAGAGTTCTGGACAGGCCATAATACTATAGCACAAGATAAATCATCTGTAGATTGGGCTGGTGAATTCCACCTAAAGGGAGGAAATACAAGTGGAACATTTGTGAAGAGCCAATGTAAAATGAAGGTTGAGGACAACTACAAATGGAAAGATAGATATGGACAAACAGATGCTGGAAGTTCAGCCATCCTACAATATTATGTTCCTGACAGGGATGCTGGGAATTCACGTATCAGTATTCTTACTCATCTGGGAAGCTGATATAGAGCAGCTACTCTCTTCCTGTACTCAAGGTTGGGAGGTTGTCTCTTGGGGTCACATAAAGAAAGAGGTGGTAGCCATGGAAGGGGAAGATGGCACTGGAAGTGCAGGTTAAGTGAGGCTCCGTCCCTGCTCAACCCACACCACCTTATTGGCAAATGGGTACTGGAATTCACTTTTATGAGCTCCCCTCCCCCCCTTTTTTTTGGCTACTTGCAACATTCCTATTAAGCAGATATGCTAAGCAGTATAGGTGAAAATTATTTATTTATTTGCATGCATGTGCACATGACTGTATTTATTTTCCAAATTTTGGATTAGGAGTATGGTAGCAAGTAAGATCCATAGACCTCAGGGCCCAGCTGAGAGAGGAATTTAACAGTGAAAGCATTTCCTTGGAAAAAAAAAGAAGAAGTGTGGTTTATTGTTGTTTTTGTGATGATGTGTGGCCGTGCTCCCACTTGTAAGCTGCGTTAGCAAAGCAGCTGTAGAATCTGTGTGTGGGAGGGTGTTGGCCACTTCTTCTCACTCATCCTCCTTTCAAAAGTTCTGAAGCTGCAACCAACATCAGGGTTCAGTAGGAGAGAGATTATCAGTTTAAAGAAATATTGCACTGTCTCAGTATCCAGCCCCTCAGGATTCACTTAATATGGTTGTATAGGGTCACTACTTTATGGTTTCTTTCTCTTTACTTTTAGCTGTCCTGGTACTATTCCCACCTTCTTCACTCTATGCTAAACCGTTCATGCTGTAGTACAATTTCCTGAAGCACGCATGGGTCACACCATAGTTATCAACAAGCATGACATGAATGTCTTTATTCTTTAGCTACCCTTAGGCACTAGATTCTTTCTGTCTCAATACTTGATTTCATTTCTTTCTCTCTTATTCTCTGTTTCTCTCCTCTGCATAACTCAGGATAAATATCTTCACCATCCCTTTTCTCACTCTCTGTCTTTTTACATCCTCTAAGTGCTTTCACCTCCTTCCTTATTCTTCCATCCTCTCTCATCCTTTTTTCTTCCCTCCATCCTCTCCCCTCACTGGCTAATTTGTCTTCTGATCCTTCCTCATCTCTATATTTTCCTCTCTCATCCTCCTTCTACCCCCACTTCTCCTAGCTGCACCAATTATCTTCCTTCTTCCATTACTGTTTGCTTCTCCAACTCCTTCTTATCATTTTCAGTCTTCAAAATATCAGGATATGCCACATATTGTACATTGTATCACACTATCTGTTTAATTTATATGCAGGACTTATGTGGAAAATGAGATTAAACTTGAAGGGAGAGGTGTGAAAACTAGTGGAAGGAATGCAACAATTTAAGATATGCGGATAATACCATATTACCAACAGTAAATAGCAAAGGCTTGGAATGACCATTGATGAAAGTTAACTAAAAAGGTACAAAAGCAGAATTGCTGCTTTTAGAAAAACAAAAATAATGAACACAGAAAGTTTATATATCCTTAAAATGGATGGTGAAGACATCAGCATTTTTAAAGATTGCCTATATCTTGGTTCAGTCATAAATCAAAATGGAGACTTGGAAGAGCTGTTGTGAAAGAACTACATAAGAACCTCAAGTGTAAAGATATCATTAAATAACAAAGTCAGAATCATCTGCACCATAGTATTTCTGATTTATATGCATAGTTTTGAAACCTGGGCAGTGAAGAAAGTTGAAAGGAGGAGAGCTGTATGGATACAGACTGCCAAAAAGATAGATATATTAGTCCTAGGGGAAATGAAGCCTAAACTTTCATTTCAAGCCAAAATAACTAAGCTGAAGCTATTGCACTTTGAGCACATCCTGATATGACATATTTGACTGGAGAAGATTATAATACTTGGTAAAGTTGAAAGTAATAGGAAAAGAGGAAGACCACATCACAGATGCATTGACTCAATTGAGAAAGGAGCAGCATTCAGTCTGCAAGATCTGACTAGAGCTGAAAGTCTATCATACATGGTGTCTGCATAAAACAGAGCCAGATTGACTACAAATAACAACAGATTAGTTGGATTATTATGATTTTGATTATTAGCTGTTCAGAAAAAATATTTTATTTTTCCTTGGAAAAGTTCATTTGTCTGCACTATTCCTCCTTCATGTTGAAATTATAATTTCAAAGTGTCTAAAACAGAGGTTTGAATTTTAATGTCCAAGGTAGAGCCTGGAAAACTTTGTTTGTTTGGACTACAGTCCCCATGTGTCATTAGAAACAGTGTTTCAGCCTCAAGGCCCCTTCCTAAACTGCAAACCCTAGGATTCCATAGGAGGTTGAAAGTGGAATAATAGTACTATAACAGTCTAGTGCAGAAATGGCCAGAGGAAAAGCATCCCCCATGGCAGAGCTTGGAAAACTTAATTTTCAGTTAAATATTTTCTCATTTGATACTTTTTTAAAAAATGTTTTGAAAGACATCCTCTAGCAACTGTGGTTGATGCTTAATCCTGTTTAATAATAGCAGGGGCCAATCCCTCTAACATCACTGGTATCTGTTCCCTGTGACATTACCAGGAGGGTGCATCTCTAGGGTTCTGGGAGATTCTTGACCTTGCAAAGCAGTATTATTTCATTTTTATAGGGCAGTATTTTATAACTTCCATGCTGCTACTACTTAAAATCTATGAATTACAAAATCTGAAATTTTTATTTAAATCAGTGACACCAGTTGTCTTTTTCTTCATAAATTAATTTACTCTGTTTCTGATGCATTTCTTCATCTCAAAATGATTTTTCTTCTTGAATTTCTACTTAATAATATTTAAACAAAACTGAAACATGCAACTGGAGAAATATCAGCATTTCAATTTTCAGGTCATTGGAATGGAAATACAGTATATCACCCATGACTTTAGAGGTTAGGAAACGGCACTATTGATCTCCGGAAGTCTTGCTGCCAGAAATTATATTAGAAGTTTAATACTTTATTCAGCTTCAGTTTAGTAGTGCTGCCAAGATTGATCTTTCCTGGAAATGAATGAGTCAAAAGTACTGCTGCTGCTAGTGTTTTTCAAAGTGATGATGAGAGAGGAGTTAGCTGTACATGACCCTAATCTGGACTTGTTGACCTTAGTTTAAAATTTACTTCCAGTCCTTACAGAATCTGCTAAGTAATCACAAGCATAAACCTTTACAATGTGTTAATTTACCTTCTTGCTCCTCCAAATGCCCTTTTAAAGAAGGACTGGCATGAAGCAGTAAAGAGTTCTGCAGCCATTATGAATTGCAAATAGTGAATTAATTCATATGAATATATACTATCTATTGACATAATAGATTTTTGTTGGAAAAATATGTGCATTTTGCAGAATGTGAAACTCATAGAATAAAGTAACTATCATTTGTATGCTCACATAGGAAAACCTGATTAATTGTATTGCAATACTATATACTACTTTTGATGCAAATGGATTAAATGTAACCCACATTAGATACAGGGGATTGGAACATACCTACAGGGCTTAATAAGTATTACACATGGCATACGTATTGGTGATAGACTGTAGCTGATATGAAAAGAGGTAACATGACAGAAACTTAGAAAATGTAGTTTTAGTTCTTGAGGTCCTACTTATTTCTTTAGCAGCAGAAATTTAGTTGAGAACAGAAGAGAGTAATTTTTGGCTGCAGCAAAACTCATGCAATAGTTTCCCAAGAGAGCTTCATTGCCTCCACTCCACCTTGACTACTTTAAACAGGATCTTAAGACTGTTTTCTTCCAGCAGACATTTTAGCTAGTCTTATTGATATCCCGCACCTGATTTTTAAATAATTATTTTACTCCTGTTTGTTTTATTGTTGGCATTAAAACAATTTTTAAAATTATGTTATAAATATACATACATGTCATTAACAGAACTCAAGTATTAACAGACAACACTTGCACAGCCCACTATCTAATAACACATTTAAGAGATATAGCTTTACAAACTGTGGAAAGAAGGGAAGGGAACAGGTAGCATCAGGGGTAGGGAGATGAGGATAGTTTCCCCTCCAAAAAGAACTCTGCACGCCTCCTGAAATGCTCATTGATGAAATGTGATGAGAAAGAGGGATCTTTTTTTCTTATGTGGTGGACCTGCAAAATAGCAAAAAAGTTTTGGAAAGAAATACATGATGAAATTGGAAGAATGTATGGTTTTAACTTTGAAATGAAGCCAGAACTTTATTTGTTGAATATGTTAGGGCAACAAAGAGAAATAAGATCTCATCAAAAGACATTGTTATATATAATAACTGCAGCAAGATTAACTTATGCTCAACATTGGAAAGAAGGAAAATATATTGATATAAGAGAATGGAAATTCAGAGTCCTGGATATGGTAGTGACAGAAAAGTTAACTTTTTCACTTAAAAATAAGCCAATCCAGGACTTTGAAAGAGAATGGCGAGAGGTATTGAACTGGACAAAAGTATGAAATAGGGGAAAAGAAAGAAGGCTGCGAGAAAGGAGGAAGACAAAATGAGGTGAAAAAAGATAAAATGTAAATACTTAAATATAAGCTAAAAGTAATAGTTTACTATTGTTGTAAAAAAGAGATAATGTATGGAACTGAATGCTTATATGGAATGGAATGTTAAACTCAGATTCAACTGGGAAAATTGATGTTGGAAGCAGGGAGGGGTTTTTTATTGTTTTTTTCATTGCAAATTTTAATAAAAATTTATCTATAAAAGAAATGCTCATTGACTCTCCAAATTCCTGGCATTGCAGGGACTTAAAATTTCAGTTGAGCAATTACAAGGAGAAGTTGAGCAGCCAAAGATAAAGGGCAGGCAAAGTTAGCAGGGCAATGTGAACACATCTAAAATAGGTGTTCTAGCTGTCAACGACTGTCAGTTTCTCACTCCCTGAAATGTTAGAAATTTGAGGACTGACGGAAAGTTTGATTGGGAGGGGGTCAGAAATCTGATTTGAAAGTGGCAATGTCCTTGTTTTGCTGTCCCTGGGGACATCCTCTATTTGGTGAGTTCAGGGATGGATTTACAAAGTGTTTCCCCACCTAAAGCTCTTAATAATATTGCTAACTGCATTATTAAGGCTGAAGATTAAAACAGCAAAGAATCCACGCTAGAGTTGACAGATACAGAGGCAAGTTCAATAGTACAGCACCTGGGGGTTACTTCATCTTGAATAGAAATGTTGCCCCTCTTTTCTCCTGTGCTGTGTATATATGAACCCCACTGTCAGCCCAGCCCACCACACACAACCTCAGTGAACAGCTGCTTCATGTTAATCATAAAGAGCTCTATATCTGTACACACAGAAACCTCTATGTACACATGAAGGATGCTGGCTAAGCTGCATGTATGGGTTCATGTCTGGAGAACATTATCTAATGAAAGTCAATCAGATGGTCATCTGGGGAGCATGGTGACAGTGCTTAGTGATGAAAGTGAATAGACTAACCTGCTGGACCCTCAGTCCCCTATGCACCTTTGTTAAATTCAGGGAGAGGATTCTGTGGAAATAGCCACCTTTAGACCCAGCAAAATGAGGAATCGTTCAGAGTCAAAGAACTGAAAAACAATTTCCAGATGTCCAAATGAAATTTGAGTTTGGTTTTCTTGAACAGCAATCCTCCCTCCTGCATCTCCACAAGACAGCTTTTGAAACTGAGCCTGTTTTCAAAAGCTGCTTCATGATATGACATGGAGGTTGGCAGAACAAGAAAAAAAATCCAAGTGCACATACCCAGGCTTTCCAAAAGTAGCTCCTTGGATATTAGCCCATGTCCTTGAAATGTACTTTTCTTCTTTTGGTTGCAGACATTTATTGGGCAAATCACCAAAAGCTCTTATTTTTTATCATTGATTTTGAGTGTTAATAATGCCAGTTGATAAGGTATTTATTGTTTAAATTCTTCATAATTTTTATAAGAGGGAAGGAACATATGTATTTCCTATGCTGCTTTTTTTTACTCCACTTTTCCACTGAAGAACTCAACTAGAGTATGCAGTTTCTACCACCTCTTCTCCTCCTTTATTCTCAAATAAAAATAAAAATACATTGCTATGAGGTAGACAAAAGATCATAATTGAAGCTTAGGTTTCAGGCCATTTCTACCCTACACTGTTATAGTGCTTTTATTCCACTTTCAACATCCCATGGAATTCTAGCGTTTGTAGTTTACTGAGGCCAAAGACCTCTCCGGCTGAGAATTCTCAATGCCTCTCCCTAAACTGCAGATCCCAGGACTCCAAAGGATGGTAAAAGTGGAATAATAGCACTATAACAGTGTAGTGCAGAAAGGGCCTCAGTCAGAGAATGCTCGATCTCAGTCCAACATTTCTATTAGTTTGCTCACAAAATTGTACAAAATTAGTCCATATTGTAAATGCGTAGAGCTTTTGTCTACCTTTAAGACCATTAAATAATTAAAAACCTTTTAGATATTTGTGTGCTTTCTCATAACTTCATACCCCTCAACTGCCCTGATTTGACAGAAACCCTCCAGATGAATCCATCTTTTCTGTTGCTTTTAAAATGTTCCAGTTTCTCTCCTGTCCTTCCACTTTCCTCCTTTGTCCAGATCTTACTTCAGTTGTTGTAAACCGAGTTTAAAGGGCAGAAGTAGTTTGTATTCCATTAACTTTGGGAGTAGGGGTAGAGGAGAGGAGGGAGTGGAATCCCATAGGTTCAAGTAAAAGCAAACCACCTCCGCCTCTCCAGCATGCGAGTTCTTTTTCATTAAGCACTTGTGTCATCTTGACCACACTGAGATGTTACTTGACCACACATGTCCCAGTTTTCATCTGTGAAATCTTGGGGGGGGGTTGTGATCTGTTTACCTATATAATTTTTGTCATTATGTCTCATCCCAGAGAAACAACCCAGAAGGACAGTATGGTTGATGCCACCAGGAAGTCCAGCACAACCAAAGGAGACACACTCTCGCTTTTCATTTCTTGGCATTGGTGTTCCACCAAGGTAACAAAAGCTATCTCTGTCCCAGAACCAGGCCCAAAACCAGACTGAAATGGAAAAAACCAAGCTGTATCACCCAGGAACCCTAGAGCTAGAAGGCCATGGTACACTCAGATTCCTTGCCCACAAATAGAATTTTGGAAACTAGCTGTTGATTCTGCATTACAGCAGAGCTTTCCAGACTGTGTGTCGCAACTGCAGTGTGTAGGTGTGTTGTGTGAACGCAATGAGTGGAAAGACTGCCTCCCCTACTGCTGCAGTGGGCCAGGCCTGGGTGAAAGGTGTACCTCTGCCATTCTGCCTTGGGCTGAGGAAGACACTGGTGAGGGCAGCAGCAGCATGCCAAGTCTGGATGGAGGGGCTGCCTCTCCTGCCACTGCTACCATGTCCCAGACCAAGGAAGACTCTAGTGAGGGCAGTGGCGGCAGGCCAGGCCCAGGTGGAAGGGTTGCCTCTCCCACTGCCATTGCCACTGCCCTGGGCCGAGGAAGACCCCATGAGGGCAGTGGTGGCTGGCCAGGCTGAAGTGGAGGGGCTGCCTCCACTGACTGAATTACTGAGTTACTGTGTCACGAAATGATGCATCTCTAAAAAGTGTGTCACCAACATGAAAAGTTTGGAAAGCTCTGCATTACAGGATGGTTCAGGGAACTCTTTTTCTAGAGAAACCTTACAACTGCCTCCTTTAGGCAAGTTGGATCTCTGTCTTATTGTAAGGAGGCACTGAGTGCCTTTACTGACTCAGCCAGGTCCTCTCTGGCCAGTTTCCTCAGGTGTTTTTCTCCTCAGTACTTATTGTGATACTGCTCTGTTGCCTTAGAATACCTTATTTTTAATTTCATATTTTAATATTCTGATTACTAGATGTTATCATTAATGCATCACTATGAAATCTGACAGTAAAATAAACACATCTTATAAATAGTTTCATGATAATGCAGGAGTGACAAGAACAGCCAGAATATGGCAAAAGCTTTAAAACTGGAATTATTCAAAAGTTGCCTCTCTTAGCCATGAAATATTATTCTCAAAATGAATGAGAATTCTCTTGCGGAAAGGATTTACATGACTTTTCCTGGCCAGATATCTAATTATAGAATATGAGACTTACAGCAGACCAACTTGCCTCAGAAAAGAGATTGTTACATTAATGACTCAACAGTTCTTTATGTAGTGTAAAAAAAAATGTAGAGAATTAACAGGTTTTTCAAACACACGATGAAATCAGTGTGGGGCTTTAGGCAGGTAGCTATAAAAAATTCAGAGTCCTTAGATTGGGAGCAAGGTCAGAAATAGGAACCTGGTAAAACAGTTAAGACCTCCAAGCGGGATTTTCAGAGCATGTGTTGTTCGTGGATTAGAATGTTGAACTTAAACCTGAAAGACCTGTAGTTCAAATTGCTGGTTAGGCAGGAGTATCTGGGTAATATTTCTGAAACTCTGACCACATCTTCTTATCTGCTGAAAATAGGTAAAATGACCACAAGTTTATAAGAGGTAAATTGACTGCAGCTCACAGAAAATATGCTTGTGCTTAGTCCTGAACACATGCTTGGACCTTAAGACTGACTTTGTTGTCCCAAGCACACATCTGAATTTCTTGCCTAGTAAGAACTCTTAACCCCAGCAAAGGCCTGGAACAATCTGAGGGATTATATACAGGTAATCAGCTTCCATACTTCCTTGCTTAGTGTTTGCAGCTGAAACTGTTTTCTCATTGTCTACAGCTGAGTCTTGTCCCTCCTCCAAAGTAGGTCCTTTGTCCTGTATGGGCCCTTCTACCTCAGCAGATCAATGAGTGCCAGTTCTTGACTATTCCACCCTCACATGGAAGGATGAATAATTGCTGTAGTTTTTTTTCTTGCTGTGAGATAGAATGAATATTTCTTCATGGTGTTCTCTCAATATTCAAACATCCTGACGTAAGAAATTGTGTGAACAAAAACATGTGGGCTGGCATTCCATATTGCAGTTACTGATTTTTAATCTAGAGTTACAGATCCATTGGTGTTATGTGCCTTTAAGTCATTTCAGACTTATGGTGATCCTAAGAAGAACCTATCCCAGGGATTTCCTGGCAAGATTCATTCAGATGGGCTTTGCCTTTGCCTTCCTCTGAAGCTGAAAGAGTGTGATTTGCCCCAGGTCACCCAGTGGGTTTCCATGGCTAAGCAAGGATTTAAATGGTCTCCAGAGTCTTAGCTCATTTCTGCACTACATTGTTATAGTGCTATTATTCCACTTTTAACATCCTGTGGAATTCTGGGATTTGTAGTTTACTGAGGCCAAAGAACTCTGAGGCTCAGAATTCTAAATGCCTCTCCCTAGACTGCAAACCACAGGATTCCATATGGTGTTGAAAGTGAAATAATAGCAAGATAAGAGTGTAGTGCAGAAATGGCCTTAATCCAGCACTCAAACCAATACACCATACTGGCTCTCTCACAGATCTATAGTTGCTCTGTATTCACTAACACTACATAGTTATGATTGTGGCACTATTGCCATACTTGTAAGTGTCCTCTCAAACCTACTTTACAGGCAACAACTTCACCAAGAGATGGAGCTCTATTGATTGCAGTGCAGGAGGGTGATGTTTCCTACTCTTCCTGCCAGTGAATGAGGCTGTGACAAGGTCTTTTTGGCTTTGAGGTAAAATTCCCGTGATGGAATTCCCCGTGTTTTCCAGATCTTCTATGTTCTCTATAGGACTGAGCTTTCCTATAGAATTCCAGTCTTCAGTATTTGGAAAAGTATCCTTAAAGCAGGGGTGAAGAAAATGCAGCCTGCCTACCTTGAACCCTTTTTTGTGCCATAAAAGCTCCTCAGAACTCCAAGACCTGCTCATACAATGCTCTCAAATGCCATTCAGAGTGGCATTGGGGCTTAGAACATATTCACAGCTCCTCTGACACTCCTCATTGCCTTAATTTTGCAAAAATTAGCTTTTTTTAAAAAAAAAGAAGAAGTGAGAAGCAGAAGTCTTTTCAAAACTTTGTGGGTGTGATGCATTCTTTTCACAATTCTTGGAACAGCAGGACAATCTTGTCAAAGTCTTCTGAGGCTCTGTGGATCTTGAACATATAATCTCTGTATATCAGTCATGCTGTTGGGGAGCTTCTGGAAGTTATAGTGTAAAATTTACAGTGCAAATTTTCCCAAAGCTCGACTCCTGCAGCTCACTCCCACACCTCAAAATCAGCTCCATAAGGTTAGGGGATTTTCCAGAGTAGATTGTGGGGTTAGGGGGAGGAATGAAACGCAAGTCTTTTTCTGCATGTGGAAGTACACTCATGTGATGTGGACTTAACCTTATGTGCAATGAAAGGTCACAGCTGCTTATGATAATCGAAACTGTGTCACAGAATAGATATCTTCCTGATGTTATTCTTATTGTATAAGCCTGCAGAAGGATTGCATGTGTTGTTTTCATCTGGATTTCTTGTACCCCTGAAGGCATTCCCACAAGCCAAGAACAGTTTTGCTTTGGTGATAAGGTTGTTTCTATTCACACTTCTCGTCTTCTTTTTAAAACTTCTATAGATTTTTCCTTTCAATCTCTTTCTATTTTGGGGCACTTTCTTGCCTGTAACTGCTTTCTTATATTATTTGTTTCATTTTTCCTCCGACAGCTACAACACATTCTTCAGCTTCTTGAGGAAAGGGAAGCAGCTGGATCACTAACAAAATTTCATAGAAGATATTGGCACTACCTGGCCCTTCACAAACAGGGCTGCATCAAGAACGAGCATCCACCTGTGAGCCTGGTTTTCAAGGGAGATGGAAACTCCATTCTGTAATGGTTTGAACATCTGAAACTACACCACAAGAATCTCTCTGCCTGTGTTTGACAAACTTTGCCTTCAGGAAGCTTCATTTGGTTTACCTTCTTGAGTTCTCACAACCAGAAGACATTGGCTTAGAACATTTGTACTCCCATGGAATCAGAAGATGAAAATTACAGAACTGAATATTGCTGACACTCAGGCCCAAATCTTGAGAAGCATCACCCAATAACTTCATCTAGATGTTAAACTGTATGTGAAACAGTAGATTTCTGTGACACTTCACAGAATGGAGTATAAGAGCTCTCTCCAAAACACTACTTTTCTGAACTACTTTGTCAGAAAGTGCTGGAGCTATCAGAATACTTACCTGGACTTGCATGGCTAAGAGTGCTGCAGGAGAGGGTAACTATTTGGTTGTCTCCATGAAAGAGACAAGGGTGCTTAGTGCAAGATGACAGCATATGATAGGAGCAGAGTTGTTGGCTAATTAAGCCTGATCATCCCTTCACATGCCTACTTTGGATTGACCCAGATTTATGCCCTGTTCAAGGTCTGCAATGTTATGTGCAGCGAAGAGGGTGTAGACCAGGATTGTTGTCTTGTCACATTGACGTTTTGCCCCTTACTAGGTGTAAGTTTTGGACAGTTACTGCAAAGGCCTTGCAGTTTTTGGGCCAGCACAGGGTTTAGTTTGAAATCTATTCTTTTGGAATTTCAGCTGCCTCCACTGCTTCTGCTATGGGCTTGGGATTTCAAACAATCCAGCACATCAGACATTGGAAATAGACTGCAATTAAGAGGTATATGTGTCCTCTTCTATACTGAAAGTATTCTGGTTATACTAATGTTGTTCTATTTCTTTGTTCGTATCTAGCTACTGTGTAGTAAGATGATGGATCTTGATCTGTGGCCACAATATAATGTATTGGGTGGTGCACCAGGCCCAAAGTTGCCATTTTAGGCCTCAACTGGGGTTGAGTGATGTTGCCAGTGTAGAATGGCTTGGGAGAAGAGGTCTCCAGAGGAGTGATCTTTTGTTTGAGCAGTGCACTGGGCCTCCTCCTGATGCTTTAGTCAGTTTGGTGGGAATGTCTTGGGCTTGATGAAGGGCAAGGTTCTTGTTTTATTGGCTTTGAGTGATTTTCCAGCTTGTAGAATGTCATTGGCCTGGTGTTTCCCTTGTTTTTTCTGTCATCTTGCCCAACAAGATGGTAGGGGGTGGGTAATCTGAAGCACATTGATCATGCCTGCAGGAGGTGAATAAGGAGCTTTACAATGCCCTTGGCAGAGGTTTGGACAGTTTTTATTCACACCCCAACACAGTTTTCTGATGGCCAGAACCCTACTGGGCTGATGGTGTTCATTTGTCAGAAGAGGGTGGTATGCTGTTCCTGGGGAATCTGCAATAGAGGGTGAGGGCTCTGTTGGTCAGCCGCCGAGGGAAGAGACAAAGCTGGCACTTGTCCTTTATCTGTAGCAGGTAGTGGGGGGAGAATGTAAGACTTCAGTGTAACCCCTTTTGGTGTAGGACGGGGCTCTGGAACTCTCTCATTAGGGGTCCTCCATCCCAGAATGAAGCTACGCTTGAGGCTAACCTGAATTTGGGGTCTTACTTGTAGAGTCCTGAGAGTGAGAGTCCCTTGGGTCACTTTCCAGTTATGGCCAGCCAGGGAGCAAAGCAAGTACTTGTGTTGCTCTCAGTACTGAGGTGTTTTGCCGAAGGGAAGTCTGAGGAAATAGTCACAGGGTGATGCCTGGCCTCAGCTGGACCTGCATCAGGTTGCATCCCCTCTTGCTCCATTTCCAGGTCAACACAAATAGGTTAGGTTAAATAAAATGGTCTTTAACTAACCCAGTTTTCTGTGTCTGGTGTCATACAGTTCTTTTCTGAATCAAACTGCATTTAATGTCAAAGCGTAAATAGCACTTGTTACAGGGGAATTGATCTGCCCCAGGATCTAGGCATGCCAGATAGGAAGCTTTAACCCTGTGTTCCCTTTATTGCAATCCCAACCCAGTTTGTTTCCTCTTTACCTGCAGTTTAGATTGCCAATCAGTGACCAACATATTTCCATATAGTAGCATGGCAGATAGCAACCGGTATTAGCAAGATGGCCGGGGAGATTGTGCCTCTCTACCTTCTGATGAAGTCTTTTTACCTAGGCAACCAACAAAGAGTGAAGTTCCAAAATTTGTTAAAAGACACATTATTATGAATCCCAATAATTAAACCAGGGTGGGAATCCTATGAGTTACAAGCAGCTCCCAATAGGGATTTATGCAGAACCTGAGCTCCCCAACACCCCAAAGTTCCCCTCACTGAAATAGAATTAAGCTGAAATGACCATTTCTGGTTGAGTAAGCTACCAAGGCTAGTGACTCTGCTTTAAAACAAGGTACGAAGTCACTCTGTGTCTTGTTTTGCTTTCCCAAAACTAGAAGTGGGCTTCTGGCCATTTCTTAATGGGAATGGTGACATTAGTTAATTCTATAATCTGAAAACTAGCCTGGGTAATAGGAAATAATGGCCTGAGTAATAGGAAATAATAGTAAATATCTGGAGTTTGCATACCCCTAAATTAAGCCACATGCTTGTGGGCAGGGCCTGTGTCTAATCCTATATAGTACAAGGCAATTTGATTTGAGTGGAATTTACAAATAATAATGACAATGCTATAGCTCCTAGAAAGCATTACTGCTGCTCAGTTAGATATCTTCATGGGTGGATCTTGAGACTGAAGTCCATGATCCCAAAATCTGGGCAGGGTTACCGTCAGTGAGATCAGTAAGCCCATTTTTAATTACCTAGTTGTACCATGGCTGCTGCTGCTAAAGGAATTAGAACTATGAGAATTTAAGTAGGAAGTATAATAAGCAATAATCAAATCTCACTGATAGTTCAGATACTACCCAAACAAACAAACAAGCAACCTTTCTCTAGAGGTCAATTATGTGCATAGGTAAAATTCATAAACTACCTCATACAGTAATTATGTGAAAAACAAGGGTTTCAGAAAATGTATGCTAAGTGTTTGTGTGCAGAGGATAAATTTGGCCTCTGCAGAGGAAGGAAAGGAATACCAATCTCTGCAGCACCCCAAGAAAGGCATGCACAGCCATGATGGAATGGCAGCTGATGTATGATGTCTGTAATAGTGGTCACATATACAGTGTCTGTATTATTAGCAGGCATGGGGACATGTGTGAATTTATACACTGAATGGTGGTATTTTGACTCATAACTTTAGGTATTTTTATTGGAAAGAGGTGTGATTCAAAGTTCTTAGGCTGTGTGTTATGAAGTGGAATATAGAAAAAAATGCTAATATTATTCAGCAATCATACCATACCACAGGCTCACACCAAAGCGGGAGTCAGATGTTGCATTTTAGACCAAACTGAGGAAAGGACTACATTCCATAAAGCAATAAACCTTATATTCTTTTAAAGTTCTTGTTGGAAAGAAGTAACAACACTCAAGTTGGAGCTGATCCTTTGCATGAATGACTGACAATATGATTGTAGTTAAATCCTAATTGGCAGAAGAGGGTCCAGTGCTCCAACACATCATTTACCCTTGTTCACGGCTCTCATGATTCTGCTCAGGCACATAAATGGGACAGCCAACATGTTGTAAATAGAAAATGTTTTCTCTCCCAGCCATGTTTAAAGCTTTAAGCCACCAAATAGATCAGGAGTTTCACATTTCATTGTGTCCAACAGCTGCTTAAACTGACAGAAGTGACACATAAAATTGTCCTTTGATAAGGCTAGCCTGAGCCAAGGTATTAGCAGCCAAACTTTTCTCTCCTCCTTCTTCTTCACCTATAGCTCTTTCCTAAGTGCTGCAGAACATATTTAACTGTTCTTACGAAGAGATATGTAGGTGCAATAGCTTTTAGGAACCTCGCCTTTTCTTTGAGGGATAAAGGGGTTCTCTAAGGCTCTTCAAACAGCTGTCATTCACCTAATCTTTGTTGTCTTTAAATTATGATAAAATTCCTACTTGTCACATCACACAGGTCATAATGAAAGGAGGAGATTAACCTTCTGGAGACTAAGGTCTGCTTGATACACCTTCAGCCAAACAGTAACCACCACAAATCAAAGTGGAAAAGTCAAATATATTTTTAACATGCTGCATCAAAACAATGACTTCACTTAGCTGATCCACCCAGCAGGTCTTTGATCATCAAGACAAGTGTGAGCAACAGAATACCCTGGCCAGGTGAAGCAGGACTTCTCATTTTTTTCACAACATGTTTTCATTAAAGGTATAAACTCATTTGATCTGCTCTCATTTGATCCACTTAGCTTGCTTTGATTGACATCAGCATTGTGAGTGGGGATGGCATTACACTGTATCCCAGCAACAAACTCAATCCTTCTAATGGATGCAACTTTTTTCTTTCTTCATAATTTTCCCCTTAAAAGTTACTGTTTCTTGTTTTAAGATGTGTTTTGTTTTTTTTTAAATTCTTTGGGCTGGCTTTTTTTAGATTGACAGTATCACTGCATCATTGGGGAATATGCTCTTTTGTCTTTGTCAAGCTGTTAAAAAGAAAACTCTAATCAGCCCTAACATTTATGAAATCTAAAAAGGGAAATTATGGAGGCATTCTTTAAAAGATTAAATGAAAGGAATGGAGGAGGGACCAAAAGAGAGATGGAGGGATGTGTGTTTAAGACTAAACTTTGTAGTTTTATTTTTTCAAAATGTAGAAACGACATTGGGAAGAAATCATTTATGGAAATATTCCTGTATTCTCACTTCTTTAGGGAATATTCTTATACAGCAATACAGTTTGTTAATGTCCTTTCAATGATGACAGATAGTTCTCAATATCACCATCATATACAATATGGATATATTTGGAAAGTAAACATGTAAAATATTCACTCCTACAAGCAAGCACATTCATGTTCATTGTTCATGTAGCTGTCTGGAAGAAGGATCGTGTGCATCATGGTGGGACACTGGAGGTGAAGCATACATCACAGAAAACAACTATAAGCAGCCTTCATGTAGCAGTAATTCCTCTGTATTACATATAAAGGCTGTGTCAGTTCCTGCAATAGTAATTTTTCAACACCATCCTGTGACAGATTGCACCTGTACACTTGCAAACAGACTATACCCCTATAGAGAGGATCAGTCATATCATGTTAGCTCTCATATAGGTAATGCAGTGCAGCAGACCACATGGCTAGGCTGAACATCAGGTGAACAACCAGCACAGTATGACAGTATGTACTGTTATGCATTGTTGCACATGTGAAATGAACTCAGCCTTGTGCTTATGCAGGTGTAGCTATAGTTTTTCCCTTCTCTTCTTATTGGAAAGACAAGAGTGATAAATCTCATTGCTTTCTCCATCTACTAATGTAAGTAAAATACCTACTGCATTCAGAGAGGGACTGGCATTACTTGAGTTATTATAATGCAGAATTTGGTAAAAAAAAAAAGCCCATGTATGTATTACCTTTTAAGACATAAAGTGATAAGGCATATGGGAAAAGTATCTTGCCAAATTCTTTATCATTCCACAGCATCTACCACCAGAGATCAACCATCTGAGGCCTTTACTGCACTACACCGCAATACTGCATCATCCCTTTGCAATCCCGGCAATGCCATTGCTGGGATTGGATCAGGACCTGAATGCTCCCCACCACACCAGTTGGTTACTGGTGGACGAGTAGTGTTTGGAACATGCTCATTCTTCTGCAGTACGGCCAGCTTCCTCCCGGGCTGTATTGTGGAAGGAAGCACTTGTAGCACTTCCACACTCACAGCTGATGGGATTGTTGAGTGAAGGAAGGCTATTACCGGATTTTTGTCCAGTAATGGTTTATGACGTTATTGCAACAGTTGGGAACATGACAGCAGTTGGACTGCAATGACATCGAGCAATGGCACATGTCACAGACTGGCAGCAATGCACCCCCACGCCGGAATGGCGCCATCGTGCAGTAAGAGCCTAAGTTTCTCTTTTCTAGTTATTCCCCCCCCCTTATGTAGAACAGAAGGATTTTATCCCCCAAAAGGAGGGAAGGAAGGAAGGAAGGAAGACAGAAAGGAAGAAAGAAAGAAAGAAAAGCAACAAAGATTTCTGTGACATTGCCTAAATTGTAATATAGATTTTCCTAGCAATAAAACTCAACAAATGTAAGTGACTTGCAAAGCCTTCTGCCTCCACCTTACTTTAAAGCCTTTTATATAACCTAGTGGCCCCATGCAATCACCTCTGACAATCTATGGATTCGTGAAAATATCTTGTAAGCATCACTGTGAAAATATCTTGCAAGCATCAGTATGAAAATAAAATGCTCCCAATCTGAGGCAACTTGTAGCCTTATACAGGAGTTATAGACTTGTAAGCAAGGGGGAATGTGAGCCCCCACCCCAGTTCTAACATTCCTATGTTAAAAGTCTAAAGGTAGACTATAATCATGTTCAGCTGAACATTGTTATAGTCCTCCATGTGTGATTAGGAGTCCTATTATTGTTGTCATGACAATAATAATGTTGTGTCCCACTTTATGGCATTCTAGTCACTCACTCCCAGTTTTTCTACTCCAAAAACAAAAAACAAAAAAACAAACAAAAACAAAACAAAACAAAACAAAAACAAAAACCTCCAAAAACCCAAAAACAGAAAACATTTTCTCAGCAAAGTCCTCTGATATGCTTTTCAGATTTCTCTCGTCCAGGCTGGATGATTTAAATCTCAGGTTTGTTTTGTTTTATTGTATGTGAAACAAGAAGCAGGTTGTTGAGTCAGCTGGACCTAGCAGGGAGGTAAATCCCTCTTTAAGAACTGCAGTCTTTGCACTGCCAGAGCTTCTTGGCGAGATTACAGGGGAATGATGTTGTGGTTGATTAGCCAACCTTGACAAGTCTGTGGTAGAGCTGGCCAGAAAATCTATTTCAGAAGCTCAGCAATTCCCTTTTAATTCTGAACACGAAGACCAACCAGAGATACTCTATCTGAAACCTGATTTCAACCTGTTCTGGTTTTGTGCACATGCCAATATTTGCTGCTTTCTAATGGTAATCAATTTCTGAAGGTGGGCTGGGGCAGGGTGGAGGAGAAGTTCATTTACATGGAGAATTATTTATTAAAGTATGTGTTGTAAAGAAGATATTTTGTTGGGATTGCCACCGTCAATTATATTTATCAGCCTTAATTGTAGACAATTACATTCTGCATTCTAGGCAGAACTCTCCTCCAACTGGTCTATCTCCTGCTGCATTTGCTTTTTAAATTGAATTTTTTTTATAGGAAAGAGAGCTGAGAAGGATTCTATTAGAGATATGCATATGGAATGCTGATTATGGATGGTTTTCCTCACCTTTAAGAACATTTAATTCACTGACAAACTATGGAAGTTAGCAATAAAACCATAAAACATATCACTAATAGGCAGGTTACGGGGATCATTTAGGGGAAAAATTAGTTCCTTTTAGTTGCCTGATCATTACTGATATGTAGAAATTAACATGAAAGCCAAAGAATCTTTGGGATATCCTCCCCCCGCCACCCCATAACTGCTTCCTTGCATGACTTGATTTAGTTACTTTAGCACTATTAATAAAATGCATTACTTGTAAATAGCATACTAATTGATGCTAATGGGAAGACACTGTACTACATATGGCTCACAGGGTAGTATTAAATTTACTTCTGCCCTTTTTGCTTCACAATTTATAGGTACATAGGGCAATCTTATACACTCCTATGCTAGCTGTTACTAGAATTATGAACTTGGACTATACAACATAAATAGCAAATAGGTTTTCTTAATTCCCTTTTGTACACAAAAAAATTCTTTGCTTCTGGAAAGCAGTCTGGGGAAAAACAAGAACTAATGTTGTTGAGAGTGAACAACAAAACTACGAATAACCAGTCATTATGGTATGGGATCTTCCAAAGAGCAAAAATAACATAAAGATTTGTGTATAAGATTGGCCAAAGAAATATATTTGACCAAATAAATTGAAATGTTATAATATTGTTGCCAAGAAAAAATACAAATTTTTCCATATTATATTCACTAGAGTGTTCTTGTGAAATCTGCTTAATAACAACTCCATTGATTAACTCAACAAAAATTTTTGAAAACTTTCTCTAGTTTAGGGATGGGACAGAATGTGGTTTTGGTTCATTTTTACAATTTTCTTTATATTCAGCATGGAAAGAATTTGAGATATAAAACAACCAAATGCTGGAAAAACAAAAATGGACAGTTTCACTTATTTAGCAGCAAGGCTGTGCTATGGGCTTGCACTCCTCATGTTTGATATGGTTTAATTGGCAAAATATTATTTAATTGGCAGCTACATTAATTAGCATTGATATAAAATGAAACCTGAGGTGACTGGAAGGTCAAGCTGGGCAGAGGGAAATTATTAACTGAACATGTGAGATTGCAAGGCGGTTCAGCCAATACCCCTCCAGGCATAGCTGAAATCATTGTCAGGCAGATTACAAAGTAATTCTGCAAATAATAGGCTTAAACTGAAGCTGGAATATCTCTGAGTGTAGGATGGGCAAAGGACATTCCCACCAACACAATGATTATTTTAACCCTGTTCTCTCACACCTGGATGTTTCCTTGTATTGTCCCTCAAACCTCTGAACAATACAGAGCTATTATGACAGGCGTTAATTCTTTGTGTCCTAAACACTGAGACCATCACCTCTGTCTGGACTTCATTGTCCATGTTGCAACTCTCATTGTCCATTCTGTTGGTTGAGCCATTTACGCCCATACCCACAGGGTACTTTTTGGCTATAAAAACCATCAGTTTTGAGTGATTTGGTGCAGTCTCTTGCCTTGCTGAATGCCATGCTATCATTCCAATTCCTGAATAAGAACTGTCCTTAGGTGCAAATCTAAGCCACATTGCCACTTTCTTTGCTGCTCTCCAGATTGGTAATTACCACCCACTCCTTACAAGTCATCTATCCACAACTTTCCTCCTTTTATCCTTTGGCTAGCTCTTATGTACATGTGTGAGTGTTTGGTCTTTTGCATGCGTGTGTGAATCTGTCAATAAAACATATTTAGGTCTACAATTTGGAATTGCTGACCTGTTCTTTCCTGTGAGGATCACATAAACATTGGTGGAAAGATCTCATTAAATTACTCCCTTCTTGCAGGCCTCACAATTTTGAACTAATTTATTCACCTCTGGCACATGGAGATACTGGCATTGCAGGTGGAGCCCTGAGTCACCCATGTTTTGGGGTAACAGCTGCAGTAGCAAGTAGCCTAAAATACTTGGTTTGAATCCCTGTGTGTTTAACCAGGTTAACTAGGGTTTCTACCCCTCCCCTCAAGCAGTTTCTCATTTTTAACACCATCTGTCTATAGCCTACAGCTACAATGGGGGCTTCTACACACCTCTAATATAACTGTCCTTATTGAACCTAGAAACATGGTGCAGAGTTATACTGCAACTTTGGAGACCAGGGTTCAGATCTCTGACTGGCTGTGGAAATCCACTGGGTCATCTTGTACCAGTCACACCCTTTCAGCCTCAGAGGAGGACAACTACCCCCTGAACAAATTCTGCCAAGAAACCCTCATGATACAGTCACCTTAGGGTAGTAATTACTTAAAGGCACACAACAACAACAGGAGCAGCAGTAATTGAACCAGGCTGGTGCAGATGGGGGAGAATTTATTTTAGTTAGTTCCTGAAGAATTTATGACCTTTTACATATTTCTTGGTATTTGGAATGGAAACAACTTGAGTTTTAAAACAGTCAGAGACATTAAAATTGGCAGATTTCCCCATTCCTGTTTAAAAAGTTTTAAAAATTTAAAAAGAAATTTGGAGAGGATAATTCAGAAAGCACTGTGGCTGGATGCTGGTTTAAGAGTTGTTGAGACTGGCAAGCTTCACTCAGGGTGAAGGGAAAGCTAGAGCTAGCTCCATTCCCTCTGTCATCACTTTTTTCATGTGGAACAATATTCTGAAGAAGACAGTGGCCTTTTCCACACTGCACTGTTATAGTGCTATTATTCTACTTTCTGGGGTTTGTATTTTACTGAGACCAATTCTCTGTCTGAGAATTCTAAATGCCCTTCCTTAAACTGCAAAGCCCACAATTCCATAGGATGTTGAAAGTGGAATAACAGCACTATAACAGTGTAGTACAGAAGGGTCAGTGTCTCCTACATGCACAGCCTGTCTAAATAATCAGAAACCCTGATTTTTCTGGGTTTCATGAACATAGAGAGGTTATTGTGAAGTGAACGCTCTACTTTTTATGTCCTCATTCTTCCTATGTACAGAATGACAAAGAGAGCTTGGGACTAGCCTACTGCTTCTCCTCATATGTTCATGTTGAATCTATCATGAATGACTGAATGGACTATTATCAGGCAGCTTACTATAGCCTTGGCAATGGTTATTGTTAACTGCTGTCAAGTTGACTTCAACTTATAATAACTCTATGAATGAGGGACCTCCATGCTATTGGGCCATACACTCCCACTCCATGATATGGTTCAATTGGCATATAACATTTAATTGGCATGAGATATAAATTATACACTCCTATGGCTGCAAGCTATGCTGGTGAAAGAACATGTGTGGTGTGAAAATGGGTCAAATGGAATCTCAGGGCATGGACAGGTCATACTCAGGGAAGCTCTGGTGATAATGGATTTACAAATGTCCTTCAATGATTCAACCTTTAGAAACAATAGCACCAGAAACTGCCTCCAATTGTCTTCAACCCTCTTCCTCTGCATAATGAAACATCCCCTTTGTCTCCTTACCTGTCCCACCAATAAGGTAGTATCATGATTCCTGTAAATCCTTTGTCACTAATGCTAAGGCCATTAGCTTGTTCTATACCCCACTGTCTACTCTGCTAGAGAACCATTAACATTTCCCTCTCAGTGTGCAAAAAGAATATTTAAATCTTGGCTCTGAGCCAGATAGCTCATAGTACTCTGGACATAGGCTGTCATT
This sequence comes from Ctenosaura bakeri, assembly GCA_948474755.1. Taxonomy (NCBI): domain Eukaryota; kingdom Metazoa; phylum Chordata; class Lepidosauria; order Squamata; family Iguanidae; genus Ctenosaura; species Ctenosaura bakeri. Next base: position 129,634 of record CAOLHI010001569.1, on the reverse strand, counting down.
CTACTGCTTCGATTCCCATTTTGGTACTACCCTCGGATTCCTAATCTGGGCCACATCGCTTCATCTCTTCCCTCTGGATAGGTAAATATCACCCAATACACCCAACTTCTCACTATCCAATTTTTCTTCTCTTTCCTCCAGTTAGCCTTGCATGAACACAAGAAAGCTTGAATCTTGTGTATGTGTGACTGGTAATTCTCCTAATAAAACAAACATTCTTTGAATCTCCGGTTGGTATCCCTGCATTAGTATTAGTATGCTCAGGTCTAAAAGATCCTACTAGGTTACTCCCACGTCTAGCAGGCCTCTCCTTTGAGCTAATATTCCCTACTGATTCATGGAGGCACTGGCATCATGGGTGGACCTCTGAGTCATCCACATTTTGGGGTAACATCCAAGTCACCCTATCATCAACAGCCCTGCTCAGGTCATGAAGACTCAGACTTCCTTGACTGAGTCCATTGATCTGTAATGTAGTCTTTCTCTTTTCTGACTGCCTTTTACCTTGCTTTGCATTATTGTCATTTCTATTGAATCATGTCTTCTCATGATTTGGACTATGTACAAGTATCAGTTTAGTCATCTTGGCTTCTAGGGAGAGGTCAGGCTTCTTTTTCTCTAGAATCTATTTATTTGTTTTTTTAGCAGTCCACAGTATCCGTAGAACTCTTCTACAGCACACCATTTCAAGTGAGTTGATTTTCTTCCTATGAACTTTCTTCGCTGTCCCACTTTCACAACCATACTAGAAAATGGAAATGTGATGGCATGGACAGTCTTAACGTCCATATTCAACAATATATCTTGACTCTTCATGATCTTGTCTGGTTCCTTCTGTCTTTCCAAGTTCTAGTTTACTTCTGATTTCTTGACAGCATTCTCCATTATGATTAACGACTGAGTCAAGGTATGGAAAATTTTCAACTTTTTTAATGCTTTCTTTGTCTGCTTTAAAGTTATGTAAATCATTTATGGTCATTATTTTTGTTTTCTTAATGTTCATCTGTAAACTTGCCTTTGAACTTTCTCCCTTGACGTCCTTCAGTAATTGTTCAAGTCTTTCCTATTTTCTGCTAGTAGTATGGTATCATCTGCGTATCTTAAATGGTTGGTAATACCACTAATTGTAGAAGCACTTTAATTTATTCAGTCCCTACACCTGGTAGACCTGAGATGTTTGTGGAAAGAAGATTGAATATTGCCACAAAATAAGGAATATTTGATCAAAACACAGAGAGATGTAGTTGATAGATTCAATCTGTAACTGTGTACACAGGAAAGCAATATTATACTTTTCATATATCGGCATAAAAGAAAGTAGAACTGAACTAAATTTTCTCAGAGAAGCTATTTTTTTTAATAAAATTACTGAGATTTTCTTGTTCATCCCCCAACTGAAAAAGGGTTTTATATAGGAATTTATTTTAATATTCTACACCACTATTTTTCTTGGTGATGGTCATCATTTTTTCCTCAAAGTGCCTTGGGTCCTTCTGGAGGATGCCAAATGATGGTTAGGCTGCCAACAAGCTGCTACTGCTGTTTCTGTCCCTGTAGCATGGGGGGGGGAGGTAAGGTGTGGGGAGGAAAACTGTCTTGCTGTTCTACTAATTGTATTCTTTATCCCTATTAAATTGTTAAAGAGTTTCTCCTTTTTAGAATATGGTCTCAGTATGACTTAGTCTAAGGTGTTTATGAAAGCATAATATCTTTATAGAACAATCCAATGTTGTTCCTCCAAAGAGCTCCAATTCTGAAGTCTCTCTGATATCCCAAACTTGCTAGGCTTGTGAGGGAAGGACAGATGGGAGGGATGACTACTGTTTTCACACTCTGGCCATTTGGTTTTGCTTTTATCTGTTCCCTTTAATGATAGTGGGTGGGAATTGATCTCTAACAAAGATCAGGATCTGGCTTAACAATGAGCCTGGGACTTTTACTATCTCTATTGAAGATAGTTGTGTGAGTCTACAGCCCTTCCATTGGTCGCATCCTATTCATGCCTTCCTTACTCTCTGTGACATTGAGGAGAAGCCAACTGTGTAGGTTTCCATGGCAATTGGTAGCCCTGTCTATGGCTAGATCTTACTGTCCAATGATGGAGTTCTGGCTAGTGTGGAAACATTCTCCAAACACACAAAGTGTACTTGTTACTTGAATATACATTGTACATCATTTTCTGAACTATGATCTCAAATAGTTGAGGACTCCTGTTTGTTTACAGGGAAGAACATTGCCTCACCATGGTAACACAATTCACCATACATCAGCTTGCTTGCTTGCTTATTTATGTATCTATTTAATGTATATCCCACCTTTCTTTCAATATGGGACCCAAGGTAGTTTATGTCAGAGCAAAAGAAAATGTAATTAAACCAATATATAGTAGCGTAAGCTGTAAAAGAGTACAGACGAATTAGATAGCGTTCCCCAGCTTTTCTCTGGTCGTTTCTGCAAGCCTGTTAAAAGATTCAGTGCCCTGGACAGTTCAATTCACAGAGAGTATACTGTCTGCTTAAATGTCTAAGTTAAAGAAATTCTCTGTCTCTTTGTATCTGCTTAACTAAAGTTCCTCCATTTTGAATTCCAATCAACTTTAAGGGTTGTTCCTATGGTCAGCCCCTTGTCCTACTTAAAATTATGCTGACATTAATTGGCAAAGCTCAATGCCTAGGTTCTTAGCCTGGGTTCAGAGTGCTATCTATAACAGTATTTCTTACACTTCACTGCTGAGCGAATGCATGTGTGATATAGGGTTCATTGTCGATTGTTAGCCAGAAGTTACTGTATTATCAGCCATGTATCAGAATTCTAGTCCTGAGAAAGCAAATATTCTTGCACATGTGCTATATGCTTTATGAGATCCTTGTCATCCCAAACCTATTTAACCCCTCCTTTTCAAAATAAAGTGTTCTTTTCTTTGCTCATGTTAGAAGTAGTTTGACTGCGTTCTTGCTGGGTGAGGGAGTCCCTTTGGCCTAAGCTGGGGATCTTTTGATTCAGAACTCAGCTGCAATCGTGTGTACTATCCAAGGTCGTCCATGCGGACCTAATAATTTAGGTCTGGCTCTATGTGTTTTTCTCAGTTTTCAAGGTTGTTGCCCTAACAGTTTTCAGGGTTGGTGCCCAAACAATTTTTAAGGGTTCAGGGGTAACCCTTACAATATTGGAGAGGGTTCAAATCCCGTCTCCGAGCATAAACTGCCAACCATGTTTCGAGTTCCACTTGTCACTAACAGTCGATTTTTTTTTAAAAAATTGACAATTGTATTGAAATATTTAGAACAGCTGTCAATATTTGTAACAAATAAACAAAAAAGGGAAAATTGCACACATCTCATTGCAAGACTTTCTTGCCACATTCAGGGCTTCTCCACACTACACAATTATTGCACTAATATTCCACTTTAACGACCATGGTTGCCACCTATGAAATCCTGGGGTTTGTAGTCTTAGGAGGTACTGGAGCTCTCTGGCTGAAAATTCTAAACTCCAAATCCCTTGATTCCATAAAACAGAATGGTGGCAGTTAAAGTGGAATTATAGTGCAATAATTGTGTAGTGCAGAAAGGCCATCAGTTAAAGTCCAAATCCCAGGTTATATACAAAGATTTCTGTCTGCTGGTGAAAAGAGATCAAGGAGGATACCAATCTAGGATCCTATGGCAGGGAATTCTACAATCTGGAGCAGATACAGAGAAGACTTTTCCGGTGTCTTCACCAACCACACATTGGATGGTGATAGACCAGAGAAAAAGTCCTCCTCTAAAAATCTTAACATTCAGGAAAGCTTGTATGGTAAGATATAGTCTTAAAAGCTTGGAGCCAAGCTGAATACATCATAACCAACACTTTGGATTATTCCCAGGATAGGACAAATAGTTAGAGAATCTGTTTCAGCAAGTGTTCATTGAAGTTTCTGGAATGTTTCCAATGACAGCTTCATAAGAGCGTGTTATAGTAATCCAAACAGGATATAATCAAGTCGTGTGTTGCTGTGGCCAGATCTGACATTACCAGGAATGGTCACAATTAGCTCCTTAGCTTTAACCATGCCAATATACTCCTGGCCACTGCTGGTAGCTTATACACTATCAACAGTGGTAATGAATAACTAACATATTAGTCTTGTTTGGAAAAAATATATTACTAATAAATAAATATTCCTGACAAAATGGCTCTGATAAGAAAGTTCTTCTTTGAGTCATACTATTTATTTCCAGAAAAAACAAGTTATAGTATGAATTTTCAGCAATAATAATATTCTATTAAAAACATAATGGCTGCAGATACTTTAGCATGTTTGGAGCCCTTTCATATCTAGGATCCTGAGCTAATGGAAGTGCTTGAAGACAGGATGAGCAGGTGGTGGTGGTGAAGACCCTGAAAGAGCCATTTTTTAAATAATATCAAATGGGAATCTTTAATAGGATTTATACAATTTATGCAACCTTTTAAACAACCATTTTCCTTTGTTTCCAAGCAAGAGTATCAGGCTGGCATAATGTTTTCTATCCTTGGCAGCATTTTGCTCGAGTTTTTCTTTTCTTTCCCCCCCCCCCCCCTTTTTAAAAAACAAACAAACAGGAAAACATGACACAGCCCACATCTACCATACCTTTAGCAGCATATGTCAACACTGATTTTCATATCTCTTACATCATGAGTTATCAAATCACAGGCCAAATAATGTGGTTATATTGAAATGTGATATGCTCTACAATATCTTCAGCACACTCTAAATCGTTATGGACAGTTACAATTACAACCTGAAGACAGAGTAAAAGAGAATGATTAAGGCCACATGCAGAAATCAAGGCACAAATATGTTTGAAAGGTAGATGTCAAAAACCATTTAACTGTTTGGTTTTTCTTTTGCAGTACGTAATGAGCTGTAGACACTGAACTAAACCATTACCTCAAACTGGAGGAGGATTTGTGCAAAAGCTTCACCTGTCAAAGGTCACGTAAGAAGACATTTAGACAGAAGCATCTTGTATACCGTAATGCAGAATGGATCACTCTAAAACCTAATCCATGTGGATAACACTCTTAAGTAAGCACAGGTCATGCACCATCTGTATTTGATTGAATAATGTTTTATGAAAGGCAACAGGCATGGGGCCTACCAAAAAGTTATCAGAATTTTCATTTCAATTAGGCAGATGGCCAAGGAATCAAATGAAGAGTCTTTGACTGATGGGCACTGAATCAATAACATCTTTCTGAGCTTTATTTGATTTATCATTGTCTAAGCAAAGGAATTGATTTATGTCTTCAGCTTTATTTGATAAGTTAATGATAGCTCAAATATTCCTAAATCAATTTTTCTCTAGGGTTTACATTCCCCCTTCCTTCAATGAAAACAGAGACAATTTTACATAACATGAAATCGTATTTTTGTAAGAAATTAAGGGCACAATCCTACATGCAGAATTGAAGGGCTATAGAAACTGATGGAAGCCCCCACTACACTGGTGGAACTTGAGCAGGGCTAAGAGAATTACTATTTCAGACTTACAGCTCCCAGAATTCCCCCCACCTAGCATGACTGAAACCTAAGATATGCTGCTATCATGAAAGGTAAATTGGTGAAAATACCCTGATAACGTCAACAAAATTCTCTATTACACTGCTAAAGATACAAAGCAAAATTTTGGAATAGAAAAAAAGAGTGAGGAATAGAGAGAGGAATATGCCAAGGGCTCCAGTTACATACACTGATTTGGAGCAAGATCCCCCTACATTTGACCTTAATAAGAGGGAGGAACAAAATTAAAATTAGCAATTTCAGTGGTTGTCATTGTCATGTCCCAGAGACCACAACTAACATGATAGGGCATGAGGCTGTATCTCACAGGAAGTTCACTAGAGTTCACAGGAAGGAATCAAATACTTTAAATGACTGTGTACTATTAGACGTACCGAACAAATACATAATAGATATTCTATAGGTTTTTCTCCCATGTGAGTTGGTAAATAATTGTAGACATAATAACCTTTGAAGCCTCTACATTCACTTTATTACCATCACTGTTTTGTTTTTCATAATGGTACATCCAGTTTATTCTTTCTGAAAGTCAGCAAGATTTCTGCCAAATGGTGGACTGTATATAAGACCTATTCTCTGTTGGTCACTTTCACATGATTACCTTTACAGCATTCATTGTTTATGAATATCTTAGTTTTCTGAATTCACTTTCATGAACCTGCCTTTTCACATGTTCCTGCAACAGTGTTTTCATTTCTTTATTGCTCACACTCCTTAGCACAAGTGTCATGATCCCACTTTGGGGACATTAACAACTAGCCGAGCTCTGTGTTAGCTTGCAGATTCCAGAAATGTTTATGCTAAACCAGCTCTTTGAAAGTTTATGACCAGTCAGATAATTACCCTTTTTGATACCCTATTTCAGACTCGAGATTAATCTTAAAGGTGCCACGAGACCCTTTTCTCCCCCTTTTTTTCTTTCACCTTCCACCCACCCTTTTATGTACACTTCGCAAACAGTCATAGGCTACAGTGGCACTTCCTTTTGTTCCTACAATTCCACTGTTTCATATGCTATATCCTTATGTTATATCCTTTTTTTTTTTACCATGAATTAATTTTGTAATTAGGTAGAATTTCATTCTTCAGGGCAGTGCTATACTCAAAGTGGTGGTCCATAGACTGATACAGGTCTGTGAGCCATTGGTTGCCAGTCCACAGAGAATTTTCAGGAGACAAAGAAACAATTGTAGTCAATGGCCATAATTACGGTACCAGTCTCTGGCATGTCAAGGGAAAAACTGCCAGTCCCACATAACAGAATGCCTGAAAAGCACTGCTGTAAGGAATATGCATGCAGAATGCTGCTATTTTGTCATCATTTTCCCCAAGGACAGATGCCATCTCAGCTACAAGGTCATGGGAAAATCTATGCTATGTGAAGTTGCCTGAGTTGTAAGATCCTTGGAGGAAGCTTTCTCTCCATCTCACCACCATCACAGACCCATGTGGTTAGGACACAGAAGGAAATCTTCTCAGTAGAGTCCCCAGCCTGTGGTTTCCCTTCCATAGAAGTCTAGGTTGGCCTTCTCTGCAGTCTCCTTTCATTGGCAGACAAAGGTCTTTTTATTTGAAGAGGCTTTCAGTGATTGATTGATGGTAGGGAGCCTTTTATAAGGTGTATGTGCTATTTTTTAAACTTTATTTTTATTTTATACTTTTTTAAAAATGGTATTTTTGTGTGATGCTGACTCAATTATTTTAACTTTTTATATAATCAAAGGATGATGATGATGATGATGATGATGATGATGATGATGATGATGATGATGATAGCTTATATTGTTCTTAGCTTTTTAAGCTATCTTGGGTCCCATGTCAGGAGGAAGGCAGCATATAAATTAGATAAATAGATAAATTAGTAATTAAAATACACTATGTGTTGTGTTTCATACTACAGCCTAGTACTTTGAAATCAAATATGCTATGGGATTCTGATTATTATATTGTAGTTCCAAAATGACTCCCTCTAAATGATAACCTCATTTGGATGGGACATTTTACCTTTTTTTTCAGGGAGAGAAAAAGATAAAATGCATTTATGAGGAGAATGATGTATTTAGCCACAGAGATAACAAGAGCTGCAGCTTCTGGCTTGGCTAAGGCCAAGGACAACAAAAAAACCTGCAGAGAATCCAATAAAATCCACAAGAAAAAAAGGGAGGTATATTTCAAGATACTTGATGATGGCTTTTGTTAGCTAAAGACCCAACATATGTGAATCTGTGCATTCTCCAAGGCCTTCTTCAGGAAGCTATACCAAAAACACAGAGGACTGCTCATAATCACCTATGATACTTCATAGACTATAAAATCATTATGGTATTTGCACAGAGCTGATAGCTTGCACGTAATCACTAAAAGCCAAGACTACAGAAATCTCTGAAGAAGGAATTCCAACACCATTTGCTCCAGAATGAAATATGTGAATAAAAAGTGGAAGTTTATTAAAATTCTATGAGCAAATGGTAGTGGGGGGAAAGCAAATAATGTTCAAGACCATATGAGTATATCTAGGCTAAAAAGAAAGGGGCTATCTGCAAATGCTAAAAGCTTTTGTAAGAGTAGGAGATACTCAAGTTTCTACAGGTTTAAGTGGTCCAAAGTTATTAATTTTAAAATCCATTCTATTTTCCTTTCCAGGAAATTCATGTTCATTATAGTCACAGATCTCAAGTCTGTTTCAAAATGTTGCTGTTGCAATAAAGGGTTTACTGAGGAAGCACATGGTTTGTTGTTCTTTAGATGTTTTCCCATTTTTAAAAAGAGACCTAGTTGTCTTACTGTGCTTGGCCATGGAAACCCACTGGTTGACCTTGGGCATATCACACATTCTCAGCCCCAGAAAACTTTATGATAGGGTCACCTTAGGGTTGCCATAAGTTGCAAATGACTTGAAGGCACACAACAACAATAGCAAATTTGCTTTACTAGTGGACACCACTTCTTTGCCCCCAGAAATTATTTTTATCTCAGGTGTCCTCAGCTGGATGCCCTCCTCATGTATTTGACAGGAATTTTCATAATTTCATATCCTTTTAATGAAAACTGTGATCTGACATATCTGATGGGCACCTGAATGGGGAAGATTTCTCTATGTAGATTCTAATTCTAGCGATAGGACAATGGTCATAGTCCCTCCCTTCCTTCCACCAGTTGGACTCTTGCTGGTCAGTTGACTAGAAGCATTGTGCTTTATAAGAGTAAATGCAGTGTATAGGTTTTCCTAAACCTACAAAAACCAATTCAGTTTTTCCACCTTTGAAAATTACACATGCCAATTAAGGATGCCAATTTCAAGTTCAGCTTCTCTGTAGGTTATTGAAGCAATATGGTTCAGTGAACCTGAAAAGAACCCTAAATTACTCATGGCCTCTAGCATATCGTATGGAAGTTTTCTCCAGGAGGGTGACCTTTGGATTCTTTGAACATAACCTCCAATCATTTTGGACCATTGGCCATGCTAGCTGGGGCTTCCTTGAGTTTTAGTCTGAAAAACAGGGACATAAACAGGTTAGAGAAAGGTGTTATATGGTAACAAGTATGTCTTTGACCTTTCTGATTCAGGCGAGTCTTCAGCTGATGCATAATAAGGTCTGATTCTGGTTCTTGAGTCCATTTTCTTGTTTGTATTAGCTATGCCAGAACCTAATTTGGAAATTTGCCAAGGCCATTGGAGCAGAAATACAGGTTTTCTGAAACATCTTCTTTTCTATAACCAGACCTCCAAGTCCAATTGTGTTTATCACTATATAACAATAACCATATCCTTATTTCTGTGATATACGAGCATTTAATATTGCAAATGCACTTTTTTTGAAATTATAATATAAAGTGAATTATTTGAGATTTGTTTAAGCAGACTACTACTCTGTAGGCATGGAAAATTCACATGCAAGGTACATAGACTGTTAGGCAATGCTGGATTCTGAATTCTGCCTTTGAGATTTCTAGCCATAAGAGACTGAGTTAATAACAGAGAAAGTAAACCACTTTAGAGATATGCATTACCTAAAGGTAGAATTGACCTTGCAAGTACTTTGCTCTTGACTACACTTTTGAATATTCAGTGCCCAATACAGTCCATTGTCTCTTGATAATCCTGTCCTCTTATGATGTGTCAAGTACAAAATAACAATAGATATTTTGACATAGTTATTAAAAAAGGAAATACCATTTCCTGCTGAGGGGTGAGTGTGGCATCAAACAGCATGGTATTTAAAAAGAAAGTGCAGTGCTAGCCTAAAAACATTTATCAATATAATGGTATTATGAAATGGATTATTTATTTTTAATATAGTAGAGCCAAATAAATACGAAACGGGAAACACAGTGTGCCAAATGCTAACAGCTTTTATTCTCTGATTCCTCTCATTCCTAAGGTAATTTTTGAAGTAGTTTGCAAGCTTGTTTAAACTAGCAGTGAGGCCAAACTGGTGTATATGTGTGTGCACACACATGCATCTTGTGAACATTTTGATGCTTTGCAAATTGTATGAGTTCATCTCCAAACCTTTTCAAGCATGGGGAGCAAACAGTGACTAGATATTTCTCAGTGTGTATCTCCTCCCAATAATCTATTCAGGACAGATCAAAGCTTTCTGTCTTCAGTCTGGAATAGCTTCATGATAGTGTAAATGTAGTATACTGACAGGAAGCCTGAGCAATAAGAATCAGAAACCAGAATATGCATAGAAAATGCAGTATTTCATATCTTTCTACATTTGCCTCTTGGGTACCAAAGGCATGAAGTAGCTCTCCAGAGTGTACCTAATTAGTGCTGAAATCTAGATGCTTATGTGCATATAACCATGCCAGTGACTGACACATGTGAAGATTTATATGAGTAGACCTCCTTCCATAGGTATGTGGACTGAAGTCAACCAGGGTTCATAAGGTTGCAGAAGGGGCCCAATAAGAGAATAAGACATCCTCTGATTAACATACATATCACAAATCAATTGTTGGGATGTGGCCAATGTTCATGTTAGCACCTAGGGAATAGGGCAAGGAGGGCATAAGTGATCCTGAGTATCAAATAGGGATATAATTCAGATTATATGTTATGGATGGTCCCCAAATCCCATTTTTGCTACCCCCAAAGCCCCTCTGGAAACCCAATCCCCCCAATTTAATTTTCACCCTCATTTTTAGTCATTTTTTCATCTCAAAAGCTCTCAGACATCTATATCACCCTTTCTCACAAAGCCCAAAACTACCCAAATGGTCTGAAATTGGCAACAGAATTTATGCCCTGCCACTTTCAGCAATCAGAAGCATACAGTGTCACTTTCAGTACACCCAGTTTAAATGTGCTCCCCTCCTTCTTTCTTTTCTTGTTTTTTGTCCTGTGCTCTTGTTCAGTTGTACCAGACCCCACAAAAAGGCAGCACAAGGAAGCCATTCATGTGACCCTTCCTCCTTCCCTTCACATGACCCAGATCAAGTTAGAATGTATAAAATAGTGTGCTAGACAAGTTATGTTACACTGAAAAGTAGTAGCCTGGCCATTACAGGTGGAAAAGTAACACAATTTTAGATTACAATGAACTCCAAAATCCACAAGCAGTAATAACTTTATTGGGACAATGCCAAAACACAAAATACATTATGCTAGCCTTTGAAACTCCTTCATCAGGAAAGGATGTTAAAAATCATACGGGGGAAAATGGTGATGATATTAGAGTCACAGGCCTGCATTCTTTCTGAGAAGTTGTCAGTTAAGATGGCATTGAGGAATTTCAGTGTGGCTGCACTTCCTTTATTGTCCATGTGAAGAAGACGGGCAAAGAGCAATAAAAGACAGGTAATAAAATTTCAACTCCATTTGCAATAGGAGGGGAAAAAAACTTCATTTGATTTCTAGCTGTCTTGTCCGGTATAAAGCTAACTGCTCCTTGCTTAGGCAGAGAGCATTGAATTTCCCAAGGAGTCTCTGTTCTGTTACATCTGGAAAAACTTTTGGGTGCCATATAGGTAAAACTTGCCAAATTGTAGTCCCAAATTGAACTCCAGTGACAAAGTTTTACCTCTGTTAGAAGTAGAAAAGCTTGAAAAGTGTAAGTTCTGGCCCTTTGCTTACCTCTTATTTAGGATTTTCCTGTTGCAGTTAAATCTGATATCTAGGAATGCACGCACGTGCACACACACACACACAGGTAGCCATGTTGGCTGTGCATCAAAATGCCAAAAAATTGAAAATCTGTATGCAACGATACCTTTATTGGGCCAACTCCAAAACAGAAACTACATTATGTAAACTTTTGAAGCTTCATTACTTCTTTATCAGGCAAAGATGTTAAAAATCATACAGGAGAAAAAATATGACAAGTCACAGGCCTACATTCTGTTTAACATGTTATCAGTTAAGATAGCATTGAGGGATTTCAATGCAGGCTGAAGTCACTCCATCTATTGGTCTTATAGGCCCTTTCCGCATGAGGCTGGTGAATCGGTTTGTGCTGTTTCTTAATGGATTTTCAGGGCTCAAAACAAGGTGGACTTTCCCTCATTTCTTTCTGCACAGCTACTGCGTATGTTCCATTCTGATTTGGAGGAGTGTGAGTTCATGAATCCAGACTGCCTCCACCATGGCCACTCCCGCTACTCCCGTCACCACGCCCCATCAGCTGTGATTGGCCCTCCCTTTTTTTTGCATGGTTTAGTATGTCATTGCGTACATGCATGCATGCATGCTTATGTCCATACTACCCCATGGCCCCTCCCATGAGCCCTCCCCTGACCATCAATTCGCATTGGCGCGAATGTACATGTCTGCATCATTGTGAAAGTACAAATTGGATCGATTTGAAAAATTGGAAAACCGATTTCTTCCGGTTTTCAAATAGCACCCTTTACCACCACATGGGGGCACATTTAGTCAGAATTACATGCGGAACAAAGGTAAATAAACCAAACCTAGTCCGCTCCAAGGTGCAGAAGACCTCCATGGCAAGACGCATTGGCCCGCCTTAATAACCATGTGCGCAAAGGGCCATATTTTGATGCAGCAAATAGATTGCTCTTGAAACACTTTTGTTAATGCTGTGCTTATGTTCCTTTATGTTCAAATTCTTATGTTTCATAAAGAGAATTGATCAGAGGTGTGGGGGGCAAAGTGAGGGCATTTCCTTGCAAATAAGAATTCTCCCCCCCCCTAAAATGTTTCTTCAATCTCCACATTTCTCGCATTGCAGTAACTTAAATTTTCAGTCAAGTTTTTCTAAACACAGTTTAGGCATAGAAAGAAAAGGGGCAGACAAAGTTACCAAGGGAATGCAAACACAGCAAACAAATCCAGCCTTGAACAATATTCAATGTGTTACTCTTTACAATGCTAGAAATTTGGGGACTGAAGGAAATTTTCATCGGGGGATGAATTCTTACTGGAGGAGAAATGCTGTCATTTTATAGCTACAATCTGAGGGTCCATATGAATAGGAGAACAGAATAACTGCAGCAGATTTGAAAGTCAAGGTTGGAATGGATTCCATAAATCAGGGGTAGAGAACTCTGTATTTTTTTTCCTATTTTTTTTCCAAGAGCGAGGGAAAAATGTGTGTGGAATATGCATCATAGCAGGATTGCACTGCTCTTTATTCCTCTCTGTGCAGCTTTCTGCATGCATACACGTATGAAATGGAAAAGTATGCAAATTCCCAGAAAGCAAAAGTGTCTAAAAGCCAAACAATACTGTATGAAATCAGGACAAGATCCATATGTGGCCCTCAAGCAAAAATTTCTCCAGTCAATCTGTAGTCAACCAGACTAAGACTGTATGTGTGTCCAGTCTTGGTGAAGAACATCACCAAATGAGGAAATACTAAATAAGGTTGAAATAAAAACCCTTCAGTAACTTCATGGCCTTATTTTCAGGCTGAAACTTTGATGTCGACTTTCACTGATGTTTGGAGTGGGAAAATGACAAGTCTGTTGGTCATTAGTGGGTAGTGATTTGGTTGTTGTACTTTAGAAACATCATAGGACGATGTGACTCATTTGAAAATGTAATAATACTTGGCAAACTGGAAGGCAGTAGGAAAAGAGGAAGACAATGAAGTTGGCAGCATCCTTTCTGGTGGCAGGTACTGCATGGGTATACAAGTAACACAGGGATGTGCCTTTCTCTTTCTGAAGCCTTATAGCACAATGAAAGACAACACTAAACATGCATTACCAGTTGCCTAGGCTAGTCCTCACTTTCACAAAGCTTGAAAAAATTAAGTTTTGGAGCCACAGATTCTGGAGTTATATCAGGATTCTTGGAGTTAATTTGCAAGAAAATAACTTTTACAAGCTCTGATTCCTTTGTGCTTGTTTTTTTTTTTGGGGGGGGGTCTGGTAGAGGACTACTGAATGGTACCAGAAGCTAGACAAACATCTTCACATAAAAGAAAGAGTCAGCAAAGTAATGATTGAGTGTTGGACTAGGACTCTGGGGGACAAATGTTCAAAACCCTTCTTGGCCATGGAAAATCACTGGGTGACCTTGGGCAAGTCATGCTCACACAGCTTAAGCAAAAAGCAATGGCACCCCCCCGCCCTTAAATAAATTTTGTTAAGAAAATCACGTGATAACATTCACTTTAGTGTTGTCATTAGGTCAAAAATAACTTGAAGACACTCAACAACAACAACAACAACAACAAATACCTGTAAACTGTCACACATGTCTCAGGAAAAAAAAACTTGGCGTGATTATACATGTGTAAGAGAGAATTTTAGCTCTATTTTTAAATCAGTTTTGAGTGTGAGGCTCTCCAGCTGGTGCAGTCTTTCTGCTAGTCCTGCAGTGGAAAGGGTTACAGCAAAGTTGTTCCTTTTTGATTACCTTTTGAATCCTACCTTTGTCTTGACAAGCTTCTTCAGCCAGAGGAGTGTGACAGGATAGGCTCAAGTAAAACCAGAGGGCAAACAAAAGGTACAGAATTCGGGGCTCTCAGCCATGAGAGAGTGTATGCATTAGAGTTAATCTCTTCAATCATCCTGTCTCTTTGTTTTGCCACTGGAATCCAATGTGAGCCTCTGCTCTGCTCTATTCTTGCAAAACAACAGTTCTACAACCCCCTTTCTCTTCCCCAACCTCTTAATCCCTTCTCTGAGTCTCTTTCCTTCCCTCTTCTGCTCACAGAAACTTTACGATATGATTTATTTATCCCCAGAACTTCACAGTTTTAGAAATCCAGATCATCCTATCCATTTTGGTTGTGCAGAAATGTGCCAACACACCATTTGCTCTCAAGTCTCAGTCACTGCTTGCGGTTATTGCAACCAAGTACTACACTTTTTATGTTAATCTTTCCAAAATGTGGGTTATGGCATTTGATATTTTATACACTTTGTTGCTGCTTCATTTATATGAGTGATTTATTAGTGGTATAGGATGGTGTAATTAATTTCCTCAGTGATCTGAGTTATTGGGAATTATTTAAAAAAAAATAAATTTGCCTTTTAAATGCAGTAAAAAGAACTGCACCAATTTCTTTGAACATGAGCAGACACAATCCCTTCCTAAAGGACTACTAAACCTTCTAATTGTATCCAATTCAAACAAAGAAAACAACAGTATACTCTGGCCCTTTCCGCACTGGCTTATTAAAATGGTGCAAAGCGACCTCCAACGGAGGTCTTCTGCACCATGGAGTGGACTGGGGTGGACTACTTTTTGTAGTTCCGCACCTCAGTCCACTCCGTTGCGACTGGAACTGGTTGTGCAGCGTGCTTTTTAAAAACCTCTTTTAAGAGGTTTTTAAAAAGTATGGAGCACACGACCCCGTGTCGCTCCGTCGCCACGCTCGGGTGCAGATTTGCAGGTGTGCACTAGTGCGTGCCTGCAGATCTGCCGGGGGTGGGCTTTAGGCTGGTGAGCTTCTCCAACTGGAAGCTGCCATTTTGGATGCCAGAGCAGTGTGGAGCAACGAGCTCGCACTGCTCCTTATCCTGATGGACTCACCCGGACCCACCAAAAAGCCGGTGAGTAGCGGCAGGGAGCATTTCCCTCGCCACGTGCGGAAAGGGCCTCTGCCTTGCATCTGAAGAAGTGGGTTTATATCCACAAAAACTCATGTTAAAACAAAAACCTGTTAGTCTTAAAGGTGCTGCCACATTCCCTTTTTGGTCCCCCTCCTTCCTCCCTACTTTAAAAGCCATTTTTGTATTTCCCAAGATAGTCTATGGGAGGCAAGAATCTCCAGATTTCCTCATCTAAACTCAGATTTGGAAGCTGAATCAAAATGGACTGGATCTGAACCAGCCAAAGCAAATGTGGTCCATCCTGAAGTAGTAAATTCAGACACGGTAAGTAATGCATTTAAGTAACACCGTCACCTGTAATTAGTGATTTTTCTAATAATAACTATGAAACTGCAGCATTTCAATAGTAATTCATGTGTGAGATTAATATTACCTGATCTGATGTAGCAAGTCAAATGTTCCGGTCGTTTAAGGATATTTATCCATTCACATTTTAAAAGACACACATTCATTTAGGCATGTTTTATTTCTTGGGAGTGCCTTGTATGCTTTGCAAATATGCAAATACTAAAGGAGGGCTGCACAGTTTCTTGTGAGTTTCATGCAGTTTCTTTCATCAAGATTGTTTCCTCCAAAAAACTCTCTTTCCATCTCCAGAATGTTCAGCGTATTTTTAAAGGACTTTCTTAGACATTTTAAGAGGCAAATTTTTCCAAGTTTTATGTCATTCTGTCTTAACACTATTAGTGGTGTTTGGTGCATGAATAGTATATATGATGCCAAGGATGGCAGAAAGTAGAAAAATGAAAAGAAATGCAGCAAAAGAGTAGCAAAATTCAACTGCAGAGCTTCTTACATAACAATGTATTAAGCAGATTTCTCCCAGCCTGGAGCTTTCCAGACATGTTGTATTATAAATCGTACTGACTCCCAGACAGCAGTTGTATTGTACGATATGTGTGCCTCTTGACAGTGCCAGGCTAGGGAAGGCTGCTTAAATTCCCAATAGAGCACATTTGAAGAAGGCAGTAACAAAATGTGCCACTTGTCCACAATAGCATGAATCAAATTATTGTATCCCATTTTCTCCTCTAGTCCTACGATTTGTTATATTAATGGTAATTATTAACATAACAGCAAATTTGACACATTAAAATTTCCCAAATCACAACTCAAATGAAAATGTGAAATGAATTTGGAGGCCTGTGGACATTTGTAACACATATGTATGTACACATGCTCTCACTCACATTTTCTCTTTCTTACACACACACAAACACACACACTGCTGGACCATTCCATCACAAAGGGAACATTATTCTGCTAAATTCCTTGCCAAGTGATAGTTCATTGTGTTACCCTGTTTTGTGGGGGTCCCGGGAGGGACACCTAAATGTGCTCTCAATTATATAAGTTGGGGGAAATTAGCCAAGAGGACAAGCTAGCAATGTGAGAGGCAGGGCAACGGAATGGAATCTTTTACCCAATGTCTACGGGGTCAGGCCAAGTCAAGGAGCAAACAAGATTGAAATAATAATTGTGATCTTTATTAAAATACAGTCAAACCATGTATGCAGCACACTCATGCAGAGAACTAAAGAAATAAAGGTTGGAGTGGGATAGAGGGATTTTTAAGAGGAGTTGTTGGTTTGGGTGACACTACACCTGTGCTGAAGCCTGGGTAGTTTGCAGCAGAAGTTTGGAGATGTTGAGTCTCAGTACGTGGGACTGAGGGGAAGGCTCGCCAAGCAAAGCAGCAGCAAGGCTGGATGGAAATCGAGAGCGATCCAAAGAAGCTCACAAAGTCAGGGGCTTATATAGGGGAAAATGTAGCAGCAGGCTAGTCCATATTTGAGGAAAACAATGAGTTTCGGTCTGGAGACAAAGCCTCCGAAAGGTCAGAATTTAGCATGATTCAGTTAAGTCCGAATTGACAAAGGAGTAGACAGCATGCAAATGCAGAGTGCTTGACAGATGAGGATTCTCCTAATCAAGCCTCCTGCTCAGGGCAGGGAGTTCTTTGTAAGTAGCATGCATACATAATAGAGTACATGCCTTTGGGGTCTCCTAAAGCAGCAGGACAGCTATTTCTGGCCAGCCTGTATTGTTTGGAATATTACAGCGATTAGTGGTCATGCCTGTCTGCAAGCTTGTCCAGAGGACCTCGCAGACACATGGAGAGGGATGGTAGAAGAAAGCCACATTATTGATATCAAAGTGGTATCTAATATCCCACAAATCCGGGCTAGCAACTGCAGTAACAATTGGGCATCCTAAAAGAGATAGTTCCTGATTTTTGAAGGGACTGTTCTTTAGTATACAGCCAGAAAAGAATATTTAATTTCAAATATCTTTTAAGAAATTCCTATAGACCAGAATTCCAATGTGTATTGGCATGTGCCAATGTATACTAAAGAGACAGACCTAGGTTATTTCTGCTCTATACTGTTATAGTGCTATTGTTTCACTTTCAACATCCTGTGGAATCCTGGGGTTTGCAGTTTAGGAAGAGACATTTAGAATTCTCAGCCAGAGAGCTCTTTGGTCTCATTAAACTACAAACCTCAGAATTCCACAGGATGTTGAAAGTGGAATAATAGCACTATAACAGTGTAGTGCAGAAATAGCCTTAAAGTGGCTTGACTTGACACAGCATCCTCCCCCTTCAAGTCACAATGGCAGAATTTTTTTAATCATTACCCATGGTTTGTTTGTATTTTTAGAGCATGCTAGAGCAACATTCTTATGCTGAATATGAAGGGAATCTCCAAACAGCGAATGGGCCATTAACCATAGCCTTTTCTGGATGAGCTGCTGAAAATTATTGTAAATGTTTATTAAGCACTTAACAGCCAACTTTGTGGGTGCTGTCAGGTGTTAAGAGCCTGGCATGGGATCTATTACTGGACGGGAGTCATTCCACTGTTTCCACTGGGATAGGGATCAGGTTGTAGTAATCCAAGTTAGGCTGAAAATGTGAGGCCAAGTTAAACAGCACCAAATATCAATCAAGCTAACATACCAAATGTCCTGATCCTATATCTCAGAGGATTAGTGTTTATTGCAAAAACAGTAAGTGGAGCCAAGAACAAAATCCTGGCCTCATTAATGTGAATGTAATGGGTGGAATAGTTTTATTAACATCACCAGAGGTAAAAGGTAGCAAGTTAACACACAAAATACATAAAGAAATCCTTCCTCCATCTGATTTCTCAGAGAGCTAGAGCAACAGCTATATGTGAATGAGCAACTTCCAGTGGTATGGAACCACTTTGGATGTCCAGAACTCATTGAGGTTGTACTGTAGTGCAGGTTATGTACCTTTATAGGACATAACTTGCACCTTGAATTCTACCCAGAAAAGGACCAGCTCCAAGTGGAGCTGTTGCAACAAAGAAATTGTGTACTCTCTGTAGCTGGCCCCAGTTAACAATCTGCTTGTAGCTCTGACATCTCAAGGAATGGGCTCAGCTGGCATGCAAGTCAACTGTGCAAATGAAGTCCAGGTCACTGCTGAAACCTGAGCTTCCAGGCTTAGGTCTGAATCCAGAAGTACACTAAAGTTGTGGACCTGTTTCTTCAAAGGGAGTGTAACACCATGCAGCACAGGCTGAATCTATATTTTCTGATCTGCCTTTTGGCTGACCAGGAGCACCTCTGTAATGTCCACATTGAAATTCAATTTGTTTAGTGCCATCTAGGTCCACTACCAATGACAGACACTAGTACAAAATGGAAACAACTTCCTGTTTGTTGAGCGGTGGAAATAGTGGTTTTTAAAATATATAAACAAAACATGTCAGGATGAGGCCTAAAAAACAAAACAAAACAAAACCCTAAGCCGATGGCCCTCATAGAACTCATTTATGTTAGAGGAAAACACACAGAGGTTTAGCTGAAGAAGAGGAACTGTATTCTAGGAAGCCACCAAGAAGAACAAGTCTTCTTAAAAATTAAGCCTGTGCCTTGTTCACATGAAAAAAAAAATGGTGATTTTGCCAGTGAGACATAGGAGTATGTGTGCTTGCATTGCAAGTTCATGTAGAAATAGAGTTGCAGTCTCCATTCATTCTATTAACCACCCACTATCTCCTGTGCTATAATAATTTGTGATTTGATGGGGAGCACTAAGATATTTCTGGATCACCCAAAGGTAGTTTTCGTGGGTCCTGTCAAACCTGCTTCTGGGAAAGATATAATTGGGAGTCATGAAAAAGGCACCTGAAAGGGGTTAACACCAATAAGCAACCTTGCAGCTGGAGCAAGCCCACAAAATTTTAGAAGGGTAACTGCAGGCGCTAGAGAGTTGTGAATGAAAGACAGTTTGAAATGTCTTGTTTTTCTTCTAAATTGGAACAACTGTCTCAGATCATGCAATAGAAAAGTAGGTGAATGTTGATTGTGGAGCATACAGTGGCTAAAGCAGAAAAACTTGAACATACAGTATTTTTAAAGCAAGCATCCAATCTACATCCTCCAAGATCCCACAGACTCCAAAAACATTGAAGGAATTTCTTCTGTATGACTCAAGTTTGCTTCTGTGCAGTCCACCCTCCTCAATTATGGATTTTTTAGAACTCACATTTTAAAATATGTATATTATTTGTGTATATTGTATTTCTCATAAATGACTCGCAGTCCTTGCAAATCTGCAAATGTTCATGGAGAGGTGCACATTTTCTTTCAATAAATCTTGGAAGGTGCTGCTTCAAAACTGTCAACTCACCCTTCTCAAATTTCTTTCCACCATTTATTGTTCAGATTCAAATTCAGTCCACTCTGGAGGAGACTCACTTTAATACAAAAACCCCAAATATGTCAGAATCAAATAGGTTCAGGCTTTGCCCAAATTCAAAGCATATCCTCTAGACATTTCTGATAGTATGGCATTTTATCAGTAGAGTGAAAACTGTGGCCTCCATGTCGCCTGCAACAATGGGATTATTTTCTACATCTTCTCTTATGACTCTACACAGACATAATGCTTAAGGGTGAGTTCTATTTCTTGGCTATATTTAAGACTTGTATCTGAATACAAGCAGGAAGCAACTTGCAAGCAGTGAATATTGCACCTGGAGCCGTGGAAGAAGACAAGGTTTGTTACCATCTTTTGCATCTCCTGATCCTTCTGCTTCTTGTAAGTGCTGCCTTCTCATAGATCAGGGCTGTACTAGCTGCTAGAAGAGAGTGACTCTTTTCTCCCATCCCAGTACCTTCATCTCCATGGCTTGCCACTTTGTTGAGACATAGGGGCACCACCTCTTCACCCCTTCATAGATTCAAGCATAGACACAGATTTTAAGTGAGAGGCCTTGGGTGAGATATCTGGTAAAATGATACCACCCATAGTGGGAGTGTGAGTTGACTCAATTGACACCATCTCCAGAGTCCTGGGTTAAGAGGCAGGGGCTGGAGAGAAGAATTGAGGTTAGGCATGTGACAGCTGAATTCTGTGATTAACATATCTGACCTACTGCATTGGCACTCTGCTGGTGATTTTGTCTGTCTACTTCTCTGTTTATACATGTACTGGGGTGAATCTTAGAGGGATGGAGAGAAAGGGGTGCCCCCACTAGGGTAATCTCACACAGAGGAAGGTATAATGCTGGTGTTGTGCATACCAGGTAAGGGAAAGGTGGAATAGATATTTGGAACCTATCCTGTGTTTCAGTCATTCCCACATAATTCAAGATCGAGGTTGCTCTATTAGCCCAACTCTCTGTTTCATCAGTGCTGCTGCTGAATAGCAGGTCAATCCACAATGAAAAAGAAAAAAAAAAAAGGGAAAGAAAAAAAATTGATTTGCATGAACTGGTTGTGGATGAAGCTAAGCTTGTGTGTATTATTGATGTTTAGGTAGATAGGTGTAGGGGAGTGGATCTGTACCAACACAAACCTAGAATGGAGGAAACAAGGAAAAGAGTTATCACCCATTAGGATTCCAGCCTCCTCACAAGGAAACCTATGCACCCTAGTACCACCTTTGAAGGTTTGTACCTGGTGCTGGATGAGACACACAAAACAGAGATGCTGCTCATGTATTACCCTCCCCTCTGTCTAGCAGTCTCTCTGCATGAATTAGCTGAAGTGTTGGACCACTTCTGTAGTGTGGTCTGGCTCAGGACCTCATAGCTACTGAGACAATCATGGGACTATCTCAATACATCACTCGTCCAATGCATGTAACAGGACATACCTTGGGCCTGGTTTTTGTTGTTGGGCAGATGGGGTATGATCTGAATTGTGTGGAGGCGGAGTCCAATAACCCCTTTTTTGTAGACTGATTACATCCCTGTGAGGTTTGGTTTGGACTATCCCTGCAGAATAAAGAACGAATTAAGAGAGCCCATCCATCCATGGTGTTGTGTCTCAGTAGACTGACAGAGTAGAGCTTTACTCAAGGCAGAGAGAAGGATTCGTTCAAACAAAATTCAGGTCAGGAATTCAAAATCCCAAAGCAGACAAATCCACAAGGGCAAATTCAAATCGGCATCAGGTAAGCAGAGGTCCAAGAGAGTCAGGATTCAAGAAGAAATGGCACAGGGCTTCAACCACTGGAAAGATCAGTTGTTGACCCTGTGGAGATAGGCCAGCTTTTGCCTTTTATTGGCTAACTAGCATATATATCTGGTGTTGCCCGGGATTTTATTTTCTGATAGGTAATACTTGTTAGAAAGTTTTGAGATCCTGTGCCTCTAATTCTCCAAACTGTCTTGTCCAGCACCTGTAACTTTTCCCCATATTCCCCAATCCAATCTATATTCAGAGTTATTAATATACAGAGGTTGAGTTCCTGAGGGAATAGAATGTCCTCTTCCTTGCTGTTAGGCCTCATATCCATAGCAACTGGCCTAGTCAAGGCAGGCACATTTGACTGAGGTCTAAGAGCTCTCTGGCTGAGAATTCTAAAGGCCACTACCTAAACTGCAAATTCCAGGATTTCATAGAATCTTCTTAGGCAGCCAATAATACGAAGTCTTCGCCTGACACAGCCAATCATATGAGGTTTTCGCCTAACACAGACAAGCAGACAAACTTTGACTTTTATATATTACATGATGTTGCCACAGGTGTTCCCTCATTAAATCTTGTTTGTTACATAAACAAGTTGAACATCTGAGACCTTCTTTCTTGTGTTGTCTTTCCAACAAGATAAGAGTCTGTGTTGCTTCGTCTTCTGATACTTGTCCCCCCTCCTCAGGCCCCTGCTGCTGGTTGTCCCTCCCCTCCCCATTTGGGCAAACTTCCACCTCAGATTCAGAACCTTCCTCCTCACTGTCAGGGTCTTCAAGGCAGGGCATGACACATGGATACTTAAGGAATCTGAAGGATTCCTGAATGTTCTGGGGACTTTGTGACTAACAAAGTTGAGGTCTTGATCTCAGTATGGAGTGGTGAGATGAAAAGGGCCATGACAGAGTCACTCTTAAGCTTCCAGTCCATTGCTGTGATGCCCATAATTAACACTGGTTTATAGAAGACCTACTGCCAATGAAACAGGCTGGATGACAGCTAGAGGTAACTTAGGGATAACAACCATAGTAGTTCATGCACTGGTAACTTTCAGATTGGACTACTGTAATGCATTCTTTGTGGTACTGCCCTTGAAAACCAATTGGAAATTGCAGCTACTGCAAAATGCAGCAATTAGTTTATTGACTGGAATATCATACAATAACTAGATGATACCACAGATTGAACCTCCCTTATCCAGAAATTCAAAATCTCAAAACCTCCAAAACCTGAATTTTTTGCTTCCACAGCCCCCAATAGCCATGTTTTGGAGGTGATTCTGGAAGTTCTACTTCTAGTCCCTGCTTCGAGAAGCTAGAATAGCCTTCTCCTTGTCCTGTCATTGCCAGCAAAGACTTTTATTCCAACAGGCTTTTGGAAACTGCTTTGAAAGAAAGGGCTTTTAACAGACTGCTGTCCTGCTTTTAACAGTGCCATTGTCTCCTTTTCTTTTCTTTTTTTTTAAAAAAAATCCATTTTAATGTCTGTTTTTAATTGTTTTTGGCATTATTGATAATTTAACTATGTTTTAGTGATCATGTTTTGTGTGTTTTAAGTTATATTGTATTTCTTTTAATTTGTCATCTCCTTTGACTCCTGGCTCTGGGAAAAATAGTGAGATATATAGAAAGCACCACCAACAGCAATATAACTTTCCCAAGCTGTGTGCAATCCTGTTGTTTAAACTCAGTTTGAAAATCCATAATTTGCTTTAAGAATGGTCAAGCATTCTATTTTCATCAAGCATTATAGTTAAAATTGTTTCTGTACCTCTATATGCTCTTTTACTGGATCTTTCCCTGTTCATGTCCCATGATGCATGGCATAACTCAGGAGGATTTCACTGTATTTTTGGGGTTTTAGCCGGTTAAACTTTGGTTAAACAGAACTATTAACGATCATGTGGAGCCTTGACACAAGTTCATTATTCATTCTGTGGGAAGGGAGTGATTTATTTTTATAGCTTAGACAGCAAAGAAGAGGCCTTGAGTATGTTTAAAATATACCACTAAATCTGTAATTGCTCGTGTCTAAGGTGAACACCTGTTAATCATCTCTACACAAAAATTTCCTCCACCCAGGAAAAAAAGATGATTTTCATGCAGCAAACTTACAAAAAATACAAAAAGACTGACTTTATGAAAAAAGAGCTAATTTATTATTAGAACCCTTATTCGACTTTTGAGAACTTTGTTCCCTTTTCCTGAAACTGCTTTCATAGTGTTCCTTAGTTAATTAAGCAGAATTGTGCTTTTCTTTTGTTATTTACAACAAATTTCTGTGCATGATTTTATTAATCAGCTGGGGGAATATTCAGCAGTTACTTTGTGCCCTTAACAATGGGGGAAAATGTTACTGCTATAGAATGTGTGTGGTCTCCTTTTGTTTAATATTAATTTGAATGTCTTTAAGCAAAACAGGACCCTTGGGTGCTATTAAGGCCTGCAGCATAATAATCTCAAGGGAGTGAATAATTTTAAGAACAAAATTGGCACATTTTTTGGTAGTTGTTTTTTGTCCATTCTATGTTAGCAGCCATCTGGAATCCATATGGAATTAAAAATGCTCAATGTATTTAGTTACAGAACTTATTTTTAAAAATATGAATTTCTTTATGAACTGTTCTTCTGTTCTCTGGAGCAGAAGAACTGTTCTCCTGTTATCGCATACATGCAATTTAAGTTTTACAGATCAGTTGATCTTATGCAAAAGAAAAAAAAATGGCAGGAAGTTATAAAGTGTACTCTTAAGAATAAACAAGATATTACGTTGATGGTGTGTTCACCACAGAAAGCAACAGCTCCTGATCTTTATTCTGTCATTCTTTGGTAACCTTTTGTACTAAAAATTCATGACATGACTTCACTGTGTTTGCAAATCACCATACATTTGACTTCTCCTTGAAGGGACAGTAAGACTTGCAGTAAAATGTCATGTCACACATTTTAAGTTACAAGGGACTAAAGGAAAGAAATAGCATCAGATATTGCAGGTCTCATGTTACACAAACTGTTTCATATAAAATCACTCTGATTTTTTTGTTTGTTTTGCTACTAAATTGATGCAGGTTCAGTAGATGTAACTGTGACCCATGCTGGTCCAATCATACCAGGAATATAATTTGCTACTAATATTGTTCTTGAAGGAAGCAATAAGTAATTTTAGTAATTTTCTACTTGCTGTGAGACAGTGCTTGAAATCCAGACAGTTTTCAAATAGGATTTACAGCTCAGGATTTATTCTGTGCACACTTTTATTTTCCTGAAAATAGCATTTTCTGTGTAGGAAAAAGCTTTTTCTGCAGAGAAATGGAAAATACTATTTTCTGAGCAGAAAATGCTGTTTTCTATGCAAATATATTGTATCTGAAATTTGCACAGAAGAAGTTCTGAACTTGTGAAGATTCTCATCAGTCCAGGATTCTGCTCAGCAAGGCTTCCTAAGACTTGAGAAACAACATTCTTTTGGAATATTTTCACGTTGTCTTTCTATTCCAAAATCATGGTGGAAATGTCTCCAGTTCATACAGCCTGAAGATGTGAGAGATAAGGCCCACAACATATGTGTTTGCCTTTTGCCTTTCTCACTTATAAAATCAGCCAGGACAGAACTGCAGAAGTGGAATGTGAGTAAGTGGAATGATGCAAGACACCAGTTTAGGCCAGTTATATCCCCAAAATATTGGAATATTTCTTGCCAGTTTCCAATATCCCATTATTTGATAAGATGCTGGAACATATAAGATTGCAGGGTTTCTAGGTGGGATTGGTTATATACATCCATTTCTGACATGGTTTTGGGATAGAGACAGCTTTGGTTTCTTAGTGGATGATCTTAATTCTGATCTGATCCGAACCTCTTAAAGGCCTTTGATGCCATAGATCAAGACACCTTTCTGCACTGCCTCTCAATGATGGGGTTTGGAATCACTATTTTATGGTTTCTTTAGTTCCTTTCCATTTCAGAAGTAGTGGTGGTGAACATCTGTTTACACCTTTCCCACTGAAACTGTGAAATTTCTTAGCATTCTGTCTTGTTTCCCTCGCTATTTAACATATACATGATAGTACTAGGAAAGACTGTACAACATTTGGGAGTTCAAATCATCAATATACTGATGAAACCCAACTGTATATCTTCCTTCCATGCAAAAAAGCCTGTTTCTGATCTAAACCAGTATCAGTAATGGATTGGGTGAGGAAGAGCAAATTGAGGTTTAGTTCAGGCAAGACTAACATGCTGCTACTCAGGCATGAGGGGGTCAGACCTTAAAGGCTCATTTCTTGGTTTTGGTTTAATCCTGGTCTCACCTCTGAATTTGGATGCTTTGCATTTGGATGCCCAGCTTTTGGCAATGGACAGGAGTGTTTGCGTATGACACATATCTTAGTTGCATCTTGGCTCAGCTATTGAAACTTGTAAGGCTGTCTTTGAAAAAGGTTTAGAGACTTCAGATGAGCAAAAAAATTGCAACTAGCTATGCATTGTGGCCAGATATAGGGAGTATGCAACTTCCTGGCCATAGCAGTTTTACCCAGTACTGGTCCATCTTAGATATGATTAAAAGAATCAATTCTGACCAATCCAACTGGGGTCTATGCCTTTGGAAAAGTCATATAGCAAACACCTCTGCCCCCCAAAGACTAGTCACCCCCAGCCCCCTGGTTCTTCTGCTATCAGCCCACAAAAACATTTCCAGTCAAGCAGGATTTGGGAGTTATAGTGAGGCTATAGTTTCATTTTAATTTTTTGCAATGTTACTTCCTTTTAAAGCATGTGCTTTAGTTTCTTTGGTATTTTAACTGTACTTCTTGTATTCATTTTATCCTATTTCATTTTTTTCTAGTTAATTGGAAGAAAATAAAGCAGAAATCTAGTAAATGAAGAAACAAACTAGAAACCAGGAGGTGACAGAAAACAACCCTTTCAGATAGCAAACAGAAAGCCTCTAGAACATGTTGTGTGAATTATATTGTTCTCATGCATAATATTATGAATCACTTTGCATGTGACCCATATTCAGAGAATATGAGATAGTTTCATATGGTCTTGCATAACCTGTCTATGGGTGAACTACTATGCTACCAAAAGACCAACAGTTGCACAATCTCCTATCATGATTTCTGGTGCTTTTGGTACACACACATAGGTTACATAATGATGTACATAATGGTAAGGCCTACATTTTCTTTTCTTTTCTTTTCTTTTCTTTTCCACCCAAAAGTACACTCCAGGGAAAAACATACATTAAAGGCATTTGAAATCTACACTTTTTGTGCTGTAAGAAAAAGTGTCCTAGATTATAGGTTTTCTGAGAACAATATATCTGTATAGCATGGCGTATAAACTTCCACAATCGCTAGGAGTGCACTGATAACATCAGAAAAGCTTCAAAATCAGAAATGACTGTCCCATTTGGTTTTCATTCACAGTATAGTTTTGTTAATACATGTAGCAAATAATGGCTTTTTCTAGCTTTTGATGCCAATAAACTAGTTTTTCTGGCATCATCCATCTCCAGGGTGATATGGAATCAAAGAGCAAAAGAGATCCTGGTGTCATTTTAAATCCATGAAGACCTTTTAAAAGGGAGGGAACCACTATAAACTGCTTTGTCTTTAGTTTTCAAAGGGTTGTGGGGAGAAAGTCAGGTGTGTTGATAGGTATTAGAGTTCAATGGGATTCTGGCATGCATTGCTTTTGGATTTTGTTGTTGTTGTGAAGAACATAAACTAGCCTGTGTGGTTCAGAGTGCAGAAATAGTTGATCTTTAAACATTTGCATTTGTCTATCTGTGCAAACATTGCTTCCCCACTAATTATTTTTTATTACTCCCTTTTTTCTTTCCTTATTGAATGTTTTTAATTATTTTAATATTCTGTTCATTAACTATTCTAAAGTGCTTAAATTAATTTTTATATCTGCTTTTAATGTGAACCACTTGGAGATCTGACAACTTCGAGTTGCATACTAAAATTACAAAGAAAGAAGTAAAGAAGAAAGTCCAAAAATTCTTGTCTTGACAGTCCAACAAAAATAGAATGTGGCAGAAGTTCACAATCACAGTAACCTAGAATTACACATTCACAACTGGTTTATATTCACGATTTCCATGCATTTAAATAGCATAGGGAAAATGTAGGGATTCTGAAAGTCCCCCTCTCTGGATTTACTGAGCAGCAGCCACTGTGAGCAACAGGTCTGTTCTTCTGTTGATCAGGACACAACTGACTGATGTTTCTACTCCCCCTTCCATGAACAATCTCTGGTATGAGGGGGAATTATGACAGAGATCCTGCTTCTGACTTTTGCACCAGAGATTGCTTGTGGGAGGGAGGTGGAAGCTTCAGTCAGTTGTATCCCAATTGACAGAACAACCCCGTTACTTGCAATGGCCACTGCTTGCTATGTCCAGATTAAGCGTGGGTTGGGCTGGGTGACATTACATTGGCTGTTCCACTTTTGCGAGGGTTCAGGGCATCCAAGTGAGCAAGTAAGGGAATGAACATGTGTTCCCTCCTTGCACTCCCCCTCCCATTATTTCCTCATGGTCCACCCTCCCATTCCCTTGTCTTTTGCCTAGTGCAGGAAGGAAGGAAGGAAGGAAGGAAGGAAGGAAGGAAAACCTGTACTTCCCTCCCAGAGCTCCCCCTCTCATATTTACAAGTGCAGGAACAGAATGCATGCATATGCCTCACAAATAATCAGATTCATGAAGGCTGAAACCTGCAATTGTGGAGAAAGGGCTTGTACTGACCTAGAATGGTATAGTGGTCTAGAATTGTGGCCAATATTAATTTGAGACCTTACAGGAAGGGTTCAGTTAATGCATATTAAAGACAAATTAAATAGTCATCTGATACTAATTTCCTTCTCATTAGCTGTTTCCTGATGCAGCTTGTTTTATACTACTACTCACTTTCAAACACATAGTTTCATAGGCTGTGTGTGCATGTACTCATAGGTTGATGTCTTCCATTTCTTTTTTTTCTCTCAACTTTTTTTACCCCTTTCTCTGGCAGAAAAAGTGGTTTGAGAAGAAAAGCTATAACAGCGGCCTTTTGATTGATAGGAGGTGTCTCACTGCAGGTACCCCTCTTCTGTTTTATATGACATGAATCCAGAAGGTTATTTGGCCTACCAGCTTGATTAAACTTAAATCCTTTTTTGCTTTTTAGATCTCCATGTCATGTAGCTTTTCACATTCAAGGTGCCAAGTTTTAAATATTTCTTTCTGCAGTCTGGCCTTTCTAAAGGGTTAATGCTAGTTGCTGTTTAAGGCTTTTGACACTGAGACAGGTTCATTGCTAAGAACTGTCTTTTTGAGTAGCTTGCAGGCAAGTAACTCTGATTAGGGATTATATTTCTGATTATCCCATTGATTTAGTTAGAATAAAAGCATCAGTGACATTGCCAATGACCCAGTTGTTTGAAAAAAAGAAGAAGAAAAAGAAAGGCTAGGATTAAGCTACTGAGTCCCTTACCTCAAAATCCCATAATATTACATTAACACAGACTCAGAAGCTGCAGAATTGGATTTAAACTTACCACTTGGACCCCTCCTGTAATCTCATTTTGCACTTTGAGTGGTGAGAATAATGGGAATGCATCTGCCACAAAAAAGTGTCTGGGTGAGCATTTTTCACATTATAAAGATTTTAAATAAAGGAAAAGATCTTTAACTGCAGAGACATTTTCTTTCGTATTCTTCTTCCTAAATAATGAGTACTTGACAAAAGAGTGGAGCATTCTGCACTTGAACAGCGAGTACATAAAGATTTTAGTTTCTGTGGGTAGACAACTATGTTTTAGGAATTATGAATTCATGACTGAATGATGGCTCTGTTTGCTGCACTGATGCTTACTTCCAGTTTCTATTTGCACATTTATCTGTCAGTTGTCATTGCTGAGCTATTACACTGTAGTGACTTAAGAAAGTTTGCAGGGTTTGAGAAAACTAATAATGAAGGATTGATTTAATCTCAAAGAGTAGTACTGGGCAAACTACTATCTTAAGCCTAAACAACTTTATATGATGCATTTGCAGCTAACATACTGCTCTGAGCCTGTCATCCAGTTAGCAATAAACACAAATGTAAGACCACTTTATGGCTGTGTATACCAATTTTTTTTTAAGGAAGGAGGCATCTCTTCCACACTCCACAAGAACAAGAATTCATAGTTTGGCTGTGATAACCATGCTGAATCGCCATTTTATGGCTGGCGGAGAGCCTGGGAGATCAGAGAAGCGTCTGGCTATGCTACATGGGCAGATGCATACTGATGACATCATCAGCCAACAATCTGGCAGAACTTAGTAGAAGGTATCATCGGTCTGCTTCTGACTATGGGACATAGCAAGGTGCTTCTACAATCCCCCTGACTCTTCACTAACAACAGAATGGCTGGGGTGGGGGGAGGGAGAGCATCACAGCAAGACTGAAGTCTTGAAGTTGGTAAGTTGGGAACTGTAGCAGGATTCTTCCTGTGGAATTCTTAAAATACACTGGGCAATGCAGAGGCAAGGTGAGTTTTTTGGAGAAAGGACAGAATATAATTATAACAAGTAAATAAATAATTTATCAACACAAATATCAGCAGAAATTTCACCTCATGTAACTTGATCCATAATGGATCACACTGTAACTATTAATGTTGGGTTGAATCCTGATATAATCATATTTAGAGTAAATCCATTAAAGTCCCATGGATTTCTACCTATCTACTCTAAGAATTCCCCCCCTTTTTTTGTAAAAAGAGTTGTTACTGCGGTCCAGGCCTACCCGGAGATAGCACAGATATCTCTTTTGACATCAAACCATTCGGCTTTCCTCTGCCACCCCACTCCACGTGTTTGCGAGGCCTCCGGACAAGCACGTAAACAGGCACGGCCAATAATTGCTGGACATTCCATTCTCCACGCAGGCAGGCTGGACAGAGCCGATTCGGCGCTTCAGGGACCTTTCCGGCAAACACCTCCTTTCTTATGTGCGATACTAGCAAAGGCTCCCTGCCCCAAGCAGGTAGCCTCACAAAGCTGTAGTAAGTGCTCCGTATTTGCATACTGGCTACACTATTGTTAATTTGACCCTAAGCCAATCATGCTAAACTCTGACCTTTCCAAAGCTTTGTCCTGCTCTTAAATCGCATTGTCAGTCACAATTCACCCTATAAAAACCCCCGATTCCGAGACCATCCTTGGATCGCTCCGGACTTCCATCTCGCCTTGCTGCCGCTTTGTTCGGCGAGCTCCCCTCAGCGAACTGCGCTGAGCTTCTTCCAGCTAATTTTACCCAAGGTTGTGTTGTTGTTGTTTGGTTATTTGGGCGCCCCTCCCGGGACCCCCAGAGAACAGGGTAACACAGTGGTATATAAACTTAAAGCATGCATATGTATATTATTAAATTGAGGCTCAAACCCATCCACCAGTGTGTCACTCAGTTTTAAGGTTCATCTAGGACTGACAAAACTCACATTCCAGGAAAATTTTTTTAAAAAAAACCTCAGACTTTCACTGTGCTCTATTCTCTATATCTATATCTGTATCTATCCAGGCTAACAAATCCATTACACCAAAAAGAATGGTAAAGCTTGAGACTTCTTTTATCCAAGTTGCTATAATGTAGAAATATCCTCATAATGAAGACAAATGGATAGAAAAGGTGCATAATAACATTCAGCACTGGATGTTAGCAAAACAGCGCAAAAGGCTAAATCACAGAGTGCTTCGCTTTGACTTCCAGCACCTGAATTACCTTCTGATGTCAGGATTAGCAAACAGTGTCTTCTGTACAAGGGATCACTCTCTCAATGGTAATTTGCCATCTGTTGCAAACAGGTGGCATTTCCCTTTGAACATGGCACAACAGCACATAAATGACGTGATGAATTTCTATTCTGGGATGTTTTGTTCAAAGAATGTGAATAATTTACATATTTCTCAATGGTACCTAGGAATTTAAGATTTCTCTCCGTTCTCCTTATCCCCTTTCTTTCCCACCCAGGTTCTTATTTGTAAGCAAGCTGGATAGCACACTTGGTAAACATTTCTAAGCTCATTTCTAGGGATATGTAGGCATTTGTGATACCTCAAAAAACCTTCCTAGGTCTAAAATAGTTCATGGTTCTATAAATGATTAAAATGTTGCAATTCTCATGGCAGCCATGTTCCAGAATATTAGACTTGCATAAAATAATCCAATTCCTGTTTTAATGTGACCTCATTATCCTTTTAAGTAGCACATTAATAGATAGCTTGTTAGAAAGACAATGATATGTGAATAAAATTAATCATACATATATATTCCTCCAACTGTTGGTGAGGTTGTAATCTTCATTTGTAGGAAAATATTTTCTTCTTTTCCACTGATCCAAGCATATTCCTCTTTAACTTCCTGTTCTTTGACGCTAATGCTGAAGATAAGCTATTAATGCTGGTTGTATTCTTTTGCTACAGTAAAGATGATCTAAATGCATTGTTTCTCAAAATTTTCATACAATATAATTAGTTTAACCCAGCTCCTTATGTTAGCTTTGTTCATGAAAGCAACATGTCTAGCCCATGTTATATGCATTCACTGGCCTATGCTGCTCACAAGCTGCCAAGCACAGTAGAATTCCTAGTTTTGCTGACCATCGCCCGTACATTCACAAGTGCCTGTTTGTCATTCATGGTCCAATCATTTCCTATGCAAGAGCCACTTAATTTTGAATGTCCTTAAATATCACTTAGCTGTTCACCAGCTTACAGCTAAGCAAGTCTTACTCTGTTCCTGTTCATCAGTTTCAAGGATTTCACTGTTGTTACTGTGGAGTTACTTCCAGACTTTCCACTCTTCTAAAATTGAAATAGCATTTATTTCTTAGCTTCTAATGCAAATGGAAATGCCATGTACTGTGGCTTACTCATAAATGTGTAATTCTTTGTGCATGGTAGGGATTTGTTTTTAATAAAAGTGTTATTGAATTTTTACACTTTTCTCCCCTAACGTTTTTACACTACTACAGATGGTTTCAATTCCTGTATAATTTTTGAGCGGACAATTAAATGCATCTACAATGGCTTGCTGAAATGCAATGCCCACGTTTAATATTTTAAGCTAGGACATTTGCCCTTTACTGTTTTTCATAACTTTTCTTCACTCAGTTTCATTTGTTTAAATTTAATTTTTGAGCAATGGATTTAATTTGGTGTTTACCTTTGATTATTAAAATAAAATATGCCATAGTTTGATTAATAATTCCTTGTCCTTTTATACTTCTCTGGAAATTGTGTGAGAGCCCACCCTACTCGCCCAAAACATCAGACTACAGTGCAATAATTCCTTTGCTGTTGTTTCTTGTACTTTACCTCATTTTCTTTTCTGTGCAGGATTTCTTGGCTTTCTGGAACATGGGGATGTACAGTAAGTTTGGAATCTTAGATGCAAATTTGTATGGAAATAGAAGAGTCTTTTGTTTGTTCTTAAGGAAGAAATATGTGTTTGTCTGTAGGAGGGGAAAATGTGTGTGTGTGTGTGTGTGAGAGAGAGGGGGGGAGGGAGCAAGAAAGAAAGAAATCAAGACAGGAGGAAATGGAAGTGGAAAACAAGGAAAACTTTTCACTTAAATATCCAAGTACCCAGCATTGTGTGTGCGTACTGAAGGAGTACAAAAGAGTTAACTGCAACTTATACCAAATAATAATAATATATACTATTTTATACTGTACGATAGAAAATCAATAGGGGAGAAGAACTGAAGTGAATCGTCACCTCCACCTGAAAGACTCTAGCAACCTCAATATAAGCCATAATGTGGGTGGGGAAATACTAGCCTTTCAGGCCTAAAGGAATTCTATTCTGAAAAGGCCCTGGCTGGTATTAATTTAATGAATTAATTAATGAAGTATTTTCAAGTTCTTAGAAGGAGTGCTATGACATGAGCAAATTTTACACTTCAAAGCCTCCTTCCTAGGTAGCAGGAGGGGTTAATGAATTGTAGTAGCATCCACTAGTCAGATGTGACTGTAACAAAGAAAAAATGTAGTGCTTTTTTAGCTACTCTTTTGCGTTGGTGTTGCGCTATTGTTCATCACTGCTAAGCATACCTGAAAGTACAACAAATTTCTTTGCTATCAGAGGATATTTTTTCCTTTTCCCTTTAAAACAACAATCAAAAACAGAAGTTGGCAAACCAGATGAAATGCTGTAGAGTCACTTTTGCTTTAGGCTATGTTTGCTAATATCTGTGCTCAAGTCTTTGAAACAGTTTATTGTCATGTACAATGGCATCCTAAAGAGAGAGAAAAAGAAGAAAACAGTTTTGAAGAATTTGTCTACCTTTAGGATCTTTATTGTGATCCCTTTTGAGATGTGATATAGCTTGATTTTGTGAGTAGAGATTTTATTACATTAGGAACTTTTATAAGGGACTAGGGGTGTGTGGCCCTCAGGGGGTTCTTAAATGACAACTCTAAGCAGCTTTAGCTAGTATAGACAATGGTGAAGGATGATGGGAGCTGCAATCTAAGAACAACTGGCACACCACACAGTCACTATCCTTGTTACACATAATACATGGTGATTCTGAAAATCTGTCAATTTTGCTTTCTTGGGTCTTTAAATATGAAATTTACCAGCCAAATTGAATGGTGCATTTAGTAACAACAAGAGTATCATACCTGTCTGTCATATTGGGGTTAAAGAAAAGAGGTGGCAAATTCAATTTCACACTAACATGGTTTATTATGTGGCAATTCAAACTCCAACTTTTAAAAGTTAAGACATTCAAAACCTCTGGTTTGGCTATTTCCATCCAAAGTGCTGGTGATGACCTTTAAAGCCCTACACAGCTCAGGTCCAGGTTATTTGAAGGACTGTATCCTCCTCTACAAACTACCCCGGGCTTTGAGATCTGCTGGAGAGGCCCTTCTCTCTGTCCCCCCTGCCACCTTCACAGGTGCATTTGGTGGGAAGATGGGAGAGAGCCTTTTAAGTGTCTGCTCCCAGGCTCTGGAATTCCTTTCTCAGAGAAGTCAGACTGGCACCCTCCCTATCTGCATTCCGGTGACAATTAAAGACATTCTTATTTCAGCAGGCATTTAATACATGATTATTATGAAGAGAGGTGCTGGTTATTTTAATTGTCATTTGTTTGTTGTTTTTAATATGTATTTTAATATTTTAATTACTATTGTTTGTTTAATGTGTGTTTTAATTTTTGTATGCTATAGTTTTAACTATGTTCCCTTTTTAAATTATTGTAAGCTGCTTTGAGTCGTTTCAAGGAGAAAGGCAAGGTATAAATAAAGATAACAACAACAACAACAGCAACAACAACAACATTTCAGTCTCTGTTTTTCCCACGTTTGTTTCACATCTCAAGTGTAATGTCCATTTTGTTAAGTTCTTATCAAAGATAAACTGAAACAATCATTCTTCCCATCCTTACATATGTGTATCCCAGTCAAGTGAAACAATCTTTCCCTGTGAACAAGATATTAAGCCTTCAGCTATTGCCAGTGCCAGCATCATAGTATGGCTTCAATGAACTCCCAGCATGGACCATGGAAGCCCTGCAGTAAACACAGCCTCTGCCACCAGATGATTTTAGAATCCTTGTTGGTATCATGGCCACCTCTGATGACAGCTGTCCAGCGACATGGAAAGGGCTGATTTATTTTTGCTGGGCCTGACCAAAGGCTGAGAAAAGACCAGAAGAGTAAACTTTCCTTATAGCAGACTACCTGTATAGTTCTCATAGCTATTGGGATGAGTGATGAATCACACCTAAGCACTTCCATCTTGCACTGACTTTACCTGTGAGGCAGCAATGAATCTCAGCTTAAGGATTCAAGGGAGCCTGCCGCAGGGATCTGGAACATCAGCCATGGGACAATCTGAGTAGAATGAGTTGTTTAGGGCTCTAGTTCTTCCATTTGCTGTGAGAAGATGCTGGAATCCATCAGCTAAAGTACTGGAATGTTTCTTCAGCTGTAGATCACCTGCTGCATCATTTACCAACAATAAACCCTATCTTATAACAGTGATGTGTGCCCATTTTCAGTACCAAAGTCTTGGGAAGGCTTAGAATTACAGCCAGTTAATGCTCAGAATATGCCATCTTTGGACCTTCTCCTGCTAGGTTTTGCTGCCTGTCCATTTGGCCTGAACAAGCAAATAAACAATAAGTAGTAATATTTTCTTCCTGCTTTGCCCTTACTTTCTTGGAGTTGATTCTATTGGGTCAGTAAGAAAGGCACACAAATATGTACCAGTAACTGTGCTTAGGAAGGAGTATTTTACCTCAGGACTTGCCAAACTCTGAAACTAACCACATCTCATTACACTTACTCATTTTTTTTTCATTGTTTCTATGGAGGAATATTATTGCCTGCACAGAAAATGCTGCTTTCTGCACAGAAAAAAAGTTGTTTTCTA
Organism: Ctenosaura bakeri; assembly: GCA_948474755.1. Taxonomy (NCBI): domain Eukaryota; kingdom Metazoa; phylum Chordata; class Lepidosauria; order Squamata; family Iguanidae; genus Ctenosaura; species Ctenosaura bakeri. The sequence goes on along the minus strand of CAOLHI010001569.1, from coordinate 93,178 downwards.
TGCAAATCAACCACATGTAAATTTCACACAGAATAAATCCTAATTACAACATTTTGTGTCCAAGAAATTTCATTTTCTGCTCAGGAAATAATATTTCTGTATAAAAATATTATTTTCAGTATAGAAAATGTGTGGTTTTTTTCCTGTGCAGGGAGAAAACAACCGTATGTGAATTTTATGCAGAAAAAGTCCCAAACTATGACGATCCTCATCATTCCTTGATGCTTCTCATCAGAGTTGCTCAACACTAGAAAAAAGTTTTTGATATTTTTTTGAACATTCTTTCATTCCTGCACCTCTTATGCTGAGAATATTCAACAATTTGGATGTCATGACTAAGAAAGACTTCTGTCTGGCAACAACCTGCACCATTCCAGGTGCTGAGGAGATCTGGAGAAAATTCTTCATGGAAGATCTAATAGATGGGTCTGTACTGTTACTGACTACATGTGTGGATAAGTAGTTTCTTTCAAGTTGAATCTCTTCCCCAGTCAGTCAGTCAGTCAGTCTTTCTTTCTTTCTTTCTTTCTTTCTTTCTTTCTTTCTTTCTTTCTTTCTTTCTTTCCTTTTTTCTTTCTTTGAAATTTCATCATGAAATATGACAAATAGAATAGCCACAACCCAATCAGCTTCTTATAAAAAAGTTCTATTGGAAATTTGCAAAAATAATCAAATAAGCCTAATAAAGAGCAAGCGAATGAGTGACCGAGCAAGCAGTGGATGCCCCCCCACCCCAAAAGATAGTTTTAGTGCCCTTTCTGACTATACAAATTATATCACTACGGTTCACTTTGACTGCCATGGCATAATTCTATGGAATTCTGAGACTTGTAATTTAGTGAGGCACTAGGGCCATCTGATTGAAAATTTTAAATGCACCTGCCTAACCTACAAATTTAATGATTACATAGGATCTTTTCATGACAACTAAAGTGGAATTATAATGCTATAATTTTGTAGAGAGAAAGGGTCCTTACATTTCAAAGTTGAGGTAATGATATTGGATAAATTTGGAGAGGATAGAATCATAGAATTATAGAGTTGGAAGAGAACACAGGGGGCATCCAGTCCAACCCCCTACTATGCAGGATCACCCATCAAAGCACTTCCAACAGATGACCATCCAGCCTTTGTTTAAAAAACCTCAAAAGGAGACTCCACCACACTCTTGAGGCAGTATATTCCACTGTCAGAAAGTTCTTCCTGAGGTTCAGGTGGAATCTCTTTTCCTGAATTCTTGAATCCACTACTTCTTGTCCTAGTTTCTGGAGCCATGGAAAACAAGCCCTTTTCCTCTTCAATATGACAGCCTTTCAAACATTTGAACATGGCTATCATGTCCCCTCTTAACCTTCTCTTCTACAGACTAAACATGCCCAGTTCCCTAGGATGCTCCTTATAGGGCATGACTTCCAGACCCTTCCATTTTGATTGCCCTCCTCTTGACATGCTCCAGCTTGCCAATATCCTTCTTGAAATGAGGTGTCCAGAATTGGACACAGTGTTCCAAATGAGGTCTGACCAAAGCAGAGTAGAATGGTACTGTCACTTTCTGCAATCTAAACACCATACTCCTATTGATGCAACCATGAATTGTGTTGGCTTTCTTGACCGCCATATCACACCGCTGACTCATGTTCAGCTTGTGGTCTACTAAGGCCATTTCCACACAGGCTTAAAGAAACGGTGCAGAGCATCCTCCAGGGAGGACGTCTGCACCTGGGAGCAGACTGGGTTGGACCTACTTAGTGTAGTTCCGCACCTCAGCCCACTCCGGAACAACCCAAAGTAGTCATCCATCGTGCTTTTGAAAGACCACTTGAAACAGGTCTTTCAAAAGCATGGAGTGCGCCAGTGGAGAGCCTCAACCAACCGGAAGCTGCCATTTTCATCCCTGAAGCAGTGCGGAGCGGCGGCCACGCACTGCTCTGGACCAGCCTGGACCCAAGTGTGGAGCCAAGAAGTCTGGTAAGTAAGATTCCCTCACCCCGTGTGGTAATGGCCTAAGACTCCTAGATCCCTTTCACATATACTCGTGTCCAGCCAAGTGTCTCCCATTCTATATTTGTGCATTTCATTTTTTCTGCCTACGTATAGGACATTACATTTCTTTCTGTTGAAACTCGTTTTGTTAGCTTTGGCCCAGCATTCTAATCTGTCAAGGTCATTTTGAAATTTGATCTTGTCCTCTGGCGTATTAGCAACCTCTCCCAATTTGGTATCATGAGATATCTTAAAAAGATCAAAAGAATTAATCTGCAAAGGGAATATTGAGGAATATTCTTCCAACTTACTATGTTAATATGAACTCAAATGAATAGCCATGTACCTTGAAGCAGAGGGAATTAGTACAAAGAGAAACACTAAAGGGTGTTTGGTTGGTGCTTTAACCTAGTCATCTCAGGACAGCTGAGAATTGGACCATGTTTCCCAGTAAGGCACTAAAAGAGTCAATATAGAGGTATGCACATAGGTTTCTTGTTCAGGGTATAGCTGCAAGGGTTACTCTTTGGATTAAAATACATCAGACAACACATAGATCAATGAGCATCAGTCACAGTAAGGACAGGTATTGTTGCAAACTATCATCAGACTCCTCTTGCTCTTTGCTGCCATGAAGCTCCTGTCTGTGCGGCATTTTTCAGAACAATACACATACAAATTGCCAGCGCGAGGCCATGGAATACCAAAATATAGCCTATACATATATAAAGGTGCTATGGCTGAGATTTTCAGTATCAGTGAGGTAAATATAAAATGTTAGAATGGATAATGATTTTTAGCTGCGGAATCTTTTGTGTTTCTCTCTGTTGACTTCAGAGGGCTTTTTGTCAAACTCTGTATTTATCAGAATATTTCTGAATTCTGTTTGAGTCTTAATGCTACAAAGATCAATACAAACCTGTTTTATATCTGTTTTCTGTTCCATTTCATGTTGAGTTTCAATGTTTCTGAAAGCTCACAAATTTTAGCTTCTTTGTCTGCAATCAGTGCAGAACACAGGGAATTCCTTTGTTTCTAACACTTAAATAAGGCTTAACATTTTCACAACATAGGCTGAGATCCTAGATCAGCTTCTTAGTTAAGTAGACTCAACTAAGTAGTTTCTCCTGGCCCAACTCTGATCCCTGTCACAATTTGCCCTCATACCAGAAAGCACTGGAAGAAGGGGTAGGAAATGTCAGTTTGCTAAATGAACAGAGCTGCATCACTTGTAGTGGATGATGCCCTGTAAAGCAGGAGTGGGAGGGGGCTTTCATGATTGTGGAAATAGTACCACAATCATGAATACATAGGCTTTATGAATTTGAATCCTTTATGGATTCATAAGTTTAGGTTACAAATGAATTCCAGTTTAACTCAATGAATATCTAGATGGCTCCTTTACACAGCCAGCAGTTCTATTACCTTCAGGCCAAGTGAACAGGGTCAAAAAACACAACAAGACAAAATTAAGCACTTTGGGTCCCTTTTGGTGCAATAGGATAGCGAGTTACAAATGTGTTTAATTTAAAATAGACTCAAAAGTGTTTAGCCTTGGTTGGATTGTGTACTTAATGTTTTAATTTTAAGTCTTGATTACTAAAGTTTGTGCTAGATTTTTTTTCCACCTAAAGCAGCAAGGATTGTAAGGTCTGGAAGATTTATTTGTTTTCTTCCTTTCAGTCTGACAAAATGGCTGGGAATCAATCTAAAGTTAACAAGGCAAAGTCAGCAAATAAGCTAAACAATGTAACAATACAATACAATACAATAGCAAATTGAAAACAACAACAAAAAGACAACAACAAGATTAACATGGGGAGGAGTCAATCAAATCTACTGACATGTCAAAATAAAATAGCAAAGAGCTATTTGATACCTTAAAGACTAACAGATCTCTTAAATTTATGCCATGAGCACAAGCATAGGTCCCAGAATATTTTCTAATCTCAAACATCTATCCTGTCCAGAGCATAAGTCAGCAAGTTTACAAGGCAGCAGGTTTGTGTGTAGGAGTGGTTGAATCCATTCTGGGTCATGGGTAATTTAAGAAAGGTGCAGGGAGATGCACACGGGTGGTCTTTAGCCATCTAAAAGTTGTATCAGCAAGGTCAGAGGCCCAGGTGAATAAGCCAGCAAAGAGTAAGCAGAATAATCCAAAATGTAGTCAGTCCAAGGTCAAGACAAACCAGGAATGCAAGACAGTATTGCTAATCAACCAGATAGCACAAGTCTCAATAGTAAGGCTGGGAGGAAACTACTGAGATATTTATGAGCAGCTCCTTCAAGGTCACAGGTATCTCATTAGTGCTAATTGGGTCAGCATTTATTATTTAAATAGAATAGAGCTTGGTGTTTCTGTGTCCCTTTCTCAAGGAAGGATGGGAGCATGTCTTCTTTATTATGTGCCACATTGTGCTGGGGAGCTCAATCCTCTACAGCCTCATCGCCTCAGACTCAGGCCATTTCTGCACTACACTCCTATAGTGCAATTATTCCACTTTCAACATCCTATGGAATCCTGGGGTTTGCAGTTTAGGGAGGGGCCAGCCAGCCCCTCCCTAAACTGCAAACCCCAGGATTCCATAGGATGTTGAAAGTGGAATAATCGTGCTATGAGAGTGTAGTGCAGAAATGGCCTCAGAGGAAGCTACAGCTTCTTTGCAACCTTCCTTCTCCTTGTTGTCTAAGTTCTCCAAGGGTTGAGTTATGACATACCCCTTGGTAAAACAGATTTTACAAAATGCTGAAACTTAATTACAGACAGAGGAGAACCTATGGCAAAGAGTTCCATATTGTACATCCATTGCTCCAACAACTGTAATGAAAAAGAAAAAATAGATTAATATCTCCCATCTTATTCTATTGTTGGAGATTAAGCATGTTCTACTTAACTAGGATTACTAATAATCATATCCTCAGATTATTCCATCATATGATTTATTATTGCACAAAAAAAATCCATAAACTGTTTCCAATCTTTCATAACAAACAAACAAACAAACAAACAACTTCAATTAATCTATCTGCATGTCAATTGCATGTCAATTTTGCATCTTGGGCAAGATCTGCAACATTAATAAGTATTCTGCCATATTTATAACTTATCCCTTGTCCTTCCCATATAATGCTCAGTAAAATTCTTCACAAACATTTAATATTTTTGCATAGTTCATGATATAACTGTGTCCTTTCATAATATTTGTAGCAAATTTCCTTGTCCCTTCCTGGGCCCTTTTCACACCTTACCTCATCGCGGCAGTGGGGAGCGGCCCTTGCGCGAGCAGCCACTCATGCGAGCTGCTCACAACAGCCCTTCTTGCCTCCTTCATCGGCTTCCTCTAGCGTGGCTGTTGCACGAGCGCCCCGCCCCTTCCTTCCGCAGCACAGTCTGGGAGCTGTAGGCTGCACGAGGGGAAGGAAGTGCGACTGCCCCTGCTTGCTGAAGCACCGTACGCAGGTAAATGCACGAGGGCGCCGCGAGCATTGTGCAAGTGCACAGTATTTTTGGCTTAAAGCCAAAAATCAAAAAATGCGCGTGCCCCCCGCTTCAGCCTCATGAGCGTCATGCGAGTGGGAATGCGTCATATGGAGCGATGCTCCCACTCACACGATGCTTAAGGGGCGCTCACGCAAAAAAAAAAAAAAAAAAAAGCATGCGAAAAGGGCCCTGGTCTCAGCTTATGAGAAAGCCACTTCCCTGGCATATTTGAAAATTGAAAATTCTTTCATTTAAGATAATAAGAATTTTGCATTTGTTTCTTGAACTAGAACTCGAAGCAGGGAAAACTGTTGTTGAAGTAGCAGAATCCTTTGTGGTATTTCTTTGTCAAAAATTTTCCTTCAATTTCTTCTCTAGAAGATGTATCTTATCTTCTTGTATGAACTATTTTGCTTCCCTTTCTTTTTTCAGTTCCCCATTATCTGACAACTCACTATTTTGATGTTTCCAAATTAAGGATAATTTCCATTATTTCTGTGGGACTTCTGCTCTTTCATCAGTTCTTCTTGCCTATGGAGGCTTCCTTGGACCCACTCACATGCTTGTACTGCTTGCAAAGCAAGCCAAGAGGGTGGAAAAGGTCCTAAACTGGATGAGAGACTTCGCAATCAGTGCAAATGTGGTTGACAACATGTGAGCGTCTGTAAATCCTTCATATTCCCTACAGTACATGAGTCCGGCTTTTCAACCAATTCCATTTTCTAACAGTGCTTTCATCCCCAACCTGTCAGATAAATGAGAGAAGTCTGTAAATTGTCCTATCATGTAAGATTTGTTTGCATCCCAGACAACTGTGAAATCTGCATCCTTATTTAAATTCAACTCAAACCATCTTTCAGATAATTTTTACATTTCAGTACCATCTTCTTCTTGAAAATTAAATACTAATTAGTGTCCACATAAACTTTACTTGTTCCATTTTCAAGGACATTGTAGTGGGTTTATGATCTGATAACTTTTTTGACAAAGTATTCATCCTCTTTACAAAGTTAGCTATGCTTCTGGAAACACATCTATTTTAGAGAAGGATTCATGACTATTTGGAAAAAAAAAAAAGCATAGCTTCTAGCATTTGAATACAAACATCTCCAAACAGCCATTAACCCGAAATACTTTAGTTTTATACAATTTCCCTTAGTTTTCCTTAACTCCTTTGCTAGAATATTTGTGAAAAAGGGTCACCACTCCATTTCAATCTCCCATGCAAATCAGATTTTGGAAGTCCATTTCTGATGTCTTCTTTAATAAGTTTTCATAAAACATTGTTTTCCCATTATTTGGGGCATAGATATCCATTAGTTTAATTGTCTTGCCATTGTGATTAATTTCCACATTCATTATTCATTTTGATATATAATCTCAGGTGGAAATTTTGGATTTATATATATAAAAAAACTACTGCAGATACAAATTCTAAGCCCAAAGTTCTATTCTGCAGAAATCTATAGCCCTTATTCTTTATGTGCATCTCCTAAAGAGAAATCATGTCATATCATTTTTCTTTTTTTAAATGTCAAATCTCTTTCCTTTTCTGGAATGTATTTAGACCACAAACATACCATGAAATTATTTTCAAACTTATTTTATTTTATTATAATATCTCATTATACATTCCTTCTTTCTTCTTCTTGAATTTACTTAATCATTTAACTTTCCCCACAAATAGTCTCCTCCTCCAGCTTTTTAAGCAAGTCTCTCACTTGCTCCATCAAATTTATTGTGTATTTTGTGGTTGCTTACACAGAAATCAACCTTTTGGAAGTATCCATCAGAATGGGAAATCTTTTTTTCTTTCCCTATGAATCCTGACCAAATCCTTGTATTGTTTCCATTTTTAAAAGCACTTTTTCGGGAGCTTCTTTAAAAACGATAACTTCCTGATCTTTTATTTTGAGCTTTTTCTTAAAATGTTCTCTCAGAGTTTCATACCTGATGTTTATCTGTTTAAAACATATTATCATGTCTTGGAGGAGTTTTTTATTCTGTGCATGAACAAAATTCTGCCTGTAAACCTGTTCTGGAGGTCTGCCTATCAGCTGTGCCATGGTTTCTAAAACAGCCTGCTTTAAATCATTCAGCTGTTCTGGAAGAGACTGAATCTGAGCTGCATCTCTCAGTTTAAATTCCATCAACATAAAGAAATTTTGTGTTCTGTCCAACTCTTCTTGTAAGGTCACTATTTTCTTCCAGTTTTGAAAGATCTCTTTTTGTTGGTTGTCAGAGATATCTGATAGCCAACAAAAAGAGATCTTTCAGAGATATCTGATAGGTTTTGAACAGTGCTGTTAGCTGTTTACTCTCTTTTTGAAAACGTTCCTTAACAGAATTTGTCTCACGATCTTTGATTTAACTTGTTCTGTAATTTCTGTTTTTAAAAGAGTTCAGTTTCTCATCAGTCATCTTCTTTACATTTTCACTGATGTCTGGTATAATTTTATTTAAATCTGCAAACTGCTTGGAGAACCCCAGCAAGAACCTGCATTCTGAAAAAAAGCTCACCCCCATTTTTCCCAGACTTAGGGCCTCTTCTAGTAACAATGTTTTCCAAAACAAGCAGAGCTTGCAAAAAATAATTAGTCTTTTCTTTATTATGAAGCCAAATTTCAATTTGTGGTTTAATTTATTGTCATGTTTTTTGAGCTCTGCTCTGTCTTCTCAGCAGCAACACTTTAACTTTTGCAGTACTTTTCTTTAAAAAAAGTGGATAGAGACAGACTTTCACTTTTCCAATGTAAGATTCATACTCACAGCACTGTATCTGAATCATTCAGGTATTATCTCATTAGTTTCTTCAGACCATTAAAAGTCTTTTAGATTGTTATTAATCATTGAAGGAGAAGCTTCTGTATGGCTGGTTTTATTAGTCCTATGATGGCTCCCAAATTGTGGTGAGGAATAATGTAAATCTGTGGCCCATGGCTCAACTCAAAGAGATAGCTCCATAACCCATTAGAGTTACCTGGGAGTTGTCTAGGAGACTGCAGAATCTGCTTTTGTGGCATCTTCCATATCTTTATGGATTAAAAGATATTAATTAGCAGGCAAGCTGCAGCAGCACAAAGCAATCAGCCATCTTGACCCTGAGGGGAAAAAATGGGTATTTCTACCCTCTGGTTTGGTATCCCCAAGGAACATCAGGTTCTTCTTCTCATTTAAATTCTATCTTCCCCCTCCTCCCAATAAAGCTACTCTAAAATTTTTGTCACTCTCCCTATTTCTCAATGTTGCTAGGGGAAGGGGAAGATGAATGTAGCCATCTAGCTAATATCCTAGTTTCTGAGCAGGAGCCTCCAGATCAGAATTTCTATCCTTCTTGAGCATCCAGTGTCCTGGCTAGGGTGAAGGAAGGTTGTAATCTAAGAACATCTGGAGGATCACATTCTTTTCTGCCCTTCCTTAAACCTTTTTTATTGTTTCTATGCTACAAATTGAGAAACTCAAGTAGAACTCCTAGATGGAACAGTTGACTGACTACTGATACCAGACTGACATCATTTAATACAGAATAAATAGCAAAGCGCCATTTCTTGGTCTGGTCTAAACAAACTGGTTAAATGATGGCAACCATTTTCCATCTTTTGGGGCTCACAACTGAGAACGATGCAATTTGTAATTGCAGGAGACCGTTGAACTGGTTTAAAATACTGGTGTGTTGATGAGTAAATTCTTCTTCACCAGGGGTTTAGGATTGTAAATCTCAAAGCTGCTTGTTTGGCTCTATGTTTCAATTACAGTACTGTCTGTGAATTTCTAGGTCAAGAAGAAAAGCATCAGATATTTACATGTTGAACACTTCAAGGGAGTGGAAAACATAATGAAAATGGGAAATAGACTGAGCGCTAGGTAATTGATTTAAGTTGCTGCCAAGGCCAAATGCTACAGAAGAATATGCACCGTCTCTAGGATTTTTTTAAAATGACACTGGCAAAGGTCATATATTTGGAAGGAAAACCAGACTTGGCATATGCAATCAAGCTGTTGTTAGAGATAAAGAACAAAGCTTCTTAACAGCCATGGCCTGAACGAGCATTAACTTTCAGCAGCCCACAGTGAGTGCAATAAAACCTCTCAGCAGTAGAAAAAGTTGGACAAAAAGCCCCCCAGTAAACCACACACACACACACAAAATGACCATCTTTGATGGCTTTCAAAAAGGACCTACACGAACATCTGTCAAGTAAAAATATGAGCAGCAAACCTGCCTTCAATTCACTAAAATTCTCTACAGTTGCTTGGCACTTGAGAGTACTGAACATGTGAATGGGCTTCTGAGAATGCATCAGCTTGCCCCATCCCTAGACACAGTGTGCATATCAGCAATGCACCTGGTTGATGTTCAATTGGTATGCAAACACATACATCAGAATCTAAGGAATGGGGTTACCATATGTTATTGGAAAATTCTTCATGTCTTACCAACACCAAGAACCAGGAAGATGTCTCACTACCTACTACTAACATTAACCAAGTAGCTATTTCTTTGATCATAGACATCAGAAAGACTTACTCCAGATCATCTGAAGAATGTGGTCCTTGTTGTTCTACCACAGCTTGCAGAAAGCACAATCCAAGGTTTCCCCTGCAGCAAAAAGCAGAATCCAAGATCTATTTCCCATATACTGGTCCTGTCTCCATGATTCTGTCCATTTCAGCTATCTCCCTGTGTCTGTGCACTTAGGATACATCTGTCTGTTACATGCAAATAACAGACATAACGTAGAATCTTCATGGTGTACAACAGCAAAATCAGTGTCTGTATTGACAGCTGCTTCCTACTTTCCAAAACAGATATAAAGCTACAGGACAAGTCCATTCCAGTTTGGAGCACTTTGCAAAAGGTAAATTTTGCTTCAGGGGAGGTCCCAATACCATCACAGAAGCTTGCCTTTGTTTAGTATTTCAGCATTATCTGAAGAAGTTGAGAAGCTTTCCTAAACGGCACAGAACAAGATTACCTAAAGGACCAGCTTTACCAGTATGAACATTTCTATATATGGAGATATTTGGGACACAATCTTGTCTGCATATCACAACTTCTAAAGTGTCATTGGTGGAGATATAAGAGGGGGTCTTCTGGGATATCTGCATACAAGCTTGGGAACTCCCTCTCAAAAGAAGCTCATATAGCACTTTCCCTGTTGATGCAGCCTAGAATTGTATTGACCTTTTTGACCACCGCATAACAGTGTTGACTCATGTTTAGCTTGTGGTGTGCTATGAACCATAGATCCTTTTCAAAATACTGTTATCAAACCTGGTGTCCCTCACACAATATGTGTGCATTTAATTTTTCTTGCACTCTTTCAGTTTGGTCCATCAGCTAGCTACAGATCCATATAACAATAGCACTACCTTAGCCACATTTTAGCAGCTTGTCTGCAGGAATAACGTTGGGGATCTTGTCAATGCCTTACTGAAGTCTAGATATGCTACATCTGCAGCATTCCTCTCATCTATCAAACTTGTAACACTATCAAAAAGGAGAGATAAAATTAGTCTGGCATGATTTGTTTTGGAGAAGCTCATACCGGCAGTTGATAAACCTTTCCAAGCGCTCACAAATTTATAACAACTTTATATAACCATGCCTGTGTGAGAATTTATAATAATGTGTTGTGACCTCTGATAAGACATAGAAAATATTTCAGGACTCTGAATATGCTGAGAACTCTTGGAATTGGATCTCAAATCAGTTTGAAGGAGAACTATGTCCTTTGCATTCCCAGGGGATGAATTGTGTTTAAGAACCAGAATGGCTATACAATAAAAATTCAATGTAGACATATATTACATTCTAATTCTTTGCATAGTAAACAACAAATTTATGTAATAATATATTTTAATTTTGTTTATTGAATTAATAAAGTGTTGGCTAGTTTGTGAATAATATAATGCATGATTTATGTGAAAAAACCAGTAATTTCTATGTATTCTTAGTCATCCTTCACTTCACTTTTCATTGTTAATTGGTATTATACAATGTCCTTCTTCATCTTCATAAATGCAAGAACCCTTGCATTTTAGAACATTATAGAAAATTAACTTGCAAATATAATTTGTGAACTGCATCACAAACATTTTTTTAATATTTTTAAAAATGTATATAGTGTAACATATATGGATACTCTTTGTGAAATACAGTGAATATTTAAATAGAGAGTAGTATTGAGTGTTACTTATGACCTTGCTTTTCAATATTTATTTTGTTCTATAGATCAGTCCACAAACCCATGTGGAAATAGCCAGCCTGTCAGAAAAATACTGCAAAGGTCAAAGTGGCAGCATGAGCTGTCATGCACCGAATAGCAAGTGCACACAGTTTGATACCTTTGTCTCATGACAAAGACTGGAAAGAGACTGGGAAATGTGTATTACCTAAAACAGCTAAGTTCTTGCCTGGCTCAATGCACCAACTTGTGTTCTTTAAGTCTCTATAATATTGTTGGTTTGATTTATAGATATATCTTCATTATTATCATAGCCCTGGAGAATAAAATGGTGTGTCGTATTACTTCCTGCTAACACAGCATGGACAATTGCAACACAGCTTTCAAATCTGGTTGACAAATCTGGAGGGGGCGGTAAAGTACTTCTTCCTTCTGGATTTGAGAGTGTGTGACTTTCAAAACAGAAGTGACTTTATGAGTGAGCAGTACTTTAAAATACCGATTCCTCTTCCTTCAGCACATGTGTTTATTCCTTTGGAAGCAGTTTGTCTACTAAATGGAGACAGTGGGAAATGATTCCTCTGTGTTGTTTGAACATACAAGAATTTTGCATTGCATCTCACTGATTACTATTCTGATTCCTTTTTTGTTTTTCAATGTTAGAAGGCTAAGATAATATTCTAAAAGGAAAGTCAAGCATCAGTTATTCTGTTTGATTTATTCAAAGTAAATGTGCTATTTTGCTGAAAAAATTCTAATAATGATAGCTTTTGATTAATACAATTTTCTTTGATTGCAAATGGGCAACCTGTTAAAATTCTCAGGTCATCTGTGGAGCTCTTTGAAACAGAGATGCTCACATATCTAGACAATAGAAATTGATCCCATAGATATTAGGTAAGATTCCCCCCTTGTTCTCTTGGGAAAATTTGTCAATACACAGCTTGCAGAAGATTTATTTATTAGGTGGATGGTGAACTAATCTGTTAAATCAATGTTCCTGTTTCTGAGGCCCAGTCCTCAAGAAAAGCCATGTGATGAGAGGCAAGTGGTGCAGTGTTGGACTTGACCTTCGAAGACCTCAGTTTAAATCCCTATTCAGCATATGCTCACTGGGTGGCCTTGGGCAAGAATTCTCTAGTTAAATAGGAACAGTATGACTGACATCACAAAATGGCCATGAAGCTGAGTATGATAAGCCATGTTATTATACTGAGTTTTAGAGATAGGGAACACTACAAAGCTCAAGCAATATTTTTCCCAACCTCATTCCAGTTGGATATGTGTTGTCTGTCATATGAGACTTGCTCTTTTAATTCTGTATGTATGTTTATGGGCGTTGCGACAAAGGGTTGCCAAAACCAGGCCAAATCATTGCCAAACAGGAGCTAATTTATAGTAGAGTTATATAACATAACTTTAATGTTTTGGTTTGACTAAAAGCATTTAAAGCCAAACACTGCACACAGATGCATGGAATATTGTTCCAATGGCTCTGTTTAAAAAGATAAGCTGCTTTTGGAGGGATGGTAAGGATTAGAGAACTGTTTGGGGTCCTTGATTTCTTCCTTGTTGGCTATTCACATATCCATATAGAACTTCTCCTCATTTGGTTATGTTTCTGTGAATATGTATTTATGAAGAATAATATAAATTAGTTCCCAATATTTTTTTTAAAAAAATTATCTATATGTGTTGTTTGTGTGTACATAGATAATTGCTGTTATCCCACACCTGCTATTTAGTTATGAATATATAACAGCATAACATCTTCTGGCCTGATCCTCTAAATCCACCTTAATAGCCAGCAGCCATTTCAAGTAAAAAAAGGTGTATTCAGCTGCCAGTGGGGTAAAGGAAAATGATGTCCTTTCCAACCAGCAAGTGAGGCTGAGACAAGGAATTGAATCAGAGGGCTTGCTTCTGGCTGTCACAGCTTCACAGGAGAGGGTGGAAATGTCATCCTTCTTGTGCCTTCATGAGCAGCTGAACATACCTCATTGTCTTGATGTGGCAGTAGTGCCACAATTATGACTACATAGTGTTACTGAATAGAGAGCAGTTACAGATTCATAATTCGAAAGGCCTTTCTGCTCTCTCTGAATAGATTATGCTTTTTGTTACTTATTTGCTGCTTCTACTCTTTAGGATCTTTACTGTGATAGAAAATAGCATTTTTAACAATGCAGTTCAATCCATATCTACTAAGAAAGTAAACTTTCTCCCACCTAAATGTGCATGGTTTTGCATCCTACATCTTTCTGCTAACTTGACCTGAAAAACATAAATTTATGGAAGAAGGAAAGGATCTATCCAGATCACTTTTGGGGAGGAAACTGTGGACGGAGATGAATAATTATCTGTGATCAGTAATGGACTGGACAGAGGCCAAAAAACTGAAGCCAAATCCAGATAAGATGCAGGTGCTGTGCATGGGCCATGGGCCATTCATATGGACTCAGGGGCAGTGTTGCTCAGACAATTCTGGATGCATTTCCATTCTTCACTAGGCTTTCAGTTTGGGGCTGCTGTTAATTCTGCCCTTATCTTTGAAGGCTTTTATTGCAACTTCTTTGGAGATGTTCTTTGAATATAAGATGTTGAACAGATTATTATTATTTTTTTCTACAGAATGAAATAGGGGAAGGGAGAAGAATAAGCAGGAAAAAAAATTCAAATCTTTCCAATCTTGGGTGAATCCAAATGAGGTAGATGTAATTGTAACTGTGCCTGAAAACATACAGCTGTTCCCAAGTTTAAATTTGCATAACTTTTGTACACATCAGAAGTAATGAACAACCATTTCCACACACTTGCACCATTAACAGTAGGTTCTTCTTAGTGCTATAAAAGATAGCAATTCAAATTTGTTCTGACTGTAGTTGTGCATTTGAGGTGTGTGTTTCACCATACTACTGTCTTATGCTGCTTTTAATCCTTTTTCATACTGGTGGTCTTCTGTCTTCATAGGCAACACCCTGCCTCTCCTTCTACCCCCAGCCACATTTGTGGCCACATTTTCTGTCTGGCTTTTCATTGCTGGCTTCAAGGGACATGTGCACACACAGTCCTCTGCACCATGAGAACCAGTGACTGAAAGTGCACCTCTTCTTTCTGTAATACCCTTACTTCCTCTCTCTGTCTCTTCTCTCTCTCATTTTGTCTCCTCTCCTTCTCTTTCTCCCTCTCTCTGATTTCCCTCCTCATTTCTCACTTCCCCCACTTTCCCTCAAGAGCATTCTTGAACCTGACGTGATGGATCTTTGTGTCTTCTGAAGTAATTCTTTGGGAAAGAAGAAGGAGAGCTTTGGAATGGAATAGAATGGGATGGAGCAAAAGAGTGAGGAGAATACAAAAGATGGCTAGAATCCCATTGGAAATTTATGTATGCCCAAACATCATAGGTATGGTGCCATGCAGGGAATCCTGTCCCACTCACCCCGATCTGCACTTACCAGGAAGCAGCCACTGCAATGGATGTGGGACTGTTCCCCTGTTGATCAGGAAGCAGCTAACTGACAATCCTCTCCCCTCCCCTCCCCTGAGCAATCTTTGATGAAACAGGCAGAAGCAGGGCCCCGTTGCACTTCTCTCTCATGAACAAGGTTTTTCACCTGAACGGAGAATAATACCCTCACTCAGCTGTTTTCTGATCAATGGAGGAACAGATCCCCATCAATCTCAGTGGCTGCTTCCTGGTAAATGTGCATTAGGGGACTTTAACGATCTCTAAACTAGGGGGCTATGTAGACATCTTGAATATGAATATGAAACAATCATGACTGCATAAGTCTAGATTACACATTCATAACTATGCAACAAGAATACAGCTGGTTAAATATGTGTGTGTGTGTGTGTGTGTGTGTAAGCATATAGGAGCAAGGATGAAAGTATGCTCTGGCTTGTTGGCCATTTCCACACTACACTGTTATAGTGCTATTATTCCACTTTCAACCTCCTGTGGAATCCTGTGGTTTGCAGTTTAGAGAGGGACATTAGAATTCTCAGCTGGAGAGCTCTTTGGCCTCATTAAACTACGACCCCAGAATTCCACAGGAGGTTGAAAGTGAATAACGATGTAATGTGGAAATAGCCCTTCTGTCTGTACATATTTCCTTATATCTTCATCAGGAGATGGGATTTAAGCTTGTTATCATGGTTCTGATATGCCTGGTGAGAGCACTAGATATCCTTTTGATATCAAATAATTCGGCCTTTGCTTGACCTTTCTTTGCCACCCTACTCCACATGTTTGCAGAGGTCCACCGGACAAGCACGTAAGGGCGCTGCCATTAATGGTTGTACATTCCAAACCTCAGGCAGGCAGGCAACTTAAGCCTCTCTGTTGCTTTAGGGAAAAACCTCCCTGCAAACTGGCTTTGCTCGGCACGTATACACAAAGCCGCACGGCCAAGAGCCGAGCCATTCCTTTATGTTGGGCCATCAGCGTACTGGCCAAACCATTGTCATCCAGCGCTAAGCCCATCATGACCTTTTCCAACTCTTTTGTTCAGCTCCAAAATCCCTTTGTTCTCACCGAGCATAGCATAGCCTGTAGGTAAAACTCCACCATATAAAAAGTCCCCACTTTTGGGACTACCTCGGACTACTTTGGACTTCTACCCCGCCTTGCAGCCGGTTGTCTAAGGAAACTCCCCTCAGCGAACCCCGTTGAGTTTTCTCTCCCGGAACCCTGTCTTTCTCTCCAGGACTACGAGACCAGGTATTGTATCACCCACTCCCCAAACCTCTCCATTTCTATTTCCAAGTTAGCTAGTGTATGTGTTGTCTTATTTGCTGTTTATCTCTCAATAAAACTGTTATTTTGTTACTGCTAACCTTGTCCGCCTGCCCTTCTGACCTGAAGTCATAGACATAGGGTAAAAGATCCTGGCTGAAGTTACCCTGCCTCTCATTAGTGTAAGGACCCTGGCACTCCAGGACTCAAGCTCTGAGTCTGAACCAGAGGACTTCAAAGCCATGGAGCCTGCTGCATCAGCAGAGTCCACCCCAGATGCTGCCATGGAGCCTGCTGCACAGCCTACCCCAGAGGCTGCCCTGGACACAGAGCCCTTGGCCCCAGTAGCCCCAGCAATGGAGCCAGGGGCTGCCTTAGACCCAGAGATTCAAGAGCAGGTGCCTACTTACCAGCAGCATCGGGAGCAAAAGAGTGCTCTCAGAAGGTCAGAGCGTTTAAATAGGAAACTCCAAGCAATCAAGCTCCAGCTGAGGTAGCACCTGGGTGAGGGCCTGCTTAATAAAAGCACTCACTCAGCCTTGGGTCTTTGTTGGCTGACAACTGTCCATTTTGGGTGTGCCTGCTGGGCTTCTGGGGCCCTTGCCTTGCTTCCTGGAATGAGGAACAAGCTCCTGGCTGAGGAACAAGCTCCATGGCACGTGGACTCTGTTTGCTGTTTTGCCTGGCTGTGCAGTAACAGCCAGGGATATCTTTGCTGCAAAAGTCTCTTTAATTTTCTGCTGCCTTACCTACTTACTGCTGAAGTAAAGCCCTTTGATTTATTGCCTGTCTGCCTTATCTGTGAAAAGACCTATTAGCTGGCTCTTGGCTGCCTGTCACACCTTGGTGTTGACAGTTAGCTTGAGAGAGTGCTTGAGCTTAATTCCCCCAACTTGTGCTTTTATCTGGTTATTTGGGTGCCCCTCCTGGGACCCCCAACATACAGGGTAACAAGCTGCTCCTTGAGCTGTAAGGAGGAAGAATCCATCCTTTTTTGTTTCTCAGGGAAGATAAAGAGGGAGGGTATAGCCATCCAGGAACTCTTTATTCCTTCCTATATGCTCACCATCCTTCCTTTTCCCCTTCAGTAAGAAGAATAGTGAATAAGTTGAAACATTCCCAGTTTTCTCTTCCCTTTCATTGTAGGAATGTGCACTCTATGTGCTCGAGCAATGAAAGTTTAACAGAGAAATATGTAAAGAGACTTTTTATTTCCAATGAGATGGATTTCATCAGTTTAGTACAATATCATATAGCCTGAAGTTGTGATGATGGGAAGGATGCACATGCAAACAACAATATTGGCATACCCATGGGGTCATCACACTAGATTATTCATGTCTCTGAGAAGTCTAGATTTAAGAGAACTGAAACAATTGAAAGAGTGTATCAAATATTCTATCATGGGAACAAAGGAAATTGTTCTGAAAAGTGGTTTGAATACTTATAATGATTTAATATAAACCAGTTTAAAAAGCAGTTGGAGGATTCACTGCTATAGAAAGTATATTTCTCTGTCAGATGTTCCCATTAAGAGTAAATAAATTTGACCCCCAGTTGATCCAGACATATCTGGAACTCTTCTTGCCATGCTTTATCCCAGAAAACATGAAAAGTGAGTCCTATGCTGTTTAAATTATTTGCAACTTATGACCTACAACTGTGCAAACACTGCCTGGAGAGTTGTGTCGGAGTATTTCAGTAACCTTAGGCAATGTTGCTATGTGATAGAAGGTTGCACCACCAAGGTGACTTTCTTGCTGCTTGAAAGAAAATTAATTTATGGAAAAGAAAACCATCATGAAATGTAATCATAGGTATGATATTTACTCCCTTGCTACTTAACTAATTAAAAAGATACATTTCTTTGAACAAAGTATAAAAGTACAGAGTGACCCACAAGCCATTTGATGAAATCAAAGGCTTGTACTTTCTAAGTTGACCCAGTTCCCCTTTCTTTATTAGAATACAATCTATTCTAAAATTTAGTGTTCAGCATGTTATGAGATTGTAGACAATTACATTATGTTTTCACAAAACACAGACACTATTTGAGAGCATTGTAAAGAAATGAATGGTGTCAAATTAAAGCATGTAGATTTACTTAAAAACACCAGTGTCATTTTGGCCCCAGAATGACATAGAAGTGTAGGATAAACCAGTCTTAGACTGTTCTCATTGGCTAGTCTACTGTGTTGTCACAGAGGTCTGAAGGGCAGATAAATGGGCTCTCTCCTGAAGCCAGGACCTTGCCTTCTGAAGTGTCATGAACTGCTAATAATCTAGATCCTTAAGAATTTAACTATTACCTCAAATGATAAAGACTAGGCAAGATGGAGTGCAGAACAATGAAGCTGAATGTGCATGTAGAATATCAATGGATGGGTGATTACTCTCTACAATTTAGAAATGGAGTTCTATGCAATGGCCATAATGGTTCTAAGCTGTTCACCACATTAATAGCAGTGATGTAGACTCAAGTCAACTGACTCGGACTCAAGTTGGACTTAAGTCGCTTCAGTGACTTGACTCAGACTCAACTTGGCAATAAATGTTGCACTGACTCAACTCAATATTTTTGTATTGAGTTTTATATATTGCATATTTTTAGTGACTGACTTGCTGCCCTTGGTTCAGTAACATAACACGTTCGTCCAGAAACCTTGCAACTTTGAACGATGCTTCCATCTCTTTTTGCCTATGGTCACATGGCAATCTGTCTCAGGCCCAAAGTGTGGGTGCATTTTTCAGAGGGGAACAGTAAATGGGTTAGATAATGGGCGTGAGGTGGGTTTGAAGTCAGCTCAGCAGCCTGTCCCTGCTGTATATCAGAGGAGCCTTCTAAAACTTTTCCTAAGAGCAGAAGGCAAGATCACCCCCAGATTGCAGGGTGTATTTCTCAGAGGGGAACAGCAAATGTGTTATGCAACAGACTTGAGGAAGAAAGTTTCTTCCTTCTAAAGCTTTTGAAGTTTCAATAATGGGGAATAAGAAGGATCCTGTTCCCCAGTTCTGAAGCTGTAGATGGTAAAATCACAAATGTGGCAGGCCAACTCTGCTTAAATTGTTAAAACTGACTTTATTCAACTCTGTCCAGAAATTCTAGAATATAGGTTGGGGTATAACATTGGCTCCCAGACTTGAGATTTGACTTGAAACTATTTTCAGGGGCTTGAGACTTGAAGGTAGAGACCTGAAACTTGACTTGAAATTTAGAATAAAACACTTAAATAAATCACAGATTGATAGACTTGAACAACACAGGCTGTGAGTGACTGAGAATGCATACTCTAATAAGGAGATTCTGTATAAAAAGACAGTGAGGGGGAGAAAAGGAAACTTCATCTGGCTGGAACCACATTGGAGCATCTTTCAGCCACTTCAGCCTGTGAGCAGTTATTTCCCTGCAGAAATGTTTGCACATATTAGCTGTAACATTTGAACAGGACAATGATATATAGTCTGGGGAGATAAAAACTTCAAGCAGTCAAAAAAATAAAAACAAAAAACAAAAAACAAACCTGTGCCGAGAATGTGTCTCCTTCTATGTATGTCATGATTTAGACCTTGATAAGTGCTGTTACACTAAAACAAATATAGGAGTGGTGAAATGAGACAAAGTCACTGGTTCATGGATGCAGCCTGTATATTACAGCAGAGAAGCTCCATCTTTTCTGTTGCAGGGCACCCCATTTCTGCAGAGTAATGCCCTGGAAAACACCATGGCTTTCACGTATGTGTGTTTGCTTACTAGCCCGGAAAGAGGCCAAAGTGAATATATAACATTTGTAAAAACTGTCTCAGTTGGACAAAGAAAACTGTTGAGCAGAAGAAAGTTCTCTCCTTCCCCCCTAGGAGTTTTTATTATTATTATTATTATTATTATTATTATTATTATTATTATTATTATTATTTTTTTTATTTGTATCCCGCCTCTCCATATGGATCGAGGTGGCAAACAACTTACAAATAGCATGTATTTCGATACATTTCTATACATGCCCCCAACAAGCTGGGTACTCATTTTACCGACCTGTGAAAGGATGGAAGGCTGAGTCAACCTTGGAGCCCGGCAGGATCGAACTCACAACCTTGTGGCTTGCAGTACTGGCATTTAACCACTGAAACTGAGCAGCTATAGCAAAATTCCTCACCCATTGCTGCTCACAGCTAGGTCACATTGTATTGGCATGTGGACTTATTAAGTTCTCACAGGAAACCTCTGGTCTCATGTTTTCTTATTTGCTGGAATTCCAGGCTAGAATAAGTAGTTCATTGCAATCTAGCTTCAATGTTGTCTGTTCTGAGTATAAAATAACTCACACCGTCTTTAGACTGTTATCATAGCATTTTGTGCACCCATGAAACTTCTCCTGATAACAAGGGTCATGCTAACTATGACTTACATTTAATATGTTCTCCCTTAGCTATTGTTTAGTCTCTCAGTATTCCATGTCTCTCTTTTCTTCCAATAATTTATTTTCCTACTTAAAATTCTTTCAGATATGCAGAACATTTGCTTAAGACACATATATTACAAGGCAACAGCCATGATTTTCAGGTGCTTGATTACAACCTCATCTAAAAAGAATTATAGCCTGTGTTTGGAATTATCACCATGCAAAAATATTTTCAATGAACTCTGCATGTTAAAAACA
Source organism: Ctenosaura bakeri (assembly GCA_948474755.1). Taxonomy (NCBI): domain Eukaryota; kingdom Metazoa; phylum Chordata; class Lepidosauria; order Squamata; family Iguanidae; genus Ctenosaura; species Ctenosaura bakeri. The sequence goes on along the minus strand of CAOLHI010001569.1, from coordinate 72,130 downwards.
TAAGGACAGTGAATTCAGCATTCTATTGTCATAGTGCTGGGGACATTGTAACTGTTTTTAAGTTGGAAGGTGTCAACACTGGCAGGCAGGTCATTATTAATTCTGAGTACTCACAGTTATGTTTTTACAAAATCAAGGCAAGACAGAATACATTGCATTAAAATCCTCCTCCTCCTACATGAACCAAAACAGGTAAGCTATGGTGTGGTGGATATCCTCCATCAGGAGATGTCTGTTTAGCAAACAGATATATCTCCCAGTGGTACCCCACAAACCCATCTTTCAAGTACACAACCCCTCCAACATGGTAATTATTGTGTTGTTGGAGAGTAGGAGGATGAATGAATACTGAAGCTTCCAGATGTCTTTGGAAGGTCCTTGGACATGATGTCCTTTCAATGGATCCAGCTACAGGAAATAGTTGGACACATATCTTCTGATAACTCTGCATTCCAAAAACATGCAAATGGCCATGGTGACAGTGACTGCATCACTTAAAATGTAGATTTTGGGGAGATTGTGTTTGTTGTGTGGTGAATAAAGAATTCCAACCTCTATAACGGGCAATTAAGTGGATCACAATGGTGTAATTGGAGTTAAACTATTATAACCCATTAACAAGATGCCAACTTTTAAGTGAAATATTACAAAACTGAGCAAATAAAAAAAATTACAAATTCAATTAATATATCAAGGAAAAAGACAAAAGAGTGAGCCCTCATTAAGTGAATGCAAAGGTGTAGAATCATAGAATCATAGAGTTGGAATAGACCCCAGAGACCATCGAGTCCAACCCCTTGCTATGCAGGAACATCCATCAAAGCATTCCCAACTTGAACCTCAGGAAGAACTTCCTGACGGTCAGAGTTGTCCAGCAATGGAATATGCTGCCTTGGAGTGTGGTGGCATCTCCTTCTTTGGACTTTTTTAAGCAGAGTTTTTAAGCCATCCAGACTCTGCTTAAAAACCTCCAAAGAAGGAGATGCCACCACACTCCAAGGCAGCATATTCCATTGCTGGACAACTCTGACCATCAGGAAGTTCTTCCTGAGGTTCAAGTGGAATCTCATTTCCTGTAGCTTCAATCCATTGCTCCTTGTCCTAGTCTCTGGAGCAGCAGAAAACAAGCCCGTTCTCTCCTCATGACATCCCTTCAAATATTTAAACATAGCTATCATGTCCCCTCTTAACCTTCTCTTCTGTAGATTAACATACCCAGCTCCCTAAGCTGTTCCTCATAGGGCATGGTTTCCAGACCCTTCACCATTTTGGACACTCTCTTCTGGACATGTTCCAGCTTGTTGATATCCTTCTTGAATTGAGGTGTCCAGAACTGGACACAGTATTCCAAATGAGGTCTAACCAAAGCAGAATAGAGTGGTACCATTACTTTCCTTGATCTAGACACCATACTCCTATTGATGCAACCAAGAATCACGTTGGCTTTCTTGGCTGCCTCATCACACTGCTGACTCATGTTCAGCTTATGATCTACCAAGACTTCTAGATTCCTTTCATATGTACTGCTACCCAGCCATGCATCCCCCATCCTATATTTGTGCATTCCATTTTTTTCTACCTAAGTGTAGGATTTTACATTTCTCTCTGTTGAAATTCATTTTGTTAACTTTGGCCCAGCTCTCCAATCTGTCAAGGTCATTTTGAAATTTGACCCTGTCCTCTGGCATATTAGCATCCCCTCCCAATTTGGTGTCATCTGCAAATTTGATCAGCATTTCCTCCACTCCTTCATCCAAGTCATTGATGAAGATGTTGGACAGCACTGGACTCAGGACAGAACCCTGTGGCACCCCACTAGTCACTTCTCTTCAGGATGAAAAGCAGCCATTGGTGAGCACCCTTTGGGTTCAGTTGGTCAACCAATTACAAATCTACCTAACAGCAGCCCTGTCCAGCCTGCATTTTAGTAGCTTCTTTGCAAGAATATCATGGGGAACTTTGTGAAGGGCCTTACTGAAGTCAAGATATGCTACAACTACAGCATTTCCTTCATCTATCAGGCTTGTAACCCTATCATAAAAAGAGTTTAGATTAGTTTGGCATGACTTATTTTTGAGAAATCCATGTTGACTTTTAGTGATTACGGCATTGCTTTCTACGTAATTACAAACTGACTGTTTAATGATCTGCTCTAGGATCTTTCTTGGTACTGATGTCAGGCTGACTAGGCAAAAATTATTTGGGTCCTCTTTTTTCCCCTTCTTGAAGAGGGGACGACATTTGCCCTCCTCCAGTCTTCTGGGACTTCTCCTGTTTTCCAAGAGTTCTCAAAGATTATTGCAAGTGGTTCTGAAATGACTTCTGCCAGTTCTTTTAATATCCTTGGATGTAATTTATCTGGCCCTGGAGACTTGAATTCATCTAGTTTAGCCAAATATTCCTTTACTGTTTCTCTACTTATTCTGTGCTGCATTTTCCTTCCCTTGCTCACCTGCTCCCCATCCCCTAGGTTGAGTACTTCTATCCTTTTGGGAGAAAACTGAGGCAGAGAAGGTGTTGAGCAGTTCTGCCTTCTCTCTTCCCTCTAATAACAGAGGGAATATTAGCCATCTTCTCCACGCAATGACCCTATCATCTCCTTGTTTTTCTTTTTGCTGTGGACATATCTAAAAAAGCCCTTTTTATTGTTTTTAATGTCTCTGGCAAGCCTGAGTTCATTCTGCACTTTAGCTTTTCTGACCTTCTTCCTACATCTCCTGGCTATTTGCATGAATTCCTCTTCGGTGGTTTCACCATTCTTCCATTTCCTAGGAAATTCTTCCATTTCCAGGAAATGGAAGAATGGTGTACATATTGACACATCCACCCCTCCACTTCTTTAAGACCAAAAGTTATGGAGAATACACATTACAGACAAAAAGTAAAATCTCCATTTACCAAGCTTGACCCGTATAGAGAATCTCCTAACGGGAAACCTGGAATTAGGGGTGTATTGTGAAGTGATCATACTTGTTGATACCAATTTTTTAAGGTGATAAGAATAAAATGTAGAGTACCAAAAAGAACTTCTAAACTGTGAGACTGGTCTTTAAAATGGTAAAGGAAAATTCGATTTTTTGAAAAAGCAAGATGATTTGGGAAAATTTACCAATTCACGTATACACCAGTGGAATATGAGCTGCAGCCAAAGCCAAGGGATCTGGAGGTCATGGCTGACATGTCTGTAAAAATGTCAACCCAATGTGTGACAACTTTAAAAAAAGAGAAGCAAATTTCAAATTGGGCATAATTAGAAAAGGAATCAAAATTAAAGATGCTGATATAGTGCCCTGAAACAAATCCATGATATAATCTCATCTGGAATACTATGTACAGTTCTAGTTAGTAAACTTGAAAAGGTTATTGCAGAAATAGAAAAGATGCAGAAAGCAATTACAATGGACAAGGGATTTGAGCAAGTTGCCTATGAGGCCAGATTGCAATGTTTGGGGTTGTTTAGCTTAAGAAAAAAACATGCAAGGGGAAAAACGATAGAGATGTATAAAATTTTATATATGTATGTTTTATATGTATATGTATAAAATCTCCCAATCCAAAAACCCAAGCTCTTTCACTGAAATTGAATGAAGGGATATTTAGGACAGACAAAGTAAGTACACAAAACATAATTAAAGTGTGGAATTCACTGCCACATAATGGTTGCAGACTTGGGTGGCTTTAGAAGGAGACTGGACAAATTAATGTAGGATGTGCCCACTAGTGCCCACTAGTTAAGATGGCTATATGTCAGCTGTAGAACCAGCATGGTGTAGTGGTTTATGCAGTGGTCTAGGACTCTGGACACCAGAGTTCAAATTTCCACTCAGCCATGGAAACCCACCAAGTGACCTTGGGCAAGTTGCACACTCAGAAGAAGGCAAAGACAAACCTCCTCTGAACAAATCTTGCCAAGAAAACTCCATGATAGTGTTACCACGGTTCAGGCCTACCCGATGATAAAACTAGATATCTCTTTTTGATATCAAAATCATTTGGCCTTCCTCTGCCACCCCGCTCGACGTGTTTGAGAGGCCTCCGGACAAGCATGTACACAGGCGTGGACGGTAAGGGTGGGACATTCCATTCTCCACCTAGGCAGGCAGAACAAAGCCACTCTGTTGCTTCAGGGAACTCCCTGCAAACACGTCTTGCTTAAGCATGACTCTAAACAAAGACGCCCGGCCTTGTGCCAATAGTCTGATAATGCCAAGCTATTTGCATACTGGCTACCCTATTGTTAAATCTGCGCTAAGCCGATCATGTAAAATTTGACCTTTCCCCAAAGCTTTGTCCCGCTCCAAACTTGCATTGTTCTCACCGAGTATGGTATGGCCTGTAGGCACAATTCACTCTATAAAAACTCCCCAATTACGAGTCCACCTCGGATCGCTCTGGACTTCTATCCTGCCTTGCTGTCGTTTGTCTGACGAGCTCCCCTCAGCGAACCGTGCTGAGCTTTCTTCCACGCCATCTTCCAGCTTCTCCAGGACTACAAGATAAGGTGTCGTATCACCCATTTCCCAGAAGCCTCTTATTTCTAATTTCTAGTTAGCTGTGTGTGTTTGTGGTGTCTTTTCTGTTGTTTGTCCTTTAATAAAGATATCATTTTTGCTAGTTTAAACCTGTCTGACTGCTTGACTGACCTGACCCCGTAGACATTGGGTTACAAGATTCCTGCTAAGTTACCCTGCCTCTCGTTAGCTTAAGAGAGTGCTGCTGTTCATTCCCCATCTTTGTGTTTGTGTCTGGTTATTTGGGCATCCCTCCCAGGACCCCCAGAGAACAGGGTAACAGAGTTGCCATAACTTGGAAACAACTTGAAGGCACACAACAGCAGACAACACCAAGTCTCAGAGCAAAAGTACATCAGTTGCTGGATAGAGCAAAATGGAGAATGCAGCCACACTCCTGCTTTACAACTGTTTGGCTTCTATGAAAAAATAAAATAAAATAAAAATGTTGGACCAGATAGTTCCTCAGTCTAGTCCAGTATGACTGTTCTTACATTCTTAAATCAGTCTAAAAGCCTTACATGTGGTTGTAAAGGAAGACTTACATGTGGTTGTAAAGGAAGCCTTACATGTGGTTGTAAAGGAACTTGTAAAACTAGCTTGGGATGAGGGAGGGAGGGGGGAGGGAGGGAAGGAAGGAAGGAAGGAAGGAAGGAGGGAGGGAGGGAGGGAGGATCTTCAGCATTAACATAATGGTCTATATGGCCATTTCTGCACAATGGAGACATCCTGGCATGGGGATGCATTGAATCTAGTATGTGACGTGTACCATTGCATGATGTTGTTGCAGTCCTGCTCCTGTTATGTCCCCAGCCATCACAACCATGTGGTATACCATTACTGGAAAATAAATAATAATAGCCTCCTTTTGTGCAATGATCATGTCACTACCGGCTGTGAGGGAAGGGCAGAAGCGCTATCGATGTGCTTCCTTCCTCAGTGCAGAATAGGAAGAGGCCAGCTGCACTGCAAAAGGAAAAAGAGTGTCCTGAATGCTACACATCCACTAGTGGTTGACTGGGTGCAGAAAGGAGTGTTTGGGTCCCACTCCCCTCCTGGCAGTGGCCGGGATGATGCTGGGACATCACAGAATCATGGTATGGTGCACGTTTCAGACTTTTCTTGAAATCCCTGTTACGCATTTGTCCTGCGTGAAAACTGCTTCTGTGCTTATTGATCAGGTTAACATTATTGACTACACAGTCTAAAATGAATTTTAAATTTTAAAGAAACTAATAGTCTGTCCATAATATAATGATGCATTATAATACAGTCTTTTTTGGCCTGTATTATGCATAAACTTGACTTGGAGAACTGCCTTGGAGTTTGATGAACTCTTATTTGTTGTAGGATTTTCAGCAGAGATTGACTGGTTACCTCTCAGGAATGCTTTACTATTAATTCCTGCACTACCAATGGTTGGATTACATGACCTCTGGTATACCTATAACTCTATGGCCAGCCCCTCCCGAAACTGCAAACCCCAGGATTCCAGAGGATGTTGAAAGTGGAATCATCGTGCTATAACAGGCTAGTGCAGAAATGGCCTATGATTCTGTAACTTGGATTTAACCCATCAATGTCTCCAAAGTCCACAAGTATTTAGAGAAAGAAACAGCAGCATATATGCAGAATACAATAAAAATTACAGAATTTTTTGTGTGTGCGGATGCTACTTATTGAAAGATGGTTTGGATTTGCAAAGCTATAGTGGGCCTTTTTCAGATTTTTCCCTAGTGTACAAAGTAAAAACATTTTCTGTAAGCTCCCCTGCCCTGTTCTCCTACTGGAGTAGGAGGTAAGGCCACTGTTGACAGCTAAAGAGCACAGATATTTCTACATGTCATTGAGAGCAGGACAATCTAACTGTTGTTATGATTTGGAATCTCCAGTTGGATCATCACATCAGCTATCATAGTGCCTGAGGATGGAGTCAAGGGGAGTATGCTCTTGCAATGCATTATCTTTGACCCTTCTTAACTATTAATGCTCTTAAAACCCCAATGGGTACTTAGATATCCCCTTCATGTCTTCAGTGTAGGTTACTCATAAGTAAGTGGGCCATGGCTAGATCACATGAGGCTTTTGCTATTCCTGGGGAGGCTCAGCTACAATAGATGACTGACTGATTGATGGTTCTTGATGATTTAATATGCTTCTCATTGATAATTGCCAAGGGACCTCAATTATGTAGGAACCTCAGTGGTCTAATTTTGCCTGAATTTTTTTGTGGTGCTCTGTCCATTCCTACCTAGCCTGGTCTTTTGGGGGGGGGGTAGTCCTGTATCCCACCATCCCCTTGTTCTGGGGTCTGTGCACCACAGCCAACCAGATGCCCCTGGGAAACCCAAAAGTAGGACTAGTATTGTATTGTATTGTATTGTATTGTATTGTATTGTATTTATTTTGATATATTTCTCCTGGGATGGGATCCAAGGTAGCTAATTACATAGCACTTTTCTGTCCAGGTTTCTCAGCAGCTGTTATTCTGAGAGGGATAAAGTTCTGAGACTGGAGGTACTGTAGCTCCCATTATGAACTAGTAGACACTGACAGCATTGTTCTCCATACATTTGTCTAGCTTCCCTTTAAAGCTGCCCAATTGACATTGTACTTCTTATATTAATCAATTCCATATTTTGGCTATGTGCTGAATGAAGAAAGAAGTTATTTCCCCTTAATTATTAAGAATCTCCCATCATTAGTACTTGCCTAAAAACCTTTGTCCTGTCCATTCTGTCCATACCACATATAATTTCATACATCATTTTATAAATGATACAAATATATAATCTATCCCCTTATTTACCATTTTTGTATATTAAAAACTACCAAGGAGTGTAATCTTTCCTTCAAGAAAAGTCCAAATTCCACAATTGTCCTTTTCTGTACCTTTTCTAGCTTTCCTGCACCATGAAGTACAGGTACAGAACATTGCACACAGTATTCCAAGTAAGACTGCACCATGGATTTCTATAAATGCATAATGATATTGGAATTGTCAACTCCATTCCTAAAGAAGCTGCAAAATGGAATTTGCTTTTTTCACATACACTTAACAAGCTGGGACAATGCTTTCATATTGTGCCCTAACACAAAACTCACCTAAAGATAAGACCCAGGTTGTTCCTTTTTAAAAAACATTACAAATCAAGTCAGATTCAATACAAATTCTATTGCAAACATAATTTCTATTCAAACTGGTGCTTGAAGTTCGTAAATTGCATTGACACTAGATAAATGAAAAACGTGATAGATTTCTTTGCTAGAACTAAAGTCTCAAATGGTGGTACATTACTTGTAGAAAGCAGGGTAGTTGAATTAGAAAACTGCGAAAAATTCACTCTTCATAAACCAACGGATAACTGTACTGTGTGTGTATGTGCCATGAAGTTATCTGTCAGCTTATGGCAACTCCATGAATTTCATTGGATTTTCTTAGGCAAGAGATAGTTTTGTGTTACTTGTCCTTAAATATTATGACCACAGACTAATGATTTAAAGAAGAGTATAGGTGTTGCAAGGAAGGTTTGTTTTCTTGGTACAGACAGACTTTATTTAGGTTGTGGAAAATCTGCTCCACAAACTGCCTTCCGATGCTCAGCTTAAGTAGTTCACTGAAATAAATTAAACCTCCTGAATGAAACAGTGGCTCTCCTGCTTATCTGTATTCCACTGGGACACTCAAAGCTGCACATCTCTTTCTTTAACAAATGATTGATTTGGGCCTGAAAACTGAAGAAGCCATTGAAAATACAAAAAGCAAACAAAGCTGAGATTGAGGGATTGATTGTGCTCGTCAATGGTGATTTTATGCAGGTGTTTTGTTCTTTAAGAGACACATAGTTTTTGATGGGAGAAAAAGGTTTATCCAGGCTCAAATCATTAAGGATATTATTTGCTTTCAATTAGAGATGTACTCTTTGTGGTGAAGTTCTGGTATAGGGAACTGTAGATGAGATTTGCATAGTGGAAATTGCCAAGGCTGCTAGTTCACTGCTAGGCAATACTGAATGGATATCTGATTATGGCAATGTCCTTCTTCATTCATTCATAATGTATGAAGAGTATTGTCACAAGAAAATCTGACTGCATTGCATTTGAACTTCTTTTTACTGCCAGTCACTTATTGCCTCACACTTCTGTGGGATCTTGCCCACTTTCTTTTAAGTGTGTGTATTCAAGGAAAATTGCAGTGTAAAGAAAATCATATTGTAAGATGATTTGCAAGTGCCATTAATACTTATTTACCATTTGCACATAAAAAGAGCTGGATCAGATCAACATCTCTTCTAGTCCCGCTTCCTGCTTTCCACACAATTTTCTGATGTTCAAAACAGCACGGGTAGCTATTACTGGTGGTGTCATTCAAAGTAATTAACAACCAGTTCTATTTTTTGGCCATAATTTGTATAAGTGTAAATATGTCCTGTTAATCTCCCTTCATCTGAGGATGTTCTCTGCCTTCCTGCTGGAACCCCAAGAGATAGTAATGGTTGTCCCTCAGCTCCATGTCTGCCCAGTTTTTCCTGAAGTCCTTTGGCAGCAGCCACACACTTCCCTCCTATTTTAAAATTTCATAATATCTTTGTCCCACAGTCAAATTTAATCTTTCACAATTGCAAAACTATATTTTATAAGTTCAGTCTTAATACTAATGGAAAGAATATTTGGAAATATTTGAAAAATGGTTAACAAACTGTTGTCAAGAAACTCTAATAGAAAATGAGAAAAATCCCAGATAATAAGAATCCTTGAAGTTTGGGGCTTATTCTGCACAAAATTCACATGTGGTTGTTTTCACAGAAAACAGTATTTCTTGCATGGAAAATAATATTTCAATGCAGAAATATTAATTCCTGTTTTCTGCACAGAAAACACTGTAATGCTGTAATTGGGGATTTGTTCTGCTTAAAATTCACACATGATTGATCTTCATAGAAAATAGCATTTTCTGCACAGAAATGAATATTTATGCATTGAAATATTATTTTCCACATATAAAATGTGGTATCATATGCAGAAAATGCAGTGTTCTGTGCAAAACAACTATGTCCAAATGTTGCACAGAAAAAGTCCTGAATTGTAAATAGCCTTCAAAAACCCAGTTTTCAAATACTTTCTTGGAATAGGAAGAAAATTGATGAAAATGCTTGTTATTGCCACTGAGAAGAAACTTAGTGAGTAATTAAATCCTTGAGTTTCAGCCATAAGCCATTTTTTGGGAATTAACTACTTATGGAGTTATATTCTACGACAGGTATTTCAAGAAAGAGCTGTAATGTTAGGTAAACTTTAGAAATATGAACCATCACAACCTGAGTTGCAATGAGTTTTATGAAACATTAGGAGAATTATATGTGAAATAAGAACAAGATACATTATTTTGAGTGGTTGACAGGCTTCCTTTTCTCCATCTCAACACATATATACATGTAGATATATACATACACATACACTCCTAGTCAACAACAGTAGAATGAGACCTTGGATCATAATACCTACTGAAAGGCATGGGAAAAACATGAATTCACCAGACAAAGCAGAATAGAGCATCAGGCAAACCAGAGTAGCAAAATCTAAAATGTCTTTAAAATCTGTGGGGACACTTCTGGTTCAATATTTTCTCAGCACAGTGATAATATCGGGATGCCCTCCATATTATACTCTCTTGACTACAGGTCTCTTGAAAGAGGGAGGGGGAAGGATGGGATTCTTAAGTATTTGCTTTTGAACTTTAGTCCTCTCACTGAAGTCTTGTACGATGTATCTCACTCCGGATAAATAGTGTTTATGCACTGTACTATTTGTATGTGTGAATTCAGTTCCTGACAGATGATTTGTTCCATTGAGACCACCAGATGGTTGAACTTTTAAGTTTTGTAAAAATTTTCTTTGGTCAATTTCAATTTACAAACATTTTAAAGCTTCAAACTAACATTGTGACAGAAAATTGCTTGACTGTAATTCTCAGCCTGCTTAACACACTTGAGTGGCTAGTACAAACCTCCTTCGACACCACTCTCAATGATTTTATTTACTTATTTGTAACCTTAGTATCCTGCCTTTCCTTCAATGAGCTCAAGTTTGGATGTATGGTTCTCTTCATCATCACTTCTGCTCATAACAAGACTGTGTGACTTGTCCAAAGGCCACTCAGAGAGTTTTAAGACTCTGTGGGGACTTAAAGCTGGATCTCCTTATTCTTAGTCCAACATTCTAAGCACTCTTTTCTTCTCGGTCTGTCTGTACATACTTGGGTGGATGCTTAATAATAGATAGCATAACTCAATAATGGCAGAATACAGAAGAAGCCAGCAACAGAATGGCGTGGATAAAGGGAAACAGCTTTTGAGATTCTGAATGAACTTGAAGAGTAATGGTTGATAAAAGCAATAACAGGAATTGATTTACAAATATGTCCGAGTATAGTGTTGTTATCTATATTTGATAAGGTTAATTGTACCCAGACAATGAAGGAGTTAATTACAAATTTATTAACTGCAGCAAGGCTAATTATATGGAGAAAATGGAAAATTCGAGAAGACTTTCAAATAAAGCATCGGTATAAATAAGTGTGGAAAATAGAGATCAATGATAAGTTAACATGTCGAATAAAGGTTAAAAAAGGGATAATGAAAAGGAATGACTTTGAAGCAATATGGAAAATATTTGTGGGAAAGGCTTTAACAAGAGAGGGAAGTGTCACACCTCCACCAGAAGAATTACAATTTTGGAAAGCAGAGTAAGCTGAAATATAATTGGCTCTGGGAATGGGCTCACATGTAGGGTTAGAGTTTATAGTTAATAACTGGATCATATATAGTATTAGCAATAGGTTAAATATAATTGAAAAGAATAGATTTAAGAATGTAATTATTATAGCAATAATGAGTACAAGGAGAATGAGATTTAGATACATGAAATAAAAACATATAATCAATATGATACATCATATGTTGAATAAGTATACGATGAGAAAGGATCTGGAGAGAAATAGTAATGTAAGCTATTTGTGTTGTAATGTTTCTCTTTTTCACATTTATGTTATTCACGTGGTGTTTTTGTTTTATTCTGTTATGTATTGTTCTTTTTTCTTTATAATAAATAAATAAATAAATAAATAAAGAGTAATGGTTGGCCTTGGCCATTTCTGCACAAAACTGTTATAGTGTTACTATTCTGCTTTCAACATCCTATGAGATCCTGGGGTTTGAAGTTTAGGGAGAGGTCTTTGAGGCCCCTCCCTAAGCTGCAAACCCCAGGATTCCATAGGATGTTGAAAGCAGAAAAGTAACACTATAACAGTCTAGTGCAGAAATGGCCCTTCTGTCCAATATTTTCCGACCATGAACAAGTTACAATGCAACATTTTTCTATTCATGCTAGAAAAGTGGCTTTAAATCAAGGTGAGGATTTTCTAAGCTGTACTCACTAATACTGCAGGTCTTCTAAAGTAGATATCATTAAGAAACTGATTGTATATGTCTCTGATTGTATATATCAATGTTCCACCCTTTGGTGTAAATGGCATTAATAATAATAATAATAATAATAATAATAATAATAATAATAATAATATCCAAATCACCCTCTGGAAACAGAACACTAGCAACAACGCAAGTTTTCCAACTGTGTAATGCAAATGCTCTTGGGTCGTCTAGCACAAATGTAAGTTGCTTTTATGTCATTCTGCTCAGTGAAGAGAGCTGAATCCTTCATGTTTCAAACTCCACCAAAATATTCCCTCAGATGGATATTTCACCAGTTTTATTTCACCTTGAAATTCAATGCTCATTAACTAACAGTTATGCACAGCTCTGTTAAAGGGCTGACTTTCTATTTACATTCACTGCCCAAATTGCCTTTTTTTCCCTTGGTGATTTTTTCCAGCTGGGTTGCTCACAAAAGTGATAGCACATGGGTGATTACATAAGAAAAGCGATCTGCTTGAATGTCTGTCTGGTGATAAGAGCACATGGATACTGGGGCATTGTTCTGGTCGCTAGTAGAAACTCAGATATGAAATGAGAGCAAGATCCCCAAAGTTCACTGACCATGAATGCAGGCCCTGTAGCTATACACTGTGTTGACCTCACCGCTTTTCAGATTAAGATTTATCTTTAAGTTACATAAATGCTACAGAACAAAGGTTCTAGCCCTGAAGCTCTTACACAAGCTTTACCATAGCTTGTTTCTTTTTTCTCCTGTGCCTAGAAAACAAACAATCCAGCAAATAAGAAACACTCATTATTATTTCAGGGGGAGTTTGACCACCATAATATTGCCACAGCTTCATATTTCAAGAAGACATACAAGTTGTTTTGACACTGTGTGTACTGTATGGTTATTCTATTGTGTTTTTGTGGGCTGGTCTAGAAGTTCCCACTTGGCATGCATATTAAAATTAAAGATACTACCAGATCTTGAATTTCTCTCTCATGTTTAAAAAGATTTCAAGCAGGCAGGGAAAAACCCCCTACCATTATGTGATTTAAACTGATTTGTCAAGCAGTTGCCTTAACATTATTGTAACAAATTGGCTATAGTTCTTGCCGCCCTCCATGATGTCATCATTTTGACAAGAAGCACCCTATTTGACAGTGTATAAGATGCAACAGCATATGAGATGTGCTCCATTTATACATCAGCAAATACTATTTGCTGGTGTATAAGACACACTGGCATGTAAGACACACCTCATTTTCAAACGGTATTTTTCAGGAAAAAAAGTGAGTCTTATATGCCAGCAAATAGGGTAGCTCCCTTATTCTTCTACCTGAAACTGCTGTGCTTAATGAAACTTACTTCTGAATAAACATTAACAGTGTGGCCATTTCCGCACTAGATTGTTATAGTGCTATTATGCCATTTTCAACATCCCACAGAGGCCACTCCTTAAACTGCAAACCCTGAGATTCCATAGGATGTTGAAAGTACAATAACAGCACTATAACAGTCTAGTGCAGAAATGACTAGTGTTGCCAATCTGTACTACAGTCATCCCTCCATGTTTGCTAGGGCTAGAGGAACAGGACCTCTGTGAAAGTGAAAAAACCATGAGTAACTCTAGCCTTCCTAAACCATAATTAACACACAAAAACACACCATCGATTCCTTCACAAGGCAGAAGTGGTTGGCTGGTGGGGCTTACTGCCATCTCTACTGTTGCCCACACCATTTTTAACAGGGACTTAACATACTCTGGTTTCTCTTCAGATTGTATAAATCTTAACAAGCCTCATTTGCAGTTTCTCAGTCTCACAAGGCTTGCAGTCCCTATTAAAAATGGCATAGGGATGCAACAGAGGTGACAGCAAATGATCTGTGAATAATGTGGATGGCTAACTGTAGTTATCATCCCTACTTTGATAATTCCTATAGTGTAGATATGCTAACCTATCTTCACAGAGATAAAATCATCAAGAGTTTCAATTCTATATCATGTGGTTTAAATCAGAAGGCAGGTTCCTCCTTCAACCTTGGGCATCTTAATTAGAGGACCAATGCTAGGATGTTTGTTAGGTTGACCAAGTGATCTATGTTAGAGAGAACAGTCCTCATTTTGAAGGAGTGACAAAGTGAATTAATCTTCTCCTTGATGGGTTGACAGAGGTGAACCATCTGTTTGAAGGTGTCCTTTATTTCAGGAGCAACAGGCAGTAGGGTGGGATCTTCTGGCACACCTCCATGTGATTTTTCAGTAGATCACCAAGGGTTTCTGACTCCCAGTGTAAAAAATACAACTCCCAGTGTTACAAGAGCAACAACAAAAAGCCATGCCCCTTCCCCTAAATTAGGTGTTGAAACCAAGAAACCTAAGGGAAAGACAGGAGTAGAACTGTATGTGAAGGAAATTATACGTGTCATTCATTCTGGTAGGGAAATGAATTCTTGCATGTGCTCACCGCTATTTAATTACATAATTCTGTGTCATGAGATGTTATTTTACCTGTGCTTCCACAACAGTTAACTGTAACTGTAAAGTTTTCCCAGCTTTGTTCTGTTAGAAGGATTATGAAGTCCAAGAGCCCTTTCACACTATACAGTTGTAGTGCTATGACTCTACTTTAATGGCAACATACCATATGGCTCCCTGGTTTTTGTGGTCTGGTAAGAAAGTTGAGCTCTCCAGCTGACAACTCTAAATACCTCACGTTAAACTGCAAATCTTAGAATTCCCTGGCAGTTAAATCAGAATCACAGTATTATAACTATGAGGTGCACAAGGGCTCCTTTGATTTAAAGAACCATGAGCTGGAAGAGCAGGTCCATCATCAATAAGCAATCAGACAAGATAATGAGCAGGAAAACAGGTCACCTGGTCACACTGTGAAGCACTCTAGTGAGATGTATTTCCATTTCTATTGAAATTACCACCATTATTTCTGAATGTGCAATGCTGCTTACATATTAGCATAAGCCAATTTTAGGCAAAGGGCTGTCCACATTGTGCCGCTCTGAGGAAATTTCTCTCTCTCTCTGGTGATGCATGGGTGGCCCTCATAATATCTGTGTTGAAAACTACTATAGTGAGAATGACTTCCCTTAATAATGGAGTTGGCATTACCTATACTTTTCTGTACTTCATTATCATCTGACTTCAGCATTGCTCTAATTCCCATTTGAATTGTGTTAACAATTTAGTATTAAATTTTCCTGATGAAGGATGTGATCCATCAAGGTTTGTGACATAACTGTTAGACAATAAAGTGTTTTTTTTTTACTAACAAAAAATCTTTGTTGTTTAGGGGGTAAATAAGAGTACTAAGTTACCTCTGAGGCCATTTCCGCACTACACTTTTATAGTGTGATTATTCCACTTTCAACATACTATGGAATCTTGGGGTTTGCAGTTTCGGGAGGGGCTGACCGGCTATAAGAGTGTAGTGTGGAAATGGCCTGAGACATACGCTTGCTCTTATGCTCCTCTCTCTGAAATAAGTGCTACTGAGCACAATAAGACTTTTCTTTCATGTAAATACACCTAAGATTTGCAGACAAAGAAAGTTAATTAAACTGCACTCCTATCTTCCATGCTTAAGTATGAATTTCAGGCTGCAACTTTGGCCAAGAAGTCTGCAATCTTGACCAAGAAGCTTGAAGAACCAGTGGCCAAGCATTTCAGCTTTGAATATCCCAGCCTCTTTGATTTGTTCCGGTTTGGTACTGAGGCACTTTCTCTTTCAAACATTTTGAAGAAAAGGGAGAATTTTCTGGATCAGTAAAGTTAAGACCCTAATACCATATTGGCTCAGTTTAGAGGATAATACTGTCATCCACAAAAGAATGCTGGAAATGGAGTGTTCTAAATCATCACATTGTGTGTAGCTCAATTTTACCCTTAGCACCTGAAAAGGGGCACAATTTGAAATGTTTTGCTTATATTATATTATATGTGTGTGTGTGTGTGTATAAAATTTGAGTTCCATTTGTTAATTGCTTCAATAAATTTATATAAAATTATACATCATATAAGCTAATATAACTTTTATATAAGTTATATATTGAAGTGAATGGGGCTTACTTCTGAATAAATGTGTACTGGATAGTGCTGTCAGTCTCTACTAATTACCTCACCCTCATTCAATAAATCTACTTATTAGCCTATCTATACTGCCTGATTGTTAGCAGGAATAATTTAATTAGGAAAAAAGTATTCAATTTTTATTAATTGGATATGAAAAAGTCAATTACCGATTCATCTATGCATCTAAAGCAATAAAATTAAATCTTTTTTTTTTTTATTTGAACATAATTTTAGGGCCCAGATATGGAAAAATAAAAAAAAGTGCTGTTGCCTACAACACATAGCTCCTCACTGATGGATGGTTTTGTTTTAGTGTTTGGTGATGGATGATTTTGTGTTAGCATCAGAAGAATCTGACAAAGTACCAGTTGTCTCTCTAAAGCAGGCACTAAGAACTCGATGAAGCCAAATTATTTTTTCCTTCTCAATGTATGCTTTTATCTGATCTTCTCCTTGCAACTGCTAAAAATACCTTGTAGTTTTAATTGTCTCTTTTTCTTTTCTTTTTTAAAATAAGTTTGCTGTAACCTCAAACAGCTGCATGATAGCAATACACTGTACGTCTGACTCTTTGTCTTAAGGAAAGAAAAGAAAGAATAGGAATTCCTATTCTAGCAAAAAGGTAGGATATAGATTAAGGAAGGAAGGATGAAAACAAAATGAAAAGTGCCAAGAATTCCAAGCAATATTCACATGTAGAGCAGACAGAAATTTGAACCAGTATTCAATTTCATAACATATATATTAATAACAAAGGAAGTCCTATCAATGTCAATAATTCTAAAATCAGAATAACACAATATTTGATTATTTATAAAACAAGAACTAACCTCCTCTACTTTTCTCTTATAATGTTTACAGGTTGTATTCCCATTACACAAAGGGATATTGTAGCACCTTTGAGACTAATAGAGAGAAAGACGATTATAGCATAAACTTTCATCATCAGACGCATGGAATGAGGTGCTTATAGGCAGACATTTATGCCTGTGAATGAGCAGGTGTGTGTGTGTAAATAGTTATAGAAATGCAAAACTTGTGGGTACGGTGATGAGGAGACAAGATATTTTAATAATGGGTGGTCACTAGGGGACAAAGTTGGGAGGAAAGATATTGCATAAAGCCAAGATGAGTAGATAACCATGTGAATGGTGGGAGGAGTTTTTAGAATATAGTATGATGCTAGCTGGGAATAAGAAAGGAGTTGTGATAACAGGCAAGAGAGCCCTCATGAGGCTGGGGTGCTAACTAGAGTTATAATATGAGTAGTGTTTCAGGAAACGTTTGACTCTGTTCAACCCACTGTTGATGGATTGGAATTTGTGGATATATCCCAATTCTGCCATTTCTTTTTCTGATCTCTATTTGTTGTATTTTTGCTCAAGGAATGCTGTTCTAAGGTCTAAGATGGATCTGATGAATTAGACTCAGCCTATGAAAGCTTATGCAACAAACTTCTTTCTCATATTTAGTCTCAAAGATGCTATAATACCCCTTTGCATACTGATTCAGACTAACATGGCCATGTCTTTGAATGGCTGAACATATTAGATATATTAGGCAAGATGCTAAAGTGATGCCAACAACACAAATACAAAATGCAAAACCGTGGCCCTTTCCGCACGTTACCTGTTCGTGGAGGTGGGGGGTGCCATTCGCACAAGCAGCCTCTTGTGCAAGGCACTCGCATCGCTCCTCTGTTCTCCCGCAGCTGGGTTGCTGGTCGCGCGGCCGTTGTGCGAATGCCCCACCCCTTCCTTCCACAGTGCAGCCTGGGAGCTGTAGGCTGTGCTGGGGGAGGAAGCGCGACCAGCCCGGCTCACCCGATGCACTGCAGGGCAGGTAAGTGCATGAGGGCCGCGGGAGCATTGCATGACTGCGCAGCATTTTCGGCTTAGAGCCGAAAATAAAAAAATCTGTGCAAGGCCCGCTTTAGGCTCGTGAGTGTCGCGTAAATGGGAGTGCATCATTCGTACCACCGCTCCCATTTACGTAACGCTCAAGGGGCCCTCTTGCAAAAGAAACTGCATGTGAAAAGGGCCCATGTGTCTAACATGCCTTCCGTTTTATCTTCATACCCAAGTTTACAGCTGTATGTGAGGAAACAAAGAGAACAGTTGTGGTAACAAGACTGAACTACCTCTTAACATTTATATGACCTTGGAACCTTGGACAGCCCAGAGGAGGGGCTGGTGGAAAGAGGAAAATAATGAATTTTTAATTGTCTGGTAAGTGATTGAAGAGAAATTGTGATTTGTGGTGTGTTTGAGGGAGGTTGGAGATTTGACTAGCTCTGTGGAGGAGAGAACTGAGGAACTGGGTGTACGAGAGATAGTGAATGAATTGTAAGAAAGAGAGAGAGAATGAGAGAGAGAATGAGAGAGAGAGAAGAATGGTGTGCTGTTTACAAGACACATTTAAAGCGTTACAATAAATGTTTGAAGTTCTGTGTTCCTTAAAAAAAAAACATGACCGTGGGTCTTATTTATAAAAGCTATAGACAGCATATTTATATAGCTAATATACAGAAAATAGAAATCATTTGTCTACCCATTTAGGACACAACTCAGGACTGAATGGATGGTTGCACTGTCACTGCAGAGCTGATGCATATTAATGATATAAACATAAAGCACAATGGGAAAGAAGGAGGCTGGAAGGGAAAGAATAAGAGCAAGTGAGAGAAAAAGTTTGACAGTTACTGTGAACAAAGCTAGCAAATAAATCGTTTGAGATGCAAAGCTTTTGTCCATTCGTGTGCTCTTATAATTATTTAATTTATGTCTATAAAGCTCATGCCAAATGTAAATGAAGAAACACTGAGATGTACATTGACAAAAGCAGCCAAGTGGGATCTAGTCTCATTTATATGCAGTGTAAGATTAGTCCTTTCCGTGTACTTGAACCAGGGGTCAGCCAAACTGTGTGAAGTTTGGTACAAAAGAGCTTTAGAATTTCAGTTCTTTCAAAGGAAGAGGGGAAAATACACAGTAGGCCGATGTGTGCACCATGCACGTGACAGGCTGGTTCGTGGCCAAGAGCACCTCCATAAATTGTTAAAAGTAATAATTAGAGTTAGGCCTGAAACAGCAAGTTCAGACAATAGAAATGATATGTGTTCAAACTGAAGGAAAAAGTGAAAACACAGAGATGAACCCATAGGATTTTAGGAGCTGAAGAAGCATGATCTCTCTTTCTCTCAATCTCTCTCTCTCTCTCTTTCTTTGTTTCTCTCTCTCTCTCTCTCCTCCCTCCCTCCCTCCCCCTCCCTTCTCCCCCCATCTCCTCTCTCCCCTCCTCTCTCCCTGCCCAGTCTGTCCATTAGTCAGTCTGTCCGCTTTTCTCAGTCTCTCATATCTCACCAAACTGTAGCTGCAGGGAGACAAAATGAGTTTCTTTTTTCCAGTCTAAATATTTCTATTACTGCAGAGTGACACATTGAAATCATTCACTATTAGGACTGTTATATTTCTATCCTTGCATTCTTTTGGTAACTTTGTTTCCTTCTTTACTTTGGTCGCCTAAACTGTATTTCTAAATGCTCATATTAAATGGTTTTATTGAAATAGTAAAAATTTGAAGAAGGGAGGAAAATTTCATTGGGGGCAGAATTCATTTTGGGGGAGCATAGCTACATCCCTGACGTCTACATGCACTTTATTCTGCACTGTGTTCAGCTGGTGATACCACTTATTTGGAATTGCAGATGAGGTCTCATAGGAATATGAGCACCAAGTACTGGATGATGACACTGATGCCAAAGAATATATATGGATCATCCCATCCTCAGCTGCATGGGATGATCTGTATATATCTGAGCATTACTCAGTATTAAATTGAGTTCCACTTGACTAAGCAGAAACCTACAGTCATTTTTTTGGGAGTCCGACTTGAAGTGTGTGTAGGTTTACAGTCTACATGGTCTGTTCTAGGTAATGGGATGTTAAACCCCAGTCTTCACATCTGTAGCTCTGGTGTAGTTTCATATAAATTCCATTAATGTCAGTGGAATTACTTCATTCTGGAATACATAGCTTTGTCTGTCTGTCTTTCCTATGCCTAGTGCTGTCCGATGCCTCTCATTTCTTGTAATACCCTCCCATACTACACATATCCCCTTCACAGCAGGGAGAAAGAAGAGAAACAGGATGCTGTGGGACCATATGGGGATTATGGTGGCCACAGATACCTACTGTGTGAAAAATTGTCTCTTGTGTGTTCAATAAAGCTGCCATTATAAAAGATAGTACTTATTTTCTGTAATAGTGCACGTGCACTCCTGTGGATGTCTTTTTATTCCATTGCAAACCAAAGCAATGACTTTTAGTGCCTGGTCTTTCATTCTAACCTTTAAAAATCACTGCTAATATTTTGATGATGTAATTGCACTTTATAAGGAGAGCAATATCCTTACAGGAAAAAGAAACATATAGTTAAAAAATATTGCCAAGCTTTTCAGTTAAGACAGGCAGGAATTTATTGTGTGCTCACTAAATTAACTGGCAAAATAAATATACTGAAATTTTTCCCTTTCAAGGTGTCACTGCTATTACTCAGTTACACTAATAAAATGGGAGTTTAGTTTTGGACATATGTATCTTGCAATAATACCCTTTTTAATTTTCTAAGAGAGTATTTTCATTTAGCTCATACATTATTTGTCCAATGCACAGCAATCATGCTAAATGAAAAAAGAAAAATGAAAACAACAGCTAAACAATTTCTCCCTTTTTTAAAGGGAATGCTCATCAAAAGCAGACGAAATTAAGACTACTGTACACCGTCAATCAATATTTTCTTTGCTGTAACAGTCAGAGTAACAAAGTTCAGACCATGTAAGTGAATTTGCCAGTAAAAGGAACAAAAGCTGCTGAGAACTGAAGAGATTTTTTAAAGCTTTGAAATGAATTAAAAATATCTGCCATCCGTCAGGCTTTCGTTGGGCTTTTAATGCTGTGTGGGTCTGTTTTTAAGTTTTGTATTTTTAAAAAAATGTATTTTAATATTTTTAAAGTAGAATGTTTTAACTTTATAATTTTTTTAAAAATCTTAATATATTTAATTCTTAAATTTTAAGATATTTAAACCTTAAAATCCTTAGGATATTTTAATATTAAATATACTTCTATGAGTGTTTTGTGTTGTTTTTTATTCCTATTGTTTTAAATATGTTGCTCACCACCTTGAGTCCCGTTTTCAGGAGAAAGGTACTATATAAATGAATAAAATCCCCCTCCCCCCTCCCCCTACTCCTCTTTCAGTAAGTTTAACACTGATTTTGCCTACATAAAATGCAAAGACCTCAAATGTGACTCTGGTATGAGAAAAAAAAATTGCATCTATTATGATGACTATAGCCAAATTTCAACACATGGAAGTGCATTCTCCCCGTAAAGCTTTTGCACAAATAAATGACAGGTGAAGATCAGAATTTTTTTGCATCTACCACATGTTAGAATTTCAATTATCCACCCAAACTTATCCTAAATGTGTCTGTTTTAGTGAAGTAACTTCTTTCTTTTCCTTGTCACTTGGTTCATGTTCATTTTTCATTTTCACTTGTGGAAGCAGATGAACAGATCTGCTTTGCTATCTTCTCATGTCAAATGTTTGTTTGACAAGCTCCTACTGCCCTTTACTTCCTTCTGGTTCTAGTAGGAAGTTCACTCGTTTCAAGGTTCTAGAGAACCTGTTATAGAACACTCTTATGAGAATTATGGAACGTTAACATAGGCCCTTTCCGCAGCTTACCTTCTCACACCACTGGAGTGCAGGCCTTGCATGAAAAGCCTGGGCAGGCAGGCTCTCGCAAGCCTTCTGCTTCCCTGCTGCTTGGGCTGTGCAGCTCTTTCCTGTTCATGTGAGAGCCCCTCCAACACCCCGCCCCTTCCTTCCGCAGTTCAGTCTGGGAGTTGTAGGCTGCACTGAGGAGAGGACGTACAACAGGCCCGGCTCCAGAAGCTCCGCACTGAGCCTTGCACAAGAGTAGCTTATTTTCGGCTAAAAGCCGAACATAAGAAAATGCTTATTTGCTGCGCCTGTGGGCATTGAGCGTGGCAGAAATGAGAGTGTGTAATGCAGACCACTCCTGACATTTATGGAACTCTCAAGGGGCCTTTTCGCTTGTAAACTGCCATGCAAAAAGGGCCATAGATTTCAACATACCTGCAATTCATTGTATTGCTATCATTTCACTGTGAGCATAAGAAGGCTCTTGTGAAACCTACTATACCCTAAAACCATCTGTGAAATAACCTTTTAGGAATTCCCAGCTCATTCCATCTTGTACCCTTTTTTACACAGTATTTGCCATGAGAAAGGGCCCTCAAGCATCACACAATTGTGAGGAGCAATCTGCACAATGCACTCACAATTGCACAACGCTTCAGGGTCGGGCAGGTGCCGCTCGAGCACTTTTTCATTTTTGGCTTTCAGCTGAAAATGGTGCATGATTGAGCATTGCTCCAGGGCCCCACATGCTCTTGCCATGCATGTGGAGCCTCTGGAGCTGCGGTGGTCATGCTTCCTGCCCCAGTGCAACCTGGAAAACTCCCAGGCTGCACTGTGGAAGGAAGAGGTGGGGCTTTTGCGCTATCTGCTTGGGAGCAGGCAGCTTGTGTGAAGTGGAAGCAGCAGGGACGTGAGAGCCTCTCACTGGAGGCTGCTTGAGCGATCCCTGCACCCCAGCAATGAAAAAAGGTAAGGTGTGGAAAGGTTATTGGTTTCCTATAGCCCTGAAAGAGTTTCCCCCCCATTTTTCAGCAGCATTGATCCTCAATTGTCAAATAAACAGGGATAAAAGAATGTAAAGTGCAGGTTGGTGGGTTTCACTTTGCTAATATGTCACATTCATATTTTTTGCTTTGTTATCAGAACACAATGAAGGAATATGAGGTGTTTGTCAGGTCACCTGCAGAAAACAATAACTGTTAACAACAATTAACAGTTAGCAATTAGTTAACTACAACGGGCCTTTCTGCACTACACTGTTAAAGTGCTATTATTCCAGTTTTGACATCCTGTGGAATTCTGGAGTTTGTAGTTTACTGAGGCCAAAGATCTCTCTGGCTGAGACTCCTAAATGCCCCTCCCTAAACTAAAAACCCCAGGATTCCATAGGATGTTGAAAGTGGAATAATAGCACTATAACAGTGCAGTGTGGAAAGGCCCAACAATTCTAGACAGAGTAAACCAAATTCTACTACAGGAGATAAATTAGGAAAAAAATATAATGAACATTAAAGAATCTATCATAGGCTTGCATTGCAGAAAATCTGTCCTCTTGAATAAGTTTGATTATCTTCTATTTCAGATCAAGTGCTGAATTCATAAGGCTGTACATAAATACTAGTGCCATATAGGTATTGTCATTTAGAGACCTAATATAGCAAGCCATTAGTTTTATATAATATTTCCCTCCCCACTTTTCCTTCAGGTCTATCAAACTCAATTACACTTGTCTTTAATTCAATTAAACCAAACTCACCTATCAAAATAAGCTATAGTTTAATTGCATGTTTGAGTACAATGGCTATTTTGGTCTTTCATTAGATTAACATTGCATTGCGATAGGATGTAACCTGACAGCACTGGACTGTTAAAACATACGGGATGCCAAGTCCAATGCAGCAATGCAGTAGTAACTTTATATTCTACATCAAGATAGAGATGGCCAGGAATTTATTTTGATCAGTCTTTATTTTTCCTTTTCTCAGAAATCATACCATGGTGATGGTAAGTGGTTTCAGATTGCATTAAGAGACACTAAGGTAGTGAAGTTCGAGAAACAAATTAGCAGCAAAAAGCCTGCGAATTCAGATGCATTTCACATACTTTTATTAGGCTAATTCAATAAAATTAGCCAAGTAGCTTTTCCGGTCATAAGACTAGTTTCATCAGGTCAATACCTTGGAAAAGGCCAAGCATATAATTGTGAACAGAAGCAGGTGGTCTCAGGACAACTTTCTAAAGAGACAATGCTTGTCATGTGTTCATTTGTACAATGGTGTGTGAATATATTTCAGTTTTTCATTATCTTTATCCATGGAGGTGAGTGGGTCAGGTATTTCAATTCTTCGGTTTGGATCAGGTTCAGGTCAAAGAAAACTCTAATTGACCTGACCTAGCTATGAACCAAAGATAGGCCCAGAAGTTTCCCTGCTGAGGGTAACTAGATTCCAGTGATGTTTATCTACTGGTGACACAGTTTAAGTTTCTCCATAACAGAGTCTTATGGGATAGTTACTAGAGTTCAATTGGCTTTAAAAAAAAATGAAAGAAAAAAATTAGGGGCATTTTTAGGAAGTCTAATGAAATCTGCTTTGCCTGTGACATCTCTATTCGCTTTTAAGTTTGGATTAATGGATTTGAGGATGAATAAATGCAACAGTTATTGTCAAGGCTGTTATCTTCCCTTGATCTATTTTTAAATGTTTTTATTTTCACAACTAATTTGTAGATTCCCATCATATAAACTTACCATCCAGAATCAGGGTACCATATGTCTTTATGGTCTGATTGATTAGTTTCACCTTATTACCTTTAATTTATTAGAAGAAAAGGAAAAGTTCATCGGGGCAAAGGTCAAACATCAGATCAAAACTTCAAATGGGAGAGCTGCTGCTTTCCATTTGGGTGGACCAAACAATATCAAGTGTGATTCTTCTTACACAATAGTATAGAAAGGTCAGATTGTATACTAAAATATATGGCTCATTCCTGTGAATGAACAAAAAGTCAGATAACAAGTATTTTGGACAATACCTGGTTTGCTGCGATAAGTTCAATATCTATGGCATTACAGTGGTTTATAGTAGCAACAACTGCAGTCATAAAACGTAGCATAATGAATGACTGATGAGGATGCGTGGCTGGAATGGGATGAAACTGGCTTTCACACAGCTATTTCCTATGAAATTTTAATAACAGAATTTGAACTGACACAGAACCAGCATGCACTATCTAGCAAGCATGTGATAACATTGTAATTAAATTTCTCAGTCCATGAATACATTTATATAAAACCTGTCCCTTTACTTCCTATTGAATTCAGGGTCTCTATCACATTGCCCAGCTGAAACACTGGTACAGATCCATCTTATGGAATCCTGGGATTTGGGAGGTGAAAATGATAAATTCTCTGTCAGAGAATTCTATGCACTTCACTGAACTACATATTGCAGGATTCTGTAGGATAAAGTCATGGCAGCTAAAGCAGTATCAAAGTGTGATAACCATACAGTGTGATAGGTACAGAGTATGAATTACATATACAATACATATTTTTAAGTGTGACTTTTCTTCCAGTTAAGAACGTTTAATGGAAAGTTAATAGGGAATGATCACAATCTTCCCCTATCTTCTTCTCCTAATCCTATGAGAAATAATCACTGTGAATTAATCATATTACCTCTAATAATAGTAATCCTAACACTGACCTTAATAAGCTTGCTTATAAACTAAAAGAACTACAAATAAAACCACATGCAACTAAAAAAAAATGAAAAAATTAAGATCAGTATAGTGTTAAACTATCAATAAAATTAAGAATTTTAAAATATTAAAGTGAAATATTAAAATTGTTATAATAAATTAAGTAAAATGTTAATAGCAGAACCAAAACAATAGAGCACACTAAAACAAAAAGGGAATTGAGAAAAGTGCTTTTGCTGAAAATATTAGAACTCAGGTGGGCTAAAATGGGAAAACGTTGTTTCTTGTTTTTTGTTGCTTACTCATTTCTGACTTATGATGACCTGAAGGCAAACCTACTGTGGGGTTTTCTTGGCAAGATTTGTTCAGAAGGGGATTTTCTTTTGTCTTCCTTTGTGGCTGAGAAAATTTTAACTTACCCAAGGTCACCCATAGTTTTCTATGGCTACGCGAAGATTCAGAGTCCTAGTACAACACTCAAACAAGTATACCACCCTGGCTCTATATGGGAAAATATAGTCCTTCAAACAACTTGGGCCTGAGTAGTCAAGGGCTTTAAACATGATAACCAACATTCTGAATTTTTTTTTTTTTGGAAACAGACTGACAATGAGAGAAACTGCTGTAACAAGGGAGTTGGATGTTGCCTGTAATGAGCCCCAGTTAACAGTCTGGCTGCAGCTTTTGCACCAGCTGAAGTGTCTGAACATTCTTCAAAGGGAGCCTCATAAGGATGATTACATACGAAGCAATAAGAATGTTTTGTGTGTATGCTGCTTTGTGTTCTGTCTATGATGAAATTGTAACTTGTCTCTCTGTGAATGAACTCTGAGGGCACTTTTGTTACCCCCACCCCCTTTTTTGGGAAGGAATGAAGGTGCTTTTTCTTACGTGAGATGTCAGCTAATGAGGGGACTTTCATGCATAGGGTAATTCTCATCAAGACGGTCCCTATCCTAGTATGTGGCTTCTCAGTCTGAGTTTTTTCCTCAGCACCTGTCTTCTCTCTAAATTTAACCAAGGCTGATTCCCAACCTTTGGTTCTGCAGATGTTGTGGACTTCTGCTCCCAGAATTCCTCACTGTTGGCCAAGCTGACTGAGGCTGCTGGGAGATGAAGTCTAAAACACCAGGAGGACCAAAGGTTGAGAACCACTAGGTCTTTATATATTCACTATATCTGGGGCTAAGTAGGAATTTTTGAAGGGACTACCAGAATTAGTCTAGGTAATCCATGTGATTTTTGGTCTACTTCATGTTGCATCATTGCTGGGGAGGGGTACTTTCATCATATTTGATTGTTAATCTAGCTATTTTGACCATGGTTTAATTTGGCATTGTGCTATCACTTTGAGTTTGACAAACTGGCCTTTGACTAAATGAAGTTAAATGGCTCAGTGAGGTACAATGAGGGTGTGCAAATTTGGACTGCTTGGCAAACACCTTTGATGCATTATATGGAGAAGAATTTGTCCACTGGGAGAGTCTTCATAGCCATTTGGCAAGAGGCCTGTCTATTGTGGATGCTCTTGGGAGTCTGACCAGTAGACTATAACAATAACTAGTCAACTTTACTGTGACTTATCAGGCAGGATCTGTCCTCTGTATATCCACTCCATGAATTTCTCTGCAATACAGCATTTCATCATATGTATCTGTATTGTCTCCAGAACTGTATTGGCTGCAATACAGGAAGAAATACAACATTTCTTCACATGTACCTTTGAACTGAGATATTTTATCCCCAGATTGCCCTTATGGGTGACTTCTTACATATTGTTTGAAATTAGCAAAGATATTTGCTTTCCAGAAGGCAGATAAATTAATTAAAATTGATCTTAAATTTAAATCCAATTTTATTGTCCTATCTTCATTACATAGTTTTGGGGTTCTTTGGAGAGGGGAGGAGTAAATTCACAGCTTCATAGAATCATAGAGCCATGGAATCATTGAACATAGGCCCTTTTTGCACGGCATTTCTGAAGTGAAAGGGCCCCTTGAGCGTTGCGTAAATGTGAGGAGCGGTCCACACAACGCACTCACATTTGTGCGATGCTCAAGAGCCTGATGCGGACCGCACACACATTTTTTAATTTTTGTCTTGAAGTCAAAAATGCTGCACGGTCGCGCATCACTCCAGGGCCCTGCGTGCACTTACCTGGCATGTGGAGCCTCAGGACCTGGGCTGATCGCACTTCCTGTGCAGTGCAGGCTGGGAAAGGTCCCAGGCTGCACTGCAGAAGGAAGCGGCAGGACGGTTGCTTGACCGGGAAGCAGCTGCACAACCCAAGCAGGAGGGATGAGGGAGCATTCCTCCGAAGTCTTCCTGTGCAAGCCCTGCCACCCCGCACTGGAAAAGGTAAGGTACGAAAAGGGCCATAGAGTTGGAAGAGACCACATGGGCCATCCAGTCCAACCCCCTGCTATGCAGAAACATACATCAAGCATTCCCAACAGATGGCCATCCAGACCCTGCTTAAAAACCTCCAAAGAAGGAGACTCTGCTACACTCCAAGGCAGTATATTCCACTGCCAGACAGGTCAGACTGTCAGGAAGTTCTTCCTGAGGTTCAGGTGAAATCTCCTTTTTTGCAGCTTGAATCTATTGCTCCTTGTCCTAGTCTCTAGAGCAGTGGAAAACAAGCCCACTCCCTCCTCGACGTGACATGACATGACATCCCTTCAAATATTTAAACATGGCTATCATGTCCCCTCTTCCCTTCCCTTCCCCAGACTAAACATACCCAGCTCCCTAAGCCACTCTTCATAGGGCATGGCTTCCAGACCCTTCACTATTCTGGTCATCCTTCTCTGGACATGCTCCAGCTTGTCAATAAGCTTCTTGAATTAAGGTGTCCAGAACTGGACACAGTATTCCAAATGAGGTCAAACCAAAGCAGAATAGAGTGTTACCATTACCTCTCTAAATCTAGACACCATACTCCTATGAATACAACTAAGAATCACGTTGGCTTTCTTGGCTGCCACATCACACTGCTGACTCATGTTCAGCCTCTGATCTACAAAGACTCCTAGATCTCTTTCACATGTACTGCTACCCAGCCACATGTCCCCCATCCTATATTTGTGCATTCTATTTTTTCTGCCTAAGTGTAGGACTTTATATTTCTCTCTGTTGAAATTCATTTTGTTAAATTTGGCCCAGCTCTCCAATCTGTCAAGGTCATTTTGAAATTTGATCCTATCCTCTGGCATATTAGCATCCCCTCCAAATTTGGTGTCATCTCCAGATTTGATCAGCATGCCCTCTACTCCTTCATCCAAGTCATTGATGAAGATATTGAATAGCACTGGGCCTAGTACAGAACCTTGTGCCACCTCACTAGTCACTTCTCCTCAGGATGAAAGGCAGCCATTGGTGAACACCCTTTGGGTTCAGTCAGTCAACCAATTACAAATCCATCTAACAGTAGCACTATCCAGCCCTCATTTTACTAGCTTCTTTGCAAGTATGTCATGGGGAACTTTGTCAAAGGCCTTACTGAGGTCAAGATATTCTACATCTACAGCATTCCCTTCATCTATCAAACATGTAACTCTATCGTAAAAAGAGGTTAGATTAGTTTGGCATGACTTATTTTTGAGAAATCCATGTTGACTTTTAGTGATTACGGCATTGCTTTCTAAGTAATTACAAACTGACTGTTTAATGATCTGCTCTAGGATCTTTCTTGGTATTGATGTCAGGTTCATCGCGTAATAATTCTTTGGGTCCTCTTTTTTCCCCTTCTTGAATATAGGGATGACATTTGCCCTCCTCCAGTCTGCTGGGATTTCTTCTGTTCTCTAAGAGTTCTCAAAGATTATTGGGAGTAGTTCTGAAATGACTTCTGCAAGTTCTTTTAATATCCTTGGATATTTAATATCCTTCATATGTCCCTGGAAACTTGAATTCATCTAGTTCAGCCAGGTATTCTTGTACCACTTCTCTACCTACTTTGTGCTGCATTTCCCTCCCTCTTCCTTACCTGTTCCCCAACTCCCAGGTTTACTTCTATCCTTTTGGGAGAAAACTAAGGTAAGGAAGGTTGAGTAGTTCTGCCTCATCTCTTCCCCCCATTAACAATTGGCCATCTTCTCTGTGCAGCTACCCTGATTTCATAATATATTGGAATCAGCATCATAACATCAACGTAATAACTGAGTACAGCTAATTTAAAATGGCAGTCTTGTTACTGAGTTAATGCACTAACTTCTGTGGAGGTCAAACATTTTCCATAGAGGCCAACAGTTACATATTTATTAAACTGATATGCCAGACTTATAAATTTGTTTCTGCCTTGAGCTTTATCTTAATGAATCTGATTTTTACCTCACACAGAATAAGATATCTAATCCATGAATTTCTTTTCTCCTCGGAAATGACAGCACAGTTCTGTCTGGTCACCAAATAACTTGTTAATTTATTATAACTGTAAACCATGGTGACCTATCTGTTTTCTGTAGCACATCATCATTCAAAAATGTACTCATTGTTTAATGTCCTGTTTGATTGACGGGCCCACCCTGCTTGCAACATCAAGTTAGAGTCAATAGTCATCTTACTGGGTTCATCTTTATGACTGAAGTTGTAAAAACTGTCCTATGTAACTATCTGAGCTTGAAAACTTTAATTGCACCAATAATATTATTCCACTTTTAAAAGAAGTTAATGTGAGTGTCCCAAAAGTCTAGCTTAAATATCACAAACCATCTACTGTATAGCTAGCAATGGTGGCTTGGAAAAATAAAAGCCTTAAAGGTCCCAATTGTAATAGTTAACCAATAGTGTTTCCATCTGCTTTTCCCCAACATGCATACCACTTTACAACCAAGGCATAGTAGGTTCACATGGACACCATTTTTAAAATGGTAATTATTATAATACAACATTACAAAGAGAAATTTTGTTGTCTGTTAAATCACAGGGAAATATAGGGCCCATGATGGCAGCATTTAATATTTTTGGGTGTTTCTTCCTAATTTTTATTAGGCTTGGAAATCCAGCTGCCTTTAGACCAAAGCTTTCATAAATGTATTTTCTTCCGTTGTTTGCATTGACCTAAAACCTCTCCATACTGTGAACATATTTGGCACAGGTCTTTCCTCCAAAAATGTGTTTAGGCTCTCCTGAGGCCAGCCAACATATAAAATTCAAATGTTAGGCCACTCAAGAGACAGAGTTGAAAGAAAATAAAAGATACAGTGTTCTTGGTCACTGTCCATGATCAATAAACAGCTAGGATTTCAAAAACTCCAGAGTCCACTTAGAGTGCAGCGATAGTAAAAGAAAATGATGAGGGGTTTGAACAGATTGCTTATTTTAGATTCATTGCTGTTTTTCTCTTCTTAAGAGAGCTATTTTTTTATAACACAGAATTTAAACCTATGCTTAATTCACAAAACTGCAGAAAAGCCATGGTTAGAATCCTAATCCCAGAGATGTGTAATTCAGAAAAAGGCAAGAGTAGGTAGATAGGGACGTGTGTTATCTCTATGAGGGAAAGCAAAATAAAATTCCCCCATAGGAATTTTGTTTTCTCCTGTCCCCACATGGTGCAGTCATGGATTAAGTCACTGAAGAGTTTTCCCTGTCAATTACCTGTGATCATGCCACCACCATAGAATTACTTGTCCTAAAGCAGCCTGGGGAGCACAATGGCTGTGCTTCCTGTCCCAACATAGCATAAGAAGGTATCTGGCTGTGCTGCAGTAAGAAGAGGTTTGGCCATGGTACTTACTTCACGGTGGAGCCAGCTGGTGCAAAGAGAAGCACACTTTTCTCCCGGCAGAGCCAGTGCTGGGATCCCCACTGGAGGACTCAGCGAAAAAGTAGGGTGCAGAAAGGGACTCATTGTTATGCATATGTGGCCTGAATCCTATTATTTGTCTCAACTAAAGCAGAGATTGACATAAGTATAGACTCATAAGAGTATTCAGACCACCACTTTGGTTCAAGTATTGGCCTGGAAAGTTCAGACTAGTTGCGTTCACTTTGAAAATAGAAACTGAACTAAATTTCTCAAATCCTTAGTTTTACTCATGTCATTTGGCAGAGCTCTCAGCATACCATAGAATCACAGAGTTGGAAGAAACCACGGGGGCATCCGGTCCAACCCCCTGCTGTGCAGAAACATACATCAAGCATTCCCAACAGATGGCCATCCAGACCCTCCTTAAAAACCTCCAAAGAAGGAGACTCTGCCACACTCCAAGGCAGCATATTCCACTGCCAGACAGGTCAGACCATCAGGAAGTTCTTCCTGATGTACAGGTGAAATCTCCTTTTCTGCAGCTTGAATCTGTTGCTCCTTGTCCTAGTCTCTAGAGCAGTGGAAAGCAAGCCTACTCCTTCCTCAACATGAGATCCCTTCAAATATTTAAACATGGCTATCATGTTCCCTCAACCTTCTCTTCTGCAGACTAAATGTACGGAATTTCCTTAGCCACTCCTTATAGCACATGGCTTCCAGATCCTTCACCAGTCTGATCACCCTCCTCTGGACATGCTCCAGCTTGTCAATATCCTTCTTGAATTGAGGTGCCCAGATCTGGACACAGTATTCCAAATGAGGTCTAACCAATGCAGAATAGAGTGGTACCATTACTTTCCTTGATCTAGACACCATATTCCTATTGATGCAACCAAGAATCGTGTTGGCTTTCTTGATTACCACATCACACTGCTGATTCATGTTCAGCTTGTGATTTACAAAGACTCCTAGATCCCTTTCACACATAATGTTATCCAGCCACACGTCCCCCATCCTATATTTGTGCATTCTATTTTTACTCCCTATGTGTACCTTACATTTTTCTCTGTTGAAATTCATTTTGTTAGCTTTGGCCCAGCTCTCCAATCTGTCAAGGTCATTTTGAAATTTGATCCTGTCCTCTGGAGTATTAGCAACCCCTCCCAATTTGGTGTCATCTCCAAATTTGATCGGCATGTCCTCTACTCCTTCACCAAAGTCTTTATGAAGATGTTGAATAGCACTGTACCCAGGACAGAACCCTGTGGCACTCCACTAGTCACTTCTCCTCAGGATGAAAGGCAGCCATTGGTGAACACCCTTTGGGTTCAGTCAGTCAACCATCTAACAGCAGCCCTGTCCAGCCCACATTTTACTAGCTTCTTTCTTAGAATGTTATGAGGAACTTTGTCAAAGGCCTTACTGAAATCAAGATATGCTACATCCACAGCGTTCCCTTCATCTATCAAGCTTGTAACTCTATTGTAAAAAGAGATTAGATTAGTCTGGCATGACTTATTTCTGAGAAATCCATGTTGACTTTTAGTGATTACGGCATTGCTTTCTAAGTAATTACAAACTGACTGTTTAATAATCTGCTCTAGAATCTTTCCTGTTATTGATGTCAGGCTGACCAGGTGATAATTATTTAGGTCCTCTTTTTCTCCCTTCTTGAATATAGGGATGACATTTGCCCTCCTCCAGTCTTCTGGGACTTCTCCTGTTCTGCAAGAGTTCTCAAATATTATTGTGAGTAGTTCTGAAATGACTTCTGCCAGTTCTTTTAATATCCTTGGATATAATTCATCTTGCCCTGGTGACTTGAATTCATCTAGTCTAGCCAGGTATTCCTGTACTACTTCTCTACTTATTCTGTGCTGCATCTCCCTCCCTTCTTTTCCTGCTTCCCACCCACCAGGTTGAGTAATAATAATAATAATAATAATAATAATAATAATAATAATAATGATGATTTATTTGTATTCCGCCTCTCCACATATATCGAGGCGGCAAACAACATGAAATACATTATACATTAAAATACATTAAAAGGCATTAAAAACATACCCAATCCTCCCCACCCTCCAACTCACCTAAACCAACCCCTTAAAATACATAGCAATTAACAATCCATCAATTACTATTAGCAAGCAGCAAGGCAATAGATGGGAGGTAATGGAAATGCTAGTCTGGGAAGGCCTGTCGTAAGAGATCAGTTTTGACTGCTCTTTTAAAGCTGTCAAGACTGGTAATATGCCGGGTCTCCTCCGGCAGGCCATTCCATAGCTTGGGAGTGATAGAAGAAAAGGTCCTCTGGGTAACCTCAGCCAACCTAGTTCTGACTGGCTGCAGTAAGTTCTTCCCAGAGGACCTTAATGTGAGGGGCGGATTATATGGGAGAAGGCGATCCCGCAGGTAGGCTGGCCCCAAGCCATAAAGGGCTTCTATCATAAAGTACTTCTATCCTTTTGGAAGAAAACTGAGGCAAAGAGGTTTGAGTAGTTCTGCCTTCTCGCCTCCCTCTGTTAGTAATTTGCCATTGTCATGTCCTGCTTCCAGAGCATGGACTCTGACCCAGAGTCTGAAGCAGAGAGCACACCAGAGGCTGAAACAGAAGGCATGCCAGAGCCTGCTGTACAGAGAGAGGTTGCAGTGCAAGAAACAAAACAGGGGATGGTGCCAGCTCCAACAGAGAGCCTTGCCTCTTCAGATACAGAAGAACACTTACCTAGACCCAGCTTTGCACAGCACAAGCACAGACACATATCGTCATTCTCTCAGAATTTATAACTGGCAACAATCAATCAAGGCACAGATGTGCTAGGCTTTGGGTTTATTTAGCTGGTGTCCTTCCCCTCCAGAAGTTGTCAGAGCTTATCTGATCTGCTGCCTTGCTGGATGCCTTGACAAATGCTCGGATTGACCTTGGACATTCCCTTGCCTTGAAACCCTGCCGGACTTTGTTTATTTTGGACTTTATTTGTGACTCCTTGCTTACTGCCTGGAAGTAAGTTACAAGCTGGGAGATATATAGGGTTTTTAAAAATTTATTTATCAGCTGTGCCGGGACTGAGATTGAACATACATCTTCTCCATGCAGCAACCCTATTATTTCCTTGTTTTTCCTTTTGCTGTGGACAAATCTAAAAAAAGCCTTTTTATGGTTTTTAATGTCTCTGGCAAGCCTGAGTTCATTCTGTGCTTTAGCTTTCCTGTCCTTCTCCCTACATATCCTGGCTATTTGCTTGAATTCCTCTTTGGTAGTTTCACCATTCTTCCATTTCCTGTACATGTTTCTTTTAACACTTAGCTCAGCTGAGAGTTCTTTCGTCAACCATTCTGGTTTCTTTAGACACCTGCCATTCTTCATCTTTATTGGCACAGTTTTAAATTGTGCCTTCACTATTAAGAAACTCCCATCCGTCATGAACTCCTTTCTCTATAAACCATCTAACATACCATCTAGCACAAAGTAAAGAAACTGAAACATTACACATTTAATGGTATCACCATCTTAGAAATCAACTGGTTGTAAAGAGAATGAATACAAATCAGAACTGGATTAAATTTGCAGTGGTAGAAGTAACTTCCATAAGTCCCCATTATAATTACTTTTTTCAGCTCCCACAATATATAAACTTTAATCCATATTTTAATACAGTCCAAGTGGTTTTGTCAAAAATACATTTATTAATTTGTCCTTGTATAAACAATTTAGTTCAGTGTAGGCACTTCTTTAGTCTGACATTTCATTTTCTTTTCTTTTTTTTAAAACTAATTTATATCCAAAATTTAAAGTGGCATCAGATGTTCAAATATTTCATAATATCAATTAACAGTAAGGGCCTCTGAGCTGAACAACAATAGTTCATTTTTTCTGGGTAATTAAATGCAGTAATTAAGTTTGTGGACACTAAGCAATGGAAGTAGGCAAGTTACTTACATTCGAATCTGATTTACAGGAAGTTTTAATTTATTTCAGAGAAGAATTATTACAACATAAAAAAAGATTAAAATAATACAAGTACGTGGCAATACAAACACCATGATACTATACAAGTACTTCCTATTAGAAAAGACTAACACTGGGGGAGAAAGATATTGAACATTATTGAACATAACAATCAATTGCGAACAATCTTCCAACACATATGGAAGGAATACATAATAAAAGAGAAAATCCTGCACCTCCAACATCATGCCATTTGTTTGTTTCCTGCTGAAATGTGATGTATTTGAAATTATGTCTTGCTTTGGTTTTGTCACTAAAAGTTTGCTAAAGATGAATGTCAGAATGGTTATAAATTTATGTGAGTTTTTTTTTTTAATGAAAATATTGCTGGATTTCCCACAAAAGTGTTAAGGTAAATTCACTCAAGAACAATTCTCTTCAAGGCAGTGAATGTTATTTAAACAGGCATTTTTATGGAGGTTTTTAAAACATGCTAGGCTGAAGCTCTTCTTCAGTAATGTGGGCACTTACATAGCTCTAAAAAAAGAAAGAAAAGAAAAGAAAAGAAATAAGGCGTCAGTATGGAGCCAGCATGGTGAAATGGCCTGGAGATCAGGGTTTTCATCCTAACTTGGCCAGTGGAAACCTTCTGAGTGACCTTGGGCAAGTCACATTTTCTCATCCTCAAAGGAGGGCAAAGGTAAACCTCCTCTGAATGAATCTTTCCAAGAGAACTCATGATAGGTTCACCTTGGGGTTGCCATAAGTTGGAAATGACTTGAAGGCACATAACAACAAAGGTGCCTGAAAAGGAAGAAAAAGAGGGATTTGAATAAAATTTGCATATGCAAATATATGTGGATAGTTGAAATTGTTGACATAAAATGGTTTAATTTAAGTAGAAATAAAAGTACATTGCATCATAGCATGGAAGATTATGTTGAAATGACACATGTGCCTGCCCTGTCCTGCCCAGCTACTAGTAGCTGAAAAACAGTTTCAAGATTCTGTTCTTCACCCTTGAAGTGCTTTATTGTCAAACTGGAAATGAGCCTCATGACCCTTCAAATAATTACTACCCTTCTGACAACTTTCAAACAGAGGTCTATTTAAAAAAATAAAAAAAAACATGGCCTCCTTGTTTTTTGAATCCTAAGTTGTTGACCACACACAACCATGCTAAGTAGAGATGGATCAAATGATGTTGGGAGAATATTCAAATTTTGAACACTAATCCACTCTAACTGGAGCCATGAAAAATTCTAATTAGCAAGCAGCCACCATGGAAGGTATTTAGCTTCTGTGACATCAACTTCTAACTGATGACTGCCAGAAGGAAAGGCCCAGTAGAATCTCCACCCAAGAGAATGAAAGCTTTTAAGACTTGGCTGCAAAGATCTACAAATTATAGGACTTCTCCACTAGCAGGTAACCACTGGGCCAGTGGACATGCTGAAGGCCTAAGCTATGTAAAGTTCATGAGACCCTACAGCATTACCAAAAAAAAGGTCTTGAAGCCGTAGTAGAGCGTGGGCAGTAGAAAAACCATGTTAACCACATATTTGGAATTAGAGTGATCACATGCAGAACTGAAATGGTCATCAAATGTCAAGAGGCACTGGTTTGGAATATTGCCCCGGGCTATGTCATAAAAAGGCAACAGGGATTTGTGAAGCAGCTCCGTAAGCAATTTTCCAACTGCTCAATATATCTCTAGCCCTTTATGATAGAAGGAAGAAATAAGAATCTCCTAGTTGTGCTTCTTCTGCTTTCGGTGGTGGAGCTCAGCATGCCGTGATGCCAAACAAATTTGGGTCAGGGAGAAATGGGGGGGGCTGGTGTATGCATACTCCACTCTTTCTGCACAATGCCTATTCCTGGGAACAGAGAATAAGTGATATTAGAAACATCTGATTGCTGGAACCAACTCAACATACCGACTGCAAATGGAAAACAACTGTAACTCTATACAAGTAATCCTGATTCATCAGAGAGATCCTGGCTTTTGTGGGCAGAGTCAATGGGGAGGAAAGAGTTATAGTTGTGGTTGTTGTTGTTGTGTGCCTTTAACTTCTTTTTGACTTATTGTGACCTTAAGGCAAAGAAAGTATGGCGTTCTCCTGGAAAGAAGTTCATGCCATTACTTCCCTCTAAAGGTAAAAGAGTGTGACTGCCTAGTGTATTTCCATGGCTGAACAGGGATTCAAACAGTGGCCACCAATAGTCCTAATCTAAAATGCAAACCACTATATCATGATCAGTCTTGACAGAGGGAGTGGCCAAAGCCAAAGAAGGCTGTAGCTATTGCAGGTGAAGTGGCAGCACGGCAAGTGTACAACATCCAGAAGAGACAAGAGTGGCTCTGGTTCATCAATCTGCTGTCCCTTTCCTGAGCCTGAGTCAACTGTATCACTATGCTTTATGAGAGAGCTGATCCTGGCTAAAGCTCTATGCTTGATTTAATTTTCTGGTAAATATATGCTTG
Source organism: Ctenosaura bakeri (assembly GCA_948474755.1). Classification (NCBI taxonomy): domain Eukaryota; kingdom Metazoa; phylum Chordata; class Lepidosauria; order Squamata; family Iguanidae; genus Ctenosaura; species Ctenosaura bakeri. Next base: position 34,468 of record CAOLHI010001569.1, on the reverse strand, counting down.
GCTTCTTACAAGAGGAACCATAGCTTAGTGATTAGAGCACACTGGATGGAATCTGGTTGGACAGTTATGTATACATAACCTACAGTTACACATTCATAGCACACATATATTCACTTTTATAAGGCTATGTAGGGACTGTGAAATCCCCCAAACCCCATTTACCAGTAAGCAGCTGTTAGGATTGACAAGGAGTCCATTCTCCATTAATTGAGAGGCAGCTTCCATGTATTCAGAATTCAGAATATGGCAGCCAGGTTGGTCACCGGAAGATCTAAAACTGACCATATAACACCTATTCTGAAGTCTTTACACTGGCTGCCTATTAGTTTCCGGGCACAGTACAAGGTTTTTACCTTTAAAGCCCTTCATGGCTTGGGGCCAGCCTACCTGCGGGATCGCCTTCTCCCATATAATCCGCCCCGCACACTAAGGTCCTCTGGGAGGAATTTACTGCAGCCAATCAGAACTAGGTTGGCTGCGGTTACCCAGAGGACCTTTTCTTCTGTCGCTCCCAAGTTATGGAATGGCCTGCCGGAGGAGACCCGGCACATTACCAGTCTTGACTGCTTTAAAAAAGCAGTCAAGACAGTTCTCTTCCGACAGGCCTTCCCAGATTAGTGTTCCACCGCCTCTCATCATTGTCTTTTGTGTTAATCTTGTTTTTAATTTGTTTTAATTAACTAATATGTTTTAGGGGGATAGAAGGGTTGGAGGGTGGGGAGAATAGGGTGCATTTTAATGTTTTAATGTTTTTATATATTTTTGTAATGCCGCCTCGATCCATTGGGAGAGGCGGGATAGAAATAAATTTTATTATTATTATTATTATTAGTCTGGAATTACAGTGCTACATAATACATAATAGTTATACAAGATTTTGCCACTATGTGCAGATCACCCCTAACTTTTCCACTCAGAAGAGTGAGAGGTTGATGTGAAAGACCTCTTCCTGTGAACATAAGAGTGACACTCAGGGTACTATTAAGAAGCTCTTTGTCTATGTGTGTCCTGTGCTCTCTGTGCAAAGAAGAGTGAAAAGAATAAGAGGATGGAACATCATCCTTAACCTGTTTTGCTCTCTTTATTCAAGTGGCTTTATTGGTTAGACCCAAGCTGGTAATCAAATGCACAATGGTGACAGCAATGAGGTCACTGTGGACCTACTGAGATAATTCATGTCCAGCAATAGTGGGTGGCTCACTTGTCAGTGGTGTGCTGGCTCTTAGGCCTTTTCCGCACAGGGCGAGGGAATCGCCCCATGCCGGTACTCACTGGACCTTTGTGCTCCACCTACGGGTCCAGGCTGGTCCGGAGCAGCGTGTGGCCGTGCTCCTCATTGCTCCAGGGATGAAAATGGTGGCTTCTGGTTGGTGAAGCTCGCCAGCCTAAAGCCCACGCCTGGCAGATCTGCAGGCTCACACTGGTGCGAACCTGCAAATCTGCACCGGAGCGCGGACACAGAGTGGCACACTCCGTGCTTTTGAAAGACCTGTTTTAAGCGGTCTTTCAAAAGCACACGGAACAACCACTTCGGATCGTTTGGGAGCGGGCTGACTTGCAGAACTACACAAAGTAGGTCCGACCCAGTCCGCTCCCAGGTGTAGAGGACGCTCTGCACTGTTTCTTTAAGCCCGTGCGGAAAAGGCCTTAGTCTGAATTTTAAAGAACTTGTCCAATTTAAAATACATCATAAGTTAAAAGGGCATAGCTTCAATTTAAAAAGCATACATATGAAAAACAATTCATAATTTAAAAACCATCTGGATAGGCCTGCTGGAAGACATTGGTCTTTAATGTGATTTTAAATACAAACAGTGTATCCAGCTGAAAGATCTTTTCTGGCAGGTCATTCCACAGTTTGGGAGTGGCTGATGAAAATGGGGTATTGTTTGGAGCAATGGATCCAGAACCACTCCAAGCTGTAAACTCAGTCCAAACTCAGATTAGGATCTTTGACAGTAAGCACCTCCATCTTCTCTGGATTCAGTTTCAGTTTGTTTTTCCTCATCCATTCCATTCCCTCTTCTATTAATTCAGAGGAGACATACTCTCTTTAACTGATTCTATTTTTGAAGGCATGGAGAGTTATATTTGGGTGTAATCAGCATACTGATAGCATCCTGTCTCATACCTCTGGATGATCTTTGCCAGTAGCTTCATGTGGATGTTAAACAGCACTGGGAATAGAATAGCAAATTGTGGTATATCATATTATAGCTGTAGATTCTGTAATCTTGCCCAAGGTCTTCCCAAAACCTGAAGCCAGAACAATGACACATTACTTCTTGGTAGTGCTTTCTTCTCCATTTCTTATCCTACCAATATAACTTAAATGTAGCCAAGGGCCCTTTTTGCATGGCATTTGCCATACGAAAAGGCCCCTCAAGCGTGGTGTGATTGTAAGGAGTGATCTGCACGACACACTCAGAATCTCACGACACTCCAGGGTAGGGCAGGTGCCGCTTGTGCACTTTTTCATTTTCGACTTTCAGCCAAAAATGGTGCACAATCGCACATTACTCCAGGGCCACGCATGCACTTGCCATGCGTGCGGAGCCTCCAGAGACACAGCAGTCACACTTCCTGCCCCAGCACTTTGCAGAAGGAAGAGGTGGGGTTCTCGCGCTGCCTGCTTGGGAACAGGCAGCTTGTGCAGAGCTGAAGCAGTGGGGATCTGAGAGCCTCTCACTGGAGGCTGCTTGCGCGATTCCTGCACCCCAGTGCCAAGAAAAGGTAATGTGTGGAAAGGGCCAAAGAAACATATGAAAGGTACTCTATTAAATTCCATTAAAAACCTTTGACTACAGGAAAATATGATTAAATATTTGCATAAACACAGTTCGATCCATCCAGAAATACAATAAAGAATGACTAAGAAAAAGGGGTAAGAAGATGGTGGTGCTGAACAGGAAATTGAAAATCAAATACAGTTCAAGATCATAGAGTCCCCCCTGCCCCCACCAACCCAGTTAATCATCAAGGTGGCCCTATATGATCAATTCACATTGCCCCCACTAACTATGCTATTATTCTATGTAATGCTTAATTTTATTTTCAGTTCCCTTTTTCTCTGCTCATCCTTTCTTAAATTAAGACAAGTTAAATTGGAATTGATTTACCCAAGTTCTTAAGGATAATCACCGAGTGGCATTTCTGAGAGGAAAGAAATTGACTTCTAACCTCCAGGAAGACAGAAGCAATCTGCTGGTTAATGGCCAAAGTCCTTGGTTATTGCAGAGAGAAATGGCACAGAGACTGACAGAGGTGAGGGCCCAGATGAGGAGAGTGTGATGATAAGAAGAATAGTAGAATAGGATTGTCCAAATGGCACAACCTTCCAGTCTCAAGGGCTGCATATCCGAAGGAAAATAAATGGTCAAAATTCTTTGGTATCCCTGGAGAATTTCTCCTCTCTTTCTAGATTATTCTTTTGTCTGAGTAATGCCTATCTTCAATTAATTATCAACATTTCAGTACTTCCTAATATCAGTCCCAGATGAAGCTGATGAGTAACAAATGTAACAAATTTAATTAACAAGTTACTGCTCATCTATTTTGGTGATGAATATGAATGACAAATACACACACTCAAAACACTCACACAGATCTACTCCCCAAACTAGATAGCAGTTGTTTTTCCGTATAGGGAAGAAAATGCTAATATGATTACTTTTTGAAAGTGCATATTCTAATATACTTATTAGCAGAAGGTTTTGTTTCCATGACTTAAGGGGGAAGTAGATACTATGGTAATAATTCTATAGAAAAGCAGCTTGAAATATCTGTGTCAAAAGTGAAGCAAAGTTTATATTCATGTTATTTAGTAGACACAAGTGCTCTCAATCAGAGCAGAAAAAAAATCCTATTTTTTGTCTTATTTCCTTATTGCAAACCTTTGAAACAAGCAGAGAAAATATAAAATGAAATGGGCAAAGGAACAGAAGGAAACGGGAAGAGATAAAATGCTTACTATTGTGGTAAGTATGGTAAGTGTGGTGAAGTGGTTAGAATATTCAATTTAGATTGGAGACCTAGTTAGGGAGAGAATGAGGGAATGCACGGGCTTATCATTTTCCTCACACTTTTCTCTAAAGAGAAAAGCCTGTTGTAATCACAGGGGCTTCATCATCACAAGTTGGACCATGGAAAAATAGTGTTCTGGCTTGTATTAGAGCCCCCACAGGTGCAATAGAAACATTGGTTTCAGACACATTGGGGTTGGGACTAGTGTGCTCCTCTCTTTGCATATGAAGTACACAGGCTCATCAAACTTCTTAATAAAGAAACTTGGATTCAATTTTCTGATTAGTCATGAAAATCATTGGGCATTTTTTGGTGGTTCCTGTCTCTCAGCATAACCTAGCTCTCAGAGGTGTTTTTGTAAATAGGGAATATATGCTGCCCTGAACTCTTTGGAGCAAAGATGCAACATGTGTGTTTGTGTGCGTGCGTTTGTATGCTTGAAGCCATACACAAAATTCTGATTTTAACCTCTCCAGCTTTCTACAACCTGAGATTTCAGAGTCTGAAAGATCATGTCTCCACATGGTACCACCACACAGACCCTGAGGTTATTTTTTTTTAAAGGCTATGCTCTGAGGATTTTCAAAATCTTTGATTCAGAAAATGGTAATTAGAACGGACCTTGTTAGTTGGTATCCCTAGTTATGGCCTGTCTTTCCAAGAAAGACTGCTGAGTACTTACTGTAAAGTACTTTAAAATTTATTTTACCAGGCTTTATAAACCTTTCAAGATAAAAAAAATGGCATATTACTTTCTTCATTAAAATGTGACTCAATCACACTGTTGTAGTTGTTTTAGTACTACAGAGTTTATCCTTTTTTGGTTTCTATAGTCACAGACTTTAATCACAATGTTTTCTTGCCATGATCCTTGCTTTCGAACAGTTATTGTTTTCTTTTAAAAAGCAGTTTTATACAAAGTTGTATTGATTCTTAGTGGCTGGAATCCTGTTGATGATAATTGATCCTCAGACAGCACCCTGCACCCTGCAAGTCTCTTGCATGGGACAGGAACATGCTCTCTTGGCTGTTTTATGGCTGGTGTAGGGGTGGCCATGTAGTGGCCAAGGGAGAATGTGGCAACATCCAGGAGAAAGAAGCAGTTGTCTCCCACTGGATCTGATGCAGATTTACCATAGATCTGATGTTTGTTCACATTTGCAGAAGAGAGATGGTTCCCGAGCACCCTGCATCCTCTCCTGGACACTAAATGATATAGGGAGCACCCACTTGTTTTTTCAAGCAGCCTTGCATGTCCAGGAATCCAGCAGCTGGGTGGAATTGCACAGTGGAGTGTTAAATCGTACACCTGTAATGTAGGATTGCAATTTGTATTGTATTGTATTGTATTGTAATTTTTGTGTATTGTGTTGTATTGTAATTTTTACCTTTTTAAAATATTGGCTAGAGAACTGTTATTATTGGGTAGCTGATAAACAATATATGGGACAAAAAAAGAAATGGATTAAAATTCCATTAAATGGGAGACAGTTGGCATTAAATAAATTGAAGTCAGTTGATGTGCAAGCCCATTTGAAAACCAAAGGGGAAATTCCTCCACATAAAATAGCTTCTCAGTAGTCTATCCCTGAGCTACCCAGGCTGCCTAGTGAAAGCCTAGTTTTCTCTAAGTACCATTTTCTCCCAGTCAGTGGACATCTGAGAGTGTAACTATATTGCTCATCTTACTGAATAGCATTCATTAGAATTACAACATTTGTGACTGATGTGTGTACAATGAAGAGTTATTGATCTTTGCACAGCTGGGTATGTTTGGTTGTGCTGCAATACTTGTCATATGCTGCCATTTTATTTTATTTTTGCACATTTTGAGCCATTTTGAAAAGTTTGACACCTTCCCTTGCCTAGAGCACCAATGTGACTTTGCCTTTCTGACAGACAGAGATCCTGAAATGGCTGACAGCAGTGCAAGAAAGCCGTAGAGAGAGCATGTGGGATGGGAAGTGGCTTTTCATCTCTGAGGCAAGGAGATGCATTCAGTTAAGCTAAATTCCTCCAGGGCCATCTCAAAGTCTAAACCACCTGCCTATCAACACAAGCTGGTGGTGTGAAGATTGTAAAATACTCTCGTTACATGTAGATCAAATGTGCCCTTGTTCAGAGATGACTGGACTTCTGAGTCTTTTTTGGTCTCCCATTAGACATGTATTAATGCATTCAACATACCTCCATCTTTTCGAAGGGTGGAATAGATCAATCCTCCCCTTACTATAATAGTAGAAGAGAACAGCTCCTCCTTTAGCAAAATATATATTTGCCTATAGAGAGGTATTAAAAATGTATGACAAGCACACTAGAAGAAGCTACTTCTCACAAAGTGTAGCTTTGACAGAAATGTGCATAATATACCTCAACATCCTATTCTTATAAAGAAAAAGGGAGGAAGGAGAATGGTAAGAAAAACATGATAAGACTGAATAGAAGCAGTTTGTAAGTGCCCATGTAAGAAAACCTACAGTGAGGGAAAAAGGAATTGTAGTGGAATTTACATAAATTATGAAGGGAAAGAAACATGACGAAAATGTGGTACTTTCAATCAATTAGTTAGTTATGATGTATCCTAATAGAAAAACCAATCAGTCAGACTTTTTAGCCTTTATATCCCAAACGCTATGGATTCAAGGAAATTGTGTGCTACTGCATTGCTTAAATTGTGAAATTAAAACTGCATGTTAATATGAGATGCAAAATGATACTACATTCTTGTACAGCCAATCCTGCCACCACAGGATATAGGATTTTTAGGAACTGAAAGATAAGTATTATAAAGAATTTGTTGTTTGTGGTTCTTAACTGTTTTAAGAAATAAATATTTTTGTCAGCAAGAAAAAAAGATAAAGAACCATTGGTTCATCTTAACTACTGACTGTCCGACAAGTGTCTGACAAGTTTTTGGGATGTTTTCAGTTCACCTTTCATGATCAGAAAGTGTATTTTGACCATTTGAGCATGATGCCTAAAAGGTTATGCTGGAATCCTAGATTAGTGACTTAGTTAAGTAACATCTGTCCCAACCCCCACCCCACCTTAAGAGCTGGATCAGGTGAAAAAGGTCCATTCAGTTTCTGCTCCCTCCTGCCAGCAAACAAAGTTACAAGGACAAGTCCTGCTTCTGACTATTGTAGACTTGCTTGCTAATGGGAGGGAGATGGAAACATCATCCTTTTCACCCTAATTGGACACTGAATGGGTGTTTTCACCTAAAGCGGCAGTTGGCTCTTACCATTGACTGAGGTAGTATTTATGTGTTTCCAGTAAGATTACATAGTCTTACTGTATACAGACCAGTAACAGATCCATAACTCCAGGTTATGAATTTATAACTGCAGACAGTCTTAGTTTTGTTTGGCAATATGCTCTTTCACTGCATTTTCTACCAAGGTTATATCTTGTTATCTTGCAATTGCTCAGGCTCTGTTATGGGAAATTTTGCTTTGACTGCACTATGGCCCTAACATCAAAATAGTGGTGATATTCAAAAGTGGGAGGAGATCTTCTGTAAAATAAGTCAGATATCATACCCCTGAAAGATGCAAGAAGTCAGAGACAGAACGATACAAACAACCAGAATTGTTTTCAGGTAATTGATAAATAAGTTCTTTATGAGAACGTTGAAACATATATTCCATATAATAGAATGGTATATATTCCAAAAGAACTTGGATTTGCATAAAACGTTAACAAGCCTAATTGGAAAGGTAAGGAAAGCTAATCTAAATGGAGAAAATTTGACATTAACATTTGGATCACATCTTTTATTAAAACCATTATCTTCCAGACTGAATGGAGGTTGAGTTCAAGTCATCAAATCAGATCAACTGTAGGATAAATGTTTCCCTTAAAGCATCAAGCTCCAAAATTCTTATAAACACTTGATGACAGAAGAGTTTTATACTGCCTTTTAATGAAATAATTAACTTAAATTTCAGGCATGATTGAATGAGTTTCCTTGTCTGCCTAAAAATGTTCTAAAGCAGACCACCTTTAAAAAGATAATATCCCTGTGATTTTTAAACATTTGGCACTAAATTATACTGAGGGAAAAAGGTCAGGAGAGCTCGGAGAATTCTCACAGCTGAACCATCCATATAGTGTAATGCTATCAAGTATTTAACCTACTGTACAGCATTAAGCAGGTACCACATCAAATAACCTTGTCTAAACAAGGTGAAGTACACTTAAGTGCTGTCAGATAGAAACATATGCCAGAGATGCTGGTAAACCTGATGCATACTGTCCAAAGGGGGATAGGTGTACCATTTGTATTTTTCTCCTCCATTTCATCCTACTTTACTGAAACATTAAAGAAAAACATTATGAGCTTTATGACAAAGGAAAGAAAAACTACATGAATTTTTGGCATACGTGCCAATGAAGCCCTTCTCTCATTATAAAATCAATGGGTGGGAAGCTAAATACATCACGTTCCTATAGAGCTTATGTTGTAAAGCTCCCCACATTTGAGATCTCAACATGCCTTAAAAGTAAGACATCAGTATTACCCAAACATTTGAAATAGTGAAGAGAACTGAAAAATGATGGTTTGCCTAGCCTACATATGTCTACTCAAAAGCAGGTACCTTTTAATTTAGGCCTTTTTCGCATTTTTTTTTTTTGCGTGAGCACCCCTTGAGTGCTGCGCAAATGGGAGCGCCGCTGCACACGACGTACTCCCACTTGCACGGCGCTCACGAGGCTGAAGTGGGGCCCGGGCGTATTTTTTTGATTTTCGGCTTGAAGCCGAAAGTAGCCCGTGCTTGCGCAATGCTGGTGCCGCCCTCGCACACTTACCTGCCATGCGGTGCGTCGGGGAGCCGGGCTGGAAGTGTTTCCTTCCTCCAAAGCAGCCTACAGCCTACAGCTCCCACAGACGCCCTCCCCCATCGTGGAAAAAGGTAAGATGCGAAAAGGGCCTCTGTGAGGCTTACTTTTAAGTAAGTGGTTGTTGGGTTTTAGCCTTTGTTCTCTCTCTGTCACAATTTTAGTTATACATCAGTGTTGATACTACAACAATGTCACATCATATATTTAAGGACCTAGCCCACCTGAAACAAACAATGTGGTATGGTGGGTGAATTGCTGCCAGAATTTTCTTTAGGACAATGGAAAATGCAGTAGGAAAGAAGGTGAAGAGTCACAATCTGAAGTGGAAGTTCACACACTAAATATTATTCTAAACTTTGATGAGCAATTCTTATTTTATTTTATTTTATTCATTTATATCCTCCCTTTCTCCCAAGAATGAGAGTCAAGGCAGCTAACAATGTATTTTAAAACAATAAGATTAAAACCTATACAAAGTTGTCAGTAAAAGTATAAATATAAGTGTTATTTCAAAAAGCCATTAATTAATTTATAAAGTTAAAACATTAAACTTTAAAAACATTAAAATTCATTAAAAGACCATGTACAAACCTGAAAAACATTGCCACACAGCCTTAAAACTCCACACCAGTCAGTTTTTAAAAGCCTGACTGCATAAAAATGTTTTGAGTTGCTGATGGAAGAACAGCAAGGAAGAGGCCATTCTGGCCTCCCTGGAAAGGGAGGTCCAAAGTCTTGGAACAGCCACCAAGAAGGCCCTCTCCCTTATTCTCATCAAACACAACTGGGAAGATGGTGGGACAGAAAGAGGGCCTTTCCAGAGGATCTTAGAACTCTCAGGTGTTCATAATATCTTGCCAGGGCAATTCTTTCCAGGACAAGGCTAATATTGTCTATGCAAAGCCTTGACATCATGAATGGAAATTACATGGCCGCCAGATCTGAATAAGCAATGCAATCCAGTTCCATGGAATTTGGTGGCCATGTACTCTCCATTCTGAATAAGTGATGCAATCCAGTTCCATGGAATATATGATTCCATTAAAATCTTGCAATTTGTTTGTGCAGAGATAGGACATTTCCACATTATGCTGTTGTAGTGCTATTTTTCCAGTTTCAACATCCTGTGGAATTCTGGAGTTTATGGTTTAATAAGGTGAAAGAGCTCTCTGGCTGAGAATTCTAAATGCCCCTCCCTAAACTACAAACCCTAAAATTCCACAGGATGTTGAAAGTGGAATACCACTATAACAGTGTAGAGTGGAAATGGTCATATTCTAGAATATGAGACTTTAAGTTTATGACCAGGCTAAAGTCTAAACTGTCAGGTGCTACTGGAATAATATATGTGTCCATGAAGAGAAGAAATATTCTCCTGAGGCATCAGTGTCACTTTCTCAAATTTTATCATGTTTCTATCTCCTGCCAGTTGAGAAGGAAATCATTCTTTAAATGCATTGTTAGGTAAGTGCCAGACTGAATCTGTGGGGTGAGGAGAGAAGAGAAGTTCATTTCCACATACAGAGTACATATTCCAGGCTTCCCTAAATGCTAAGGCATGGATCAATATCCTTGCACAGAATAATTCAGAATCACCCAAAAAAGATCCCACCCAGAGTTCATACCCAGATCAAGCAAAAGTCTAAAATAAATGTTGATGCTTGAGATCAGATGCACAGCTTGCAGAAGGAAAGCTGACTCATGCTACAACCACCTTGCCTTTGAATACCATTTCATTCAGATATTTTAACAGAAGTACAGAATCTCCGATACAGATGACATCTGGACATCAAGGATGCTTGAGATTCATGAGTAGTCATTAGAACCAAAGTGAGAATCAGGAGATCTTGTTTTTCTGCTTCTTCATAGACTTCCACTGCAACTTGTGAACTGGAACAACTTTCAAAATAGTCTAAATTGCACATTACGTGAGAAGGATAAGATATTTGAGTTTCTGAAATCTTATTTCTTTTAAAAGTCCAAACTGGAATCTAGAGTTACAAAAGCATGGGGCGGGAAGGGAGAGGGCAAAAAGCAAATCAAAGAAGATTTCTAAAAAGTATTCTGTGCGAAACTCTACTGAACAGCAGAGAACTATTGGTGACAGCTACAAAAAGGTGAGATGTCACAGTGTGAAGATTAGGGGGGTATATAGAGATTTGTTTCTAAAACTAGTGACCAGGGGCACTCTTATTCTAGCAGAGCTTTTAACTCCACTACCTTCATTTCATAAGCTTCCTCTGAAGATGTTGAAATACTGACAAAACTGTCTAGTCTGCAGTAAAAGCTAACATTACTTGGTGCCACACACATGCTGCTAAATAGGTAGGCTTTTACCCTGCTCCATCCTTGAAAAATTAATCCAGGTCATACTTCAAACTACTCATAGTGTCTGCCAGCATTTTGAGTGTCTTCTCCATTAATCAGGGCTTGTCTGGAATTAATGGTACCAATGAATGTGTTAGTGGGTGAAATATTATCCCATCACCTTGGGAGCCAACCTTTTGCACCACAAAAAAAGCACTGAAAATTCTAGTGAACCACTATCTGTTTTTTTCCCTTTATGTCTGAACACCACAAGAGCTGTTTTACTGTGTTATTAGCAATGGTTATTTTTTTGGTTCTTTAAAAAACTCTCTTGTTCAGTTGTTGTAATAAAAATTTTCTTTGTTTCTACATCATTTCCTCTTGTTTAACCCATAAAAAGGCTGTTACTCCCTTCAGCCATGCAGAACTCCATAGGTTACAGACCTGAAATACAACACAGTGCTAAAGGCCTGGTGGGGCAAAATATTACAGATCTTTTTGATCAGCATGACTGCTTTTACAGTTTCCGTTATGGCTTTCTTGTAATGTCTAGGTTACTATAGAAAGACTGGCCAGATTTTGAGTCTCTGACCCTCCACCCATTTAACCAAAAAGAGAAATAATATTAAAAGTAATAGAAATAGTGATAATTTATATACTCAAGGGAAAAAGGTTTGGGGAATGCATGTGTTGTTGTGTGTTATACAGGTTGCAGGTTACCCTCCATAGGCAATAATGAGCTCACAAAATGGAATGCATCTTAAGTATAGAAGACTGAATATTAACAACTTTCCTATAGAGCAAGGCTACAGTTCTTTCCCAAATCATTTTCTTCTGCCTTTTAAAAAATGCTGAATATGACTTTGCATGTACTGTAGCAAGTGTACACAGTAATTAAAATTTAAGTATATTATCCTGACAAGAAGGAAGGAAAAATATAGCTGGTAGACACTATGGTACAGTCAGAGCTTGAACAAGTTGGATTACAGCACCCAGAATCCCCTAGTGAACAAGGCAAGTGGTGAGTTGTGGTGAGAAAGTAACTTTTCCAAGCTCTGGCTTAAACTGAAATTCATCCAGTGGGAATTGGGGAGAAATGGTATTAAAACAGTATTCATTTAATGAGAGGAAAGGTTGCAGGATCCTTAATGACATCCATAAACTCACTCAGTAATTTCACCTTCACATCATGGACTGGTTACACCTCCTAAGGAAAACAGCTACATGGTGATTAAGAAGGAAAATTAAGCCAGGCTCCATCCTTACCCACCTGCCCCAATTCAAATGGTAGTGTTAATCTCTGACCGTGTATCAGATCTGAAGATTACCTCTGGCAAGGTGTCAATGTCCTATTTCATTGGATATGCATGTTTTTAGTACAAAGCATTTCATGTACTCAAGAAGTGCATTACAGATAGTGTACAATAACAGTCATTTGTATGGCAGATGTTAGAGCCATGTGCCTACATTTTTGTTGAGAGGTCAGGAGCAAACTGGGTGTAAACACAGGAGTGTAGTTATGGGAAAGGGAGAGAATTAGGACACTGCCTCCCCCTAAATAAGAGTTCCAGCCTGCAATGAATTTTTCTTCAGCATCCAAATTTCTAGCATTGCTGAGAGTGAGACCTTGGCAATAATTCACACCTACAACTCTTATATTTGCTGCTTTCACATTCCCTTGGTAACTTTGCCTGCCCCTTTTCTTTGGATGCCTAAGCTGGTTTTCTAAATACTCAACATATGTTTTAAGTTACTGCAATGCTAGACATTTGGGGAATGAAGGAAAACTTCATGGGGGGCAGAATTCTTACTGGAGGGCAATGCAGTTTGATCCCTCCCTCTGGTAGCTACAGCCCTGTGTAAACCTGCTGTAAAATGACAAAAAAATCTAGGAGGACTTGCTTTAATATCATTGAAATTCAGCAGATGTAAGCACATACATTCATTTTCAGAAATACCTCTGATACTGTGAAAACATTTTTAGCTACCTTGTGCTCAGAAATATACACTTTCTTAGGTTGGCTTACTCATGAGAGCAGCATAATGTCAAAGGAAGGGAGGTGGGTAGGATGGGAGCTTCTCCACAATGAGAGCAATCGTGAGATCTAAATTGTTTGAGTGATTTCCAAGCCCTTTAATGCACACAGATTCTTTTTCCTGCTTATACATTCAAGAAATCTTCCTTTTAATCTTGGACAAACATAGTGAGATTCAGTAGCAGTTTAAAAATAAAATACATTTCTCTAATAGGAATATATATGATATTCTGATGCTTCTAGAGTGATAGCGATTTCCTTCTTCACAGTATATTTCAAAAATGCAGCTGTGTTAATTCTCTTGCAGCATAAAAAGAAGGATTTGGCAGTGGCAGGGAAGAGGGAAAAAAAGAATGTGGGAGTACCTTTAAGACTAAGTGGTTTTTATTTTAGGATGAGCTTTCCTGTACATAAAATATCCTCCACAGTAGTTTCACTCCTATTAAAATTTCATCCTCTCTTGTTCTTGTCACAGTGACTTAAGAAGCATAGCTCTTTAGACTCTTACAATTTTGTTCTTCAACAGAAGTCTACCGGGAAGATCTGTTTTTGTTTTTCCTTTGCTAGTCTGGTGGAATAAGTGGCTGAATAGCTAGAAGCACATATATTGTGTACAAAAGTCATCTTTATTAGTTGCTTCTGTTTACTTAGGAAGTGTCTTATGGATCAGTATTTATGAGCCTGACTTAGGGCTCTTCCAGAGTACTAAAGAATTGTGAGCTCTCACAACAGAGAGTTTCACTTACTACTGGGATCTCTCAATGCTGCTCTTGTATCCTTGTAGAAGCTGGCAGGAAGAAGGAGAGGCTAAAGGAAGCTATATGACATGATTGACAATTTGGCCAATTATCATTCAGATCTTATGACCCTGTAGGCAATTCTAGCCAATCATCATTCAGATTTCTTCAGTGCGTTTGCACACTGTAGGTTCTGGATTTTGTGACCTATATTTGTTCTTTAGTGTATTTATAGTGTTATGTTTTATTGTCCTTGTCCTTGACTGTATAAGTTGATGTTCCATCCTTAAGTAAAAAGGGTGTTACAAATAAGTGTTGTTGTTGTTCCTAGTGTTGTATGGAACCATTTGTACTCTCCCCCAGCCCCGCATGCATTGAGGAGGTGGAAGAATCAAGGAATCTGGTATGAATTGCAACTATTGAAACATACAAGTTCTTTTTCTCCCAGTGATATATTCTAGAATTAGCAAACACACTACACCCTTTGGGTGGGAATAAAATATTGCTGGTGAGGCTGCAAATTGCCACAGAATGCTCTGGGACAACAAAAATATTAGTCAGAACCTTGCATGGAAATTATATCTTGATAAGCAGATTTACATATGCAGGAATTAGAATTGAGCAGTTTTGTAATGTACATGTCCAGTGGAGGGCTGCTGTAATGTTACTACATAGCAGAGCTGGCAAAGTGATAGATGTGCAATGGGACTGATGCATAATGGGACCAATGCACAATGGGACAGATGTGCATTGGGTACCAATCCTCATCAGGCATTTTTCCCATTGTCCTGATAACACATCTTCACAATTAACTAACAGGGTTTCTTAAGGCCTCTGATATTTAGCTAAGTATATGTAAAGTCACATTAAGTAATAGAATTGTGGCAGATATCTGGTTGTTTATTATTATTATTGTTATTAAATGAGAACAAACACAACAGCTAACAGCAGCATTTCCTCTGTCTGAATATATCCTTAATCTTTTCTCCAGTGAGGCTGTTAACATTCTTGAAATATGATGCTTTAGGAAGCACATGGATGGACCTACATTTTTTGTTTTGAACTTAGGACCTTTCCGCATGCGGCGAGGGAAACGTTCCCCACCGGCTTTTTGGTGGGTCCAGGTGAGTCCCTCGGGATGAGGAGCAGTGCGAGCTTGTTGCTCCGCACTGCTCCGGCATCCAAAATGGCGGCTTCCGGTTGGGGGAGGCTCTCCACCAACCAGAGAAGCTCGCCAGCCTAAAGCCCACCCCCGGCAGATTTGCAGGCATGCACTTGCGTGTGCCTGCAAATCTGCACCGGAGCACGGTGACGCAGTGACATGGAGTCACGCGCTCTGTGCTTTTTAAAAACTTCTAAAAAGAGGTTTTTAAAAAACATGCTGCACGACCAGTTCCGGTCACTCTGGAGTGGACTGAGGTATGGAACTACAAAAAGTAGTCCACCCCAGTCCACTCTACGGTGCAAAGACCTCCGTTGGAGGTTGCTCTGCACCGTTTTAATAGCCCGGTGCAGAAAAGG
Source organism: Ctenosaura bakeri (assembly GCA_948474755.1). Taxonomy (NCBI): domain Eukaryota; kingdom Metazoa; phylum Chordata; class Lepidosauria; order Squamata; family Iguanidae; genus Ctenosaura; species Ctenosaura bakeri. The sequence goes on along the minus strand of CAOLHI010001569.1, from coordinate 18,999 downwards.
CCTTATTTTTGCTTGCTGATTGATTGACTGATTGATTGATTGCAAGAAGCAACCTCCCCTTGATGTTCTTTTCATTAGTATAACTGCATTCATGTTTTTCTGTTCCTCTTAATGGTTTGAAACAGACTCAAATTTTAGGTTAGCATATATTCAGATATTTTAAAGATAGCTGAATCTGAACATATATTGGATAAGTCACAAATGCACAGATATATATGCAAGCACACTTCATTTCAAAATTAAAAGGTACTAGATGTTGACCACATCTTTTGTCCAAAAACCCTTGATTGATAACTGATGGGAATGGAAAGGTGGTTTGAATATACTAACTGTGAGCTGCCTGAGCAGTGATCCTACCTGAAGCAGGAAGCTAAGAGTTACCCACTCATGTTATGCCATGATGTTTACACTTCCCTGCTAGAGAACAAGGATGTGGTGATATCTACTCTGCCTACCCAGTAAAAGGATATAGGTAGCATGCTTGCCCAAGAAGAAGAAAGAAGAACCTGCCATTTTGGCCACAAAAGAACAATGAGGTTGTATCCACCATCCCATTTACCAAAGAAGGAGAATGAAGCAGGTCTGTGACGGGTCCTGAAGAAGCCCTAGAGGAGGGATGATTTTGAAAATTGCCTGTGTTTCAGTGATTTTCCTAGTAATTTCTCCCACAAGTCCTGGCTTCTGATGATACTTTCCAGTCAGATAGTCAAGGAGCATTCTGGTGTGGAGAACTGTCTAGAGCTGCAGTACTTTCCAGAATGATAGGGGCCCTAGCAGGGGGAGGTGAAGGGAATTTGCCACTCATAACAACTCACTGGCTGAGGCAACTGCTTCACTGAGGCTCATGGTAGGGCTGGTCATGTTGCTTAGAGAAGAAGGAGGAGGAGGAGGAGCTTGTTTTACCATGTATCAAAGCTAGACATAGTTTAATTTGTCCTGGTACTCTGTGGTTTTCACCTACAACTGTTTGGGATAGCTTTTTGTCTCTTGTTTTAGGTACTAGGAAAAGTGCCATGTCCATTAATTATGGTATATCAATAGTGGGTTTTTTTGTTTTGTTATTGTTAAAAAAATGTTTATGATATTCCAAAAGAAGTGGAAAGTTTTTTTATAGTGTGTCTGCTTAAACTAAAAGCTACCTGGAAACCCCATATGGCTATGTGCTGCAAAATGACTGAGAAAAGTAATCTCCTGGAGGAAAAACAAGCAGACCAACAGTGTGTGAATGTGTATGAAGAACTAAATGCTAAGAACTAAGAACTAGTAGATTTGTGTGAAATAAACCTTAGAGAATAACCAGAGCATTGTCAGATCAATGGTGTTGTTTTTTTCTTTATCTCCTATACAAAAGAGATTGCACTAGAAATTAGCCCCAGGCGCTAGAACACAATGTAGCTAGCACTGTAGTATAATAATGGGCATTTTGATGTCCTCTTCATTCCTAATTTTTATTATTTATTAAGACAGTTCAATGGAACTATTTGTCAATTCACATCAACCAACAAAAACTTGTGCATCACTTGGAAGGACATATGCTAATATTGTGGTCGATCTATACTTAGCTTTAATGGAAGACTGAGAAATCTATTACATGACCTACAGGAAATCTTAATACTTGACTTTCCTTTAGCTCAATCTTGCAATAGTTTTTCCTTGGATTGAATTGAATTGATATGGACTCCAGGTGAACAGGCTAGTGATGTCTAGGCTAGAGACAGAGCCATCTGATTAGTACAGTAGACAGGACTGGCGTAAATACCAGAGACTTATGGGTGAACATGGAATTGGGCTCGCCTATCAGATTGCCTGCACCCAGCCAGCATATCAGTTGGCCATTTGTGCTCCTGGCCTCTTCAAAATGGAAGGGAAAATGCAGGGAATCATTCAAATAAAAGTTTCAGGATGCCTCTTAGTGTGAGGGAGGAGGATATACATCTGAGAGTTGCATATGTGTTGTGCCCTGATAGGATCCAAACTGAGAGTCCAAATTAATTTAGGCATAAAACATATCCATCTGATACATGGTGGAGAATCTGAAGAGGTTCCTATGGGAAACTGGAAAAAAAAAAGGTCTTAGGAAAACAGGAATAGGTCTGAGTTTCATGTACCACGTGTGTTATCATGTCTCATACAGACCTTGCCATGTATTCACATTGAGTGCTTACCCTGAAGAAAACATTTAAAGCAGGACACCAGGTAGTGTTCCTTAAAATGATACATGTGATGTGAAAGATTCCTACATACTCAAACTCAATTGTAATCTCGTCACTTATAGATGCATACTCCTACTTTTAGTAGAAAGTGAAGAACATGTGAAAGGACAAATTTTTATTAAGATGTTTAATAATTTCACAGTGATGCATTTTTGCAAACCATAGATCTAGATGAAACCTCCCAGTTGGCAAAGACAAGACTTAGAGCAAAGATTGGAAGAAAAAAAACAATATAGAGGAAGTGTGTGCTAAATAAATTGTTTCCTTGGTCACAGGAAATTAGAAGTGAAATAAACATTTGGGAAGACTTCTGTGCCATTAATTTTTCCTTTTTCCTTTTCCTCCCCTCCCCACCTCCACATCCGGTTTCTAAATATCTGCATGCATTTCATACAGATTTTTGGCACACATTTCATCTTATCTGCCTAATAGGAAACAGGCTGGTGGTACTTAACAAGCACTGAAAGAAATGCCCCACAGTTTGATAGATGTGTTTCTTCCCATTTGTGGTGTTGATGTGGACCATCTTTAAGTATTTGACATTTCAGATAGATTCAAGAAACAATGTGTAAGGCTGGAGAGTATGCATGACTTAACAATACTTTCTCTTATTCTCTCACTAGCATCCATGATGTAGCTGTTCAAAGAAATTCCTGATGTCTCTGTCAGAAGAAAAGTATCTTGCTGACTGCTTCCACAAAGCTCAGCGTACTTGGTATAGCGTGTTTTTGACTGTTCTTAATATGGATGTGATACAGTGTGGGACACCCTGTCTCTTCTCATTTACCAGAAACTCAGAAACTTTTATGTGGAATGATCTCATTGTATGCTTCCTTGCCATCATATTATAAAAATTGACTGAACAGAATTGATACTGCCTGAATGTTAAAACTGGCAGACAAAATGAGAAATACCACCCATTAAAGTTTACCAAGATTTAGTAAAATCTTGTGTTCTTGGAATTATAATAATTGGTGCCTGCAAATGTAATTGGTGCTTGCAAATTTCATGTATACATTGAATTAAGTCAGAACATTTGACTCCATAGGAGCAGACTGTAGAAAAAAATGGCTTAGACTGTGTTTGCTTGCATGCTGCTTTGCAATTTCATGAAATAGGCTGGGATATTAGTATTTTGTTACCACACCTTATACCCCCCCCCATTCTGCTGGATAGCAAAATTGGTAAGAAATATCATTTTCATAGAAAATTGGATATGTATGGCTAGAAAGCACATGGTAGCAGGACACTGGCTGTAAATGTGGGCTAGGTCACAATGACCTCAGCATGGCCAGATCAAGAAGATTAGATAGAAACCTCTGAATTTAATGAGTTTGGCATAATCCTGTCAATGACCCAAACTCTAAATACAATAGTAGATGAAACTGCTCTGGTAGGCAAGCAAGCACCCCTGCTCTGCACATTTCAGATAGAGACCTTCCCTATTCACCTTACCCAACCAAGACATTAAGAGGCTTGCAAGACTCCCATCACTATTTTGTCACCTAAAATTAAGACAATCAGCCAGTTGTGGATCCCTTTGTTTGCTCTGCAAGAAAGTCATTAACTCTCACCCCTTCAAGGTGGGAAATCGAGTATAAAAACCCTAGCTCTAGCTAGCACTTTGGGCATCGTGCTGCTGAGAAATTTCTGCAGAACTGGTGGGTGAACATTGAAGAATGATGTGTCTAACATCTATCTGCTAGTGAACCATGGTGTGGTGAACAGGAGTCACACTGTGGCTTCCTAGTAGGAGAGGGATGGACTCATCATTTGGTTGGTGAAGCTGCCTGGTTTTAAAATGGATTTTGTCCTCTGGGAGGAATTTACTGCAACCAGTCAGAACTAGGTTGGCTACGGTTACCCAGAGGACCTTCTCTTCTATCGCTTCCAAGTTATGGAATGGCCTGCCGGAGGAGACCCGGCATATTACCAGTCTTGACTGCTTCAAAAAAGCAGTCAAGACTGCTCTCTTCCGACAGGCCTTCCCAGACTAGTACTTCCACCGCCTCCCACCTTGCTGTTCCTTTAATAGTCAGTTGATTGTTGTTAATTGTTAATTGTTGTGTGTTTTAGGGGGTTGGTTTTAGATGGGTTGGTGGGTGGGGAGGATTGGGTATGTTTTTTAATGTTTTTTAATGTAATTAATGTATTATTGTTGTTCGCCGCCTCGATCCATGGGGAGAGGCGCAATAGAAATAATAATAATAATAATAATAATAATAATAATAATAATAATAATAATAGTTATTATTATTATTAATGAGATTATCAAAATGTATGAGTCTCATATAGGAGACAAGATTGGATAATAAATAAATAGCTAGCTAGCTAGCTTATGACATCATAAATACTGAAGAGGATGCCAGCCAACAGTTGTACACTGCCTTTCCCCCATGGTTGGGATTCAAGGAGGCTTACAAATTAAAATTATTGTTATATAAATAAAATAAAAATAAATAAAAATGTCATTGAAATCATACAAAAAGTCAACATTAAACTAGAATAAAACTGTGAACAATACTGAAACAATTTAAAACGCACACTTAAGATAAAAGCAGTTTAGTACGGTACAATAGTAGAAAACCTTACCTAAAAGCCCTTCTGACAAAAATTTTCAGTTCTGGAAGTTTGTCAGAGCAACAAGAACAACAAAAAGAGATGTTTTCACTTTGTGACAGGAATATAGCAATGAGTAAAGCCACTGACAGCCAGAAACACCCCATGATCTATGTCATAATAAAACATAAAATGGTTTTAACAGAGATGAATGTTATGATACAAACTTCTACCTGTTGCTTCTATCTGTTTATGTTGATGCAGCTGACAGGGAAGGTGGAAGTCCACCCACAGCCCCCACCCTGCTTACATAAAAGACAATGGAAACATTCCAGACATGTGCACACCTGAACTTGTGTGAGAGAAGGAAGAAAATTACATTCCAAATTATATGATGGTAAAATTTGACATTGGAATTTGCCTGGAGTGTCAGATTAAATTTTCAAAAATGAGCACACCATAACTGCACTGTCTCCTATAGATTACTACAAACCAGACTCTTCTGATATAAGGACATCTACTGGGCTCTATAAAGCTGTGATATTTCTTTAAAATATGGCATATCTAGTAAGCCATATATTCATAAGTACTGTGCTTTAAGTCAATCATTCTACTTCCCCCTCCCCACACATTGGGGATTGGGTATGTTTTTAATGTCTTTTAATGTCTTTTTATGTATAATGTATTTCATGCTGTTCGCCGCCTCGATCCATGTGGAGGGGCGGGATACAAATAAATGTTGTTGTTGTTGTTGTTATACATATGATTCATCCATTCTGCTTTCAAGGCATGCCCAGAAATGGAAATATCATTTTAAGAATAAACATGATAGATGTTAACTGGGCTTGAAATCTGGGAAGAAAAGTTACAGTTTGGTCTAAACTGCAGGGATAACTGTGGAGGACACACCTAATTGGGTCCGCCGTATCCCCTTGGTTGCCACATTGATACTCCAACATGACCAGAACTTCAGGTCTCTTCCCTGGCCAATTCACACCCTCCAACATTTCACAGATGAAAACCAAGACAAGTGTGGCTAAGCGGTCAAAATGGCAAGCATTGTTAATGAAGAAGAGGCAGAGTGACTGCAGCAGTTTGCTTTTTCCTGAGCCTACTGGGAAAGGCAACTTTCTGCTCCTTCCTCTCCTTTCCCACCTGATGAGTTAATTCAGTGCAAATTACTTTTTCACTTTGGACTCAATTTGCAGCAGAAGAGTAGGATGAGAAGAGAGAAACTGGGCCATTTTAAAAACAGCTGAAAAAGTGGGACAATAGAGGATTAATTGGACTGTCCCTGCCAAATAAGGAGAGTTAAAGGGTATGGGAGTAGTTAAAATCCTAAACAGCAAGACTGGGACACTCAAAAAAAAGGAACATTTTAAAAGTAGTTCAAAAAAGAAACTGAAAAAGAAAAGTAAAGTAGCTAAAAAAAGAAAGAAATGAGAAACTGACACATTTTAAAAACAGCTCACGATGTGGGATGAGGGAGGGTTGACCAGGACTGTATTTGTTAAATAAATACAGTTGAGGGATATGTTTCAACTTTTGGGGTGGTGTGGGACATTTGGGGATTTTGGAGGAAACCTGCCATATTTTTGAAATGCGTTGCCTACAAAAATCACGGAAAATAAAAAAAATGTGGAGGATTGGAGGCCTTTAGGGGACTTGAGGGAGGGTCCACAAAGTGGGATCCCACAAGCCAAATGCAGCAAGGAGGCCACAGTGTCCCCACCTCTGATTTGAATATAATGAACAGTACTGGGAAGCTACAAAACCAAACTTAGCCTGATGGTAGCGGGGTGAACTTGATTTTCAGTAACCATGCCAGATCAAACACAATAAGACAGATGGAGAGCCTGATGACTCTGGCAGTGGGACTATGAAGGTACAGATAGCCAGCATGTAGTGGGTTCCAGTCTTTGCAAAAGGACCCTCTAATTATTTCCCTTGAGATCAAAATAGCTGAGCTGGGGAAGATGAGAGAATAAAAGAAATCTGTTGAGAAGGCCCATGGACACAGTATAACAACATGGAAACTGCTGTCATAGAGAATGAGAGTCTTAAAGGAGGCAGAAGGTATCAGAGTTAGGAAAAGGGTACTGATGGGAATCACTTTTTAGGAAACTGGGGCCATTTCCGCACTACGCTCTTATAGCGCGATTATTCCACTTTCAACATCCTATGGAATCCTGGGGTTTGCAGTTTAAACTGCAAACCCCAGAATTCCATAGGATGTTGAAAGTGGAATAATCGCGCTATAAGAGCGTAGTGCGGAAATGACCTGGGTATGTTCTCACATCAAGGATATACATGAAGGTTGTGTGTATATCCTCATAGCAGGTGACCTGGTGATTGGAACACAAAGATGAGATTGTGATGGATGTATGACCTGCTAGATGACTTACCTGTCTGGTGTGAAGATACTCAATACTCATTTAGATAGTCTGGTAGATAATATCACAGACATCAAAGCACAGAGATGAAAGCATCAGAAACAGTGATGTGGGGATATGTAGTTATGTAATTCTGGAAGCAAAAAATGTTTGGCTAGGTAGGAAGAGGAAAATCTCAGGCATCCAAGGTATCCCCTTCAGAGATATTACATGTTTCATGTGAAAAGCCAACCACACAGATGGAGTGTAGAAATCTCAGTTCATGGATGAGATTGAGGTTTGAGGGGAGGAAGTATTTGGATTTGATAGACACTAGGAATTACTTTAGAGAGCCAGAATGGTGTAGTGGTTTGAGCACTGGACTTCAGCCCTGGAGACCAGAGTTCAATTTCCTGTTCAGCCATGGAAACCCACTGAGTGACTTTGGACACTTTACATACGTTTAGCCCCAGAAAACCCAGTGATAAATTGGCCATAGGGTCACCATAAGTAAGAAATGACGAAAGCACATTATTAACAACAAGAACAAGAACAACAGAGAATACTTGGGGAGAAAAACAGTAGAATCAACTTCAACCAAAATGATACCAGGCATTCTGGTGCTTATTATCAAAAAAGTGGCAAACAGCTTTTAAAATGAACCTGGAGAAAAGCAATAATGTTGGGAAGGATTCCATTTGGGATAAATTATCCCTGGAGCTGAGGATGAAGATATTTTTGATTGTCCAAATAGAGACTGGATAGAATTAGGCAAGAAGAATGAGAGGAGATATGATAGGCAGTTAAAGAGACCAAAGGACCACAGGGAAAATGCAAGAAACATTTGCAGAGGGAAATAATCTGCAGTAGTTTACATGCTAATGCTGAAGCCCTCTAAGCCAAAAGGAACATGGATATGGCTGCACTGAGTCCTGAATAAGGAGAAAAATGGGATACAAAATGAATAAATAAAAATATGGTAAGAATAATCAAACTCTGGGATGGAGCCAACCTGTAGGACGATGTAATCTCAATATATAAACTCTGGTCACGAAGGAAGGGCATCCTGGGATGACTTGCTCTATGCATTAGAGGTCACAGAGCCAAACAATCTAGCAATCTAAAAATGTAGAGATTCCTCCACAGAATTAGTATGGTGAGATGATCAGAATCCCAGAGTAACTTAGTCCTGGACTTGGGGGGATACTATTGCCTTGGTATGGGAAAAATCTGTAAGTTTCAGTGTTGTTGCATTTTTTTAAAAAAAATCCACGAGCATTCATATCCCTTTTTGGATCTGTACTGGGCTGTGAGTCATTCCCTCCCATGGAAATCCAGGTGCATTTTGGTATGCATTTCCCCAAATGGACCTATTTTTAAGCTTCCCCTCCACCCATTGACTAAGGCAGGCTTATTCCCATTTTTAAAAGTTCACATGCTTTTGTGTCCATTATTCTTTGCCAAAATACATTTTACAGATTTCTAAGGCCCTTTTTGCACCTTACCTCGTCGCGACAGTGGGGAGTGGCGCTAACGTGAGCAGCCACTCACGCGAGCTGCTCACGACAGTCCTTTTTGCCTCCCGCATTGCCTTCCTTGTAGTGCGACTGTGGCACTCGCGCCCCTTCCTTCTGCAGTGCAGCGCAGTCTTGGAGCTGTAGGCTGCACGGAGGGAAGGAAGCACAACCGCCCCTGCTTGCCGTAGCACCTCACACAGGTAAGTGCGCGAGGGCACTGCGAGCATTGCACGAGCGTGCAGTATTTTTGGCTTAAAGCCAAAAATAAAAAAATATGCACGTGCCCCGCTTTAGTCTCATGAGTGTCGCACGAGTGGAGTGCATCATACGCAGCGACACTCCCACTCACGCGATGCTCAAGGGGCGCTCGCGCAAAAAAAAAAAAAGCATGCGAAAAGGGCCTAAGTTGAGATGTGCCTCATCAAGTTTCAGGTGGTACAAAATGGAGGTTTTCATAGAGAAATGTGGATTAAAGAAATTTCTGTCACATCTCTTTTAATGCTTCCCCTGAGAAAAATGCTCAGGGTGGTAATGAAATGACGGGAGCTTCTGAAGAAAAAAGTATTGCGGTAATGGGTAACTTCAATTACTGTTACATAAACTGATCAAATGCAGCAACAAAGAGATAACATTTCTGATCTCTTAATTGACTCCAGCACAGTTACCACATGCTAGGAACTGGATCAAAAATAAAACTACTGATTTTATACAGTACACCATTATACCATTATACTATGTGCAGAAAACTAACATCATCAAGCACTAGAGCAATTCTAATATGGAGAAAGCTTACAACTTTGGGGATGTTCTAAGCATAGAAAAAAAGATGAGTAAGGGAGAACATTGAGCCAGCATGGGGTAGTGGTTTGAGTGTTGAACTATGATTCTGGAGACCAGAGCTCAAATCCTGACTCAGCAATGGAACTCATTGGGTAACGTTGAGCAAGTCACACTCTCTTATCCTCAGAGGATGGCTATGGCAAATCCCCTCTGAACCAATCCTGCCAAGAAATCCACATGATAGGTTTGCCTTAGGAGTGTCATAAGTTGGAAACAATTTGCAGTCTCACAACAACAACAAAGGGAGAATACTATAGAAGTGCAGAAAATTATGAGAAGTGCAGAGAAAGAGAATAGATATAATCTCTTACTATAAAAAAAATAGTACTTGAAACAAAGGTTATTCAATGAAACTGAATAGAAGCTTCAGGCTAGTCAAAAGCTGATTCTACTCTGAATGTTGCATAGATAAAATATGATATTGCAGTGATGGCTAGCAGCTTTGGTGGCTTTGAAAAGGGGTTACACAAATTGAGGGAGGAAAAACTATCTGTGGATACTTGCTATGATAGCTATATTCCATTTCCAGCATTAAAGACACCAGGTGTCTGAATAACAGTTGCTGGGAAAGAACAGTGGGAAAGGACTCTTCCCTTCATTTTCTGCTAGTGGGCTTCCCATAAGCATGTGCTGACTACTGTAGGAAATGAATGGAATACTATTGAATTTGATAGGGTTTCACCTATGTTCTTATGCTGTATGTACTAAACACTTTATGGGATGGGACCTCTCCCCTGAAAATCCATTAATAAATTAGCTTCTGACCAGGAGGTAAGAAAAACAAGGCATACATACCTATCTTTACTCAAATATGGATAATTTTAATTAAGGAGGTAAAAAAAAAACCAAACATCACTGTATCATAGTCAACATTGTATTTTTGAGTGTCTTAAGAAATAATGAAATTTCAGGGAAGAGGAACATATTAGTAGTATGTTACTTGCAATGAATGGTGAGCCATGAAAAACATGTTTAGCTGTGTTTTGTTTTAAATAAAGCACTGCATTGGCCACTTCACAGCTCCTGTGCATTTAGATAACTTATATCGACACACATAGGATTATTAAGACTCAACACACAGATGTCAGGAACAGAGAAATGGGTGCAATTTCAACCCTTCCATGCATATTCATTGAACGTGTGAAAATAGTTATTGCCTCCTGCTGGAAAAGTTGAGAGGACACATCTATAAAATGAGCATAAAAAAATAGTTATGTGGGGAAATCTAATGCTACCTTTAAGACTGATTTATTTTAGCACCAGTGTTTATAGATTTCATTTCACTTCTACTGGTCAAAAATGCTCTTGAAGAAGTGCACCTGAAGAACTGGATTGAAAGTGTACTTGAACAAAATGGATTGAAATCCATGAAAACAGGTAGTCCTACAGTTGCCACTGGATGTGTTCCACCACCCTTTCCTTTTGTACTGAAACAGACTAATAGGTGTCCTCTCCTTGAAAACTGTTATAAAATGGGGGTAGCTGTTAGTTATGATGTTGGATTTGGGTTATTCACTTTCAGATTCATGGATTCTCAAAACAGCTTGGAAGAAACAGACAATGCTCTAAGTTATTCAAAATTGTTTCTTTCCATTTTTTTTCCAATGCCACTCACTTTAAAAGGATCCTCCTGAGGATGATGGTGTTTCTTAGACACTAAATTACTACATTTTCCTAAGAAAGAAAGAAAGAAAGAAAGAAAGAAAGAAAGAAAGAAAGAAAGAAAGAAAGAAAGAAAGTTTCAAAAGGATACAGGTAAAAGCTCAGATTACTCAGACTTTACCATGACAGGATGCTCTTCCCATCAAAATAAGATTTCCAGTCCACTTGTAAAGGTTATCATGAGCAGTGATAGCCTTTGAAACAATCAGACCACCTGCCAACTGTGAGGTGTTCAGAAGTTTGACAGTGTCTGTAAAGATTCGGCTCCTGCATGAAAATAGCTTTATCAGTCCTGTAATTAGAAATGAAATAGCCTTAAATGGCTTCAGTACAGCTTCCCTTTCAAAGAGGTTTCAGTTTCACATAACTTCATATAAACAGAAAATCAGAAGATATAACCAGACACCACAGTTCCTGCTTACTAATTGCCATAAAGCAGAGCCATCTGCTTTATACAAAGGCTAAGTCAGGTGAGCCTCCTAAATGATGACCTTTGAGACTCAAGAGGAGTTTGTTTCTGATTAAAGAAAACCTTCATAGGAAGCTATTTGGCAATCATGGTGTATACAAAACTGGGCTAGAGTTCAGATAAGTGGTTATTATTTATTCCTTCAAAATAAATAACAATGCTTATTATAAATGGATGACCAATATGGTTTGGATTTATGGTTTTTGTGGTGGTGGTGGGGAACTGAAGGATCATTGCCCTTTCTGGAGGATTTGGTTGGTCAAATATTTCTTTGTATTTTTAATTGCCCATTTGGTTTTGAAGTCATGAGCTGTTCCTGTGAAAATGCAATGACTGTGGAAAGAAGAAGAAGAAAGAAGAAGAGAGCAATAAGTCATGGGATTAAACAGCTTCCAACATACAGGGGTGTAATTACAAGAGGGCAACATGAGGGGAATTGCTCCCCAAAATAAGAATTCTGTCCCCTCCAATTTTTCCTTCATTGTCCACATTTCTAACATTGCAGTAACTTACAACTTCAGTGAAATAAAGTTTGGTGGTAGGCGGCAGCAGGCAAAGATACCAAAGGAATGAGAACACAACAAATGTAGAATTATAGAAATACAAAAGAATTATGCCTCCCTAATTTTGCTTCAGGGTCCCAAAATGTCTAGCATTGCAGTAACTTAAAATAATAGTTGAACATTTAGAAATATGACTCAGGTATTCACCCCAAAAGAGTCAAAGGGTTCTAGTTATGAACAATTTTCAATGTTCTTGTCTTAATAGTGTGAGAGCCAGCGTAGAGTAGTGGTTTGAGCATTGGACTACAAAGCTGCATACCAGCGTTTGATTTCCCACTTGGCCATGAAAACTCACTGGGTAACTTTGGATATGTCATACATTCAGCCACAGAAAACCCCATGATAGGTTTGCTTAGGGTCTTAGTAAGTCAGAAATGACTTGAAGGCACATGGCAACAAACTCTTGATAGTGCTAGGCATTTTGGGGCTTTCCTTTGTAGAAAAAAATCTGTTTAAGGGGGCAAAGCCCTCATTTTGCCCCACCCCATAGCTCCACCCCTGCCTTAAAACATTACTGCAGGTATATAGTATGCATGCATCAGTATATTGCTAGTGTGGAGAGAATAGTTCTAACCTCTCAAAAAAGAGATTTTCAACCCAGACATGTTGTGTGCCTTCTCTATGGCACAGTTAACCTCATATGTGTGTCCTCTTAAGAGGAGAGTGATGTGGAAAGCTGGTCTCTAGTAGAACCTGCCTACAGCTTTGCTGGGTAGAACACTGGTAGAAGCCCTAACAGTACACTTCCTTCTGCAATCCAGTCCATGTTTGTGAGCATCATGCTGCCAGCAACCTTAGCTGGAACAGACCTCTCTAGCACTGAGAAATGCAGCAGTGAGGAATTTTCATACTCTTAACTATAGCCAAATTGAACCACTGAAACAAAAGTATACAACCAGATATCCAGCTGGAGTGTACCTCAAGACTCCTTTCTGTCCCTCTTCCCTGAGAAACAGGGAAGTGGGTAGTATAAGTCTGGATGAAAAATTCAGTCCAGTGCAGATGAGGAACTATAGTTCTTTACTTTAAGAATAGTTTAGAATTACTTGGAGCAGAAAGGAAAATACATGAAAGATATCCATTATAAGAAAGTATCAATGCTGAAATGACATGATTATTTGGTTATAAATATCATAACCCCTGAGTAATGTGTAGACTGAGAGCAGGATCAACTAGATGAGACAAAGGAGAAAAGTAATCTGGTTTCATATTTCTTTTGAGTGCTTTAAGAAACCACCACTGAGGGGATCTAAATTGCATGAAACCATGGCACTGAGGGGCAAAACGGTCAAAACTTCCCTGCATCCTTCTCCATAAAATTGTGCTCCTATAATAGTGTCTGGGAGAAAAGCAGAGGAGAAAGTTCAACTCTCAGCACGATGGTCCCACCCCATGTGACTATTTTATCCCCAGAAATCTAAATAAAAGGATGGGATGATCATTGATCTCCAACTTTTCCTCTAGTTTGACCAATATTTAATTCCTTCTTATTCAATGGGTAGATTCTAACAATTTCTCCCCTCTCTCTGTGAACATTGTGCTTTTGGGGAAGGGATGTTACCAGTCATTAGAATATATGTTGAATCTGTAATACTCTAACTTAACTAGCTATTCTGTCATTCACTGGAACCATTCTAACCAACTTTGTTTCACATGATTTGGTGACTACAAACATAACCATCCATTGGAAAAAGGGGGTCATTTGAATCCATGCTAACAGCTCACAATATGAGTATTCTTCATAATTAATTTTCTGCTGTCCAGCCTTCTGAATTCAGGATTTTTTTCCCCCTGTTTTCTGGGCTTCTTTAGGCAAATTGTGTTATCTTCAGGCACATGGGTATACATCAAAACTTCTGATGTAAATTATGGCTACAGTGAAGTCCCGCTTAACATTTTGGAACATACTTCTGAATAAACATTTATAATATTTGATCTGCACAGTAAGCTTAAACCTAAATATTTATAGACTGCCATGAAAGTAAGTGAATTGTTCTATTTTCACTGCTGTCCTTTTTCTGCTTGTATTTAACAATTTCTACAGTGCTCAAGTCCTGTTGATTTTGGAGTCTTACAGTACTGCTTTTTTTCATGTCAATGGCCAAAATGCAAGCACCTGTGGCTTAATGACAAATTTATATTTTAGATAAGAGGATACAGCAGGAGACAGACACCAAAAGTGTTCTCCTGCAGAGAAATACACTATTTTAATGAAAAATACACATGAATATCACATAGTGGAAAACCACAAATATTTAGCTTTCAAAAAATTAGCCAGTTGGTAAACTTCATATATACTTGAGGTCCCATATAGTTCAATTCCCTGCTTGGCCATAGAAACCCACTGAGTGACTTTAGGTGTGTCACACATTCTCAGGCCTGGAAAACCCTATCATAAGTTCATCTTAGGGTCACCGTAATTTTGAAAAATGACTTGAAGGCAAACAACAATAACCACCACAATAGTTTAAGATTCTCTGCCTCAGGCAAAGAACAAATTTATGCCACCTTTTATGCAATGGACTTAACCTAATTGAATTGGCAGTGCAATCCTTCTTGAACATTGATGATGGATAGCAATAGCAGTTGCATTTCTATACTGCTTACCAGTGCTAAGCACTCCCTAAGTGGTTTACAATGTTTTTAGCTAATTGCTCCCAACAAGCTGGGTACTCATTTTACAGACCTAGGGAAGGATGGAAGGCTGAGTCAACCTGGAGCTCATAACATTATGACTGCAGTACTAGCATTTAACCACTGTGCCACCAAGGCTCCTTTGGAGCATTGTCCTGTAGTGTAACTAGGGTTGCCAGATGTAATTAGAAATTGGGCTCCTGTACTTTCAATGGTTGGCCATTTCTGCACTTCATTATTATAGTGCTAGTATTCCACTTTCAATATCTTATGGAAACCTGGGGTTTGCACTTTAGGGAGGGGCATTTAGAATTCTCAGCCAAATTGCTCCTTGGCTTCAGTAAACTACAAACCCCAGAATTCCACAGGAAGTTGAAAGTGGAATAATGGAGTCAAGACCAAGCTGGATATGACTGGTTTCAAATCTCTAAAGTCATCTTCCTTGATTCAGGGAAAATTCAGTTGGTCAGAATAACAGCTCATTTCTCATGGCAAACAGTTTGGAGTGGGACACTTTTGAATGGAGGGGGGTGGAATGTGCATTGCACTCCCAGTCCCAACCAGCCTCATCATGGTGTATTTTTTTAAAGTCATGTTCAGCAGATCCCACATTTAACATAACATATGGCCTCCTCCCAGGGGTACCATTTAAACTGGGAGAGATTTAAGCACATCCTTAGTACTTCCACAGAAATCAGGGGGACTTCAATGTACTTGACTTCAGCTGCAGCATTTCTACACACACAAGAAAATGAGTCTATTTGGACATATGCATGCAACAGGATTTGCTCACTTTTTAGATGATGATTATGACAATGATCTTTATATATACCCCACCTTTATCCAAAATTTGGAGCCTCCAGAGAGGCTTACAAATTAAAATGGCTATATAGCTAAAATGCATGCATTAAAAGAGAATTTCTCCAACATATGTTGGCCTCACTAAGTAAGGTTCATTGCAAGTCCTGCTGGACTTTCAGATAAATCTGAAATGGCTGTATGGGGCAATGCAGTTCACTTAGGGGTTCTTTCCCCTTTGGCCAAATATTTCTAAAGTGCAGGGTCCTTGTTTTGAGTTTTTCATAGTTTACTCATGTTTAAATTGGATCCAGACATGTTAGCGACATTAGTAAGGGGGGGGGGTCATACTCTGACATATTTGGAATTTGCTGCAGAGGCATGTAACATCTGTTCTATTTTGGGAACCACTTAGGCTCTTGTTTAAATTAACACTCAGGGCAAGGGCAGTTTGTGCTGCAAACACCTATGGCCACCTTGGCCTAGTGAATGTGTGCAGTTTACTAGGTGCAGATTGGAAAAGGCAGGTCACCATCAAAGTGTACTACTTCAGTATGTCCCTTCAGATATCTTCAGTGCATTAAAGGGAGGTGTTCCTTACTCTGGCAATAATAAAAAGAACACCTAAGTGGTTTTATGTTAAAGAGATTTTCCTAAGTACAATTCTAAAATACTAAAAGAACCAATATGCAAAGAGGTCTCTGTTTTTTATGGCATAATAGAGCAGGAGCTGGAAGG
Source organism: Ctenosaura bakeri (assembly GCA_948474755.1). Taxonomy (NCBI): domain Eukaryota; kingdom Metazoa; phylum Chordata; class Lepidosauria; order Squamata; family Iguanidae; genus Ctenosaura; species Ctenosaura bakeri. Next base: position 2,634 of record CAOLHI010001569.1, on the reverse strand, counting down.
ATTTCTGTTTAATAGTAGCTTTTAATTTTTACATTCTTCGCTCCACATCACCTACAGAAACACTTTGATTCTTAAAAAAAATTTGGTCCTCAATGTTTCAGTCTACATTTTTATCTTTTAATTCAATAATGCCAATCAGAATGTCTCTGAAGTATCGATTTCCTATTAGGAAGGGAAAGCAAGATTTTTTTAAAAACATGCTGCTGAAAAATTCTTATTAAAAATGGGGCAATGTCCATTATACTTCATATAATGCTGTACTCATAGGCATCCAACTCTCAACTATATATAGGAGGGGAATCCAGACAGCTTCCATTTGTACAATTGATATTGTGCATAAGTACAAATGTGTTACTGCTTGCACAATTGAAAATGCCCATGCAATCCCACTAATATACTGTTTTTCCTTGATAATATGATGTAGCTCTTAGTAACTTTGGAAGGCCAGTGCCTTTTCCAGTGAATTGGCATATATGCACTGTTTCTTCTGTTTCTTCTTGTCTTCCCCTTTTCCCATTCACACAAGATCAATGTTAATCTTTATTACTTTAACCTCTACAGATCTAAGAACTCCAGTGAATAGTTTGTGCTATAACATTAGGAGCTTATAACAATTGTTACAACAAGTAACAATTATTGCAGAGACGGACAACTTCTCTCATAAGAGGCATTCGTGGGGTACATGCAGAGAGACTTTAGATACGTCATATTCCAAACCACCCTATTTCCTGATATACTCCGAGAATACAATAGCCCTGATCCTTGCATATTGTTCCTTAGAACTGCCCCACGTTTGCTGCAATAATATAATATAAGAGGGATTATATTTAGTAGATCTTTGGCCATGAATTGTTCATGTTTGTCCAATCCTATTGAGATTTTTCTACCTGTATAATTTTTGTCTCACTATAAACACAATGGTTTCCAATTGGTAAAAGACTCTAGGAAGACTGCATTTTATCAACCTATCTGTGTTATTTGAATGCAGAATGTTTCATATGCAAAGCTCAATTAGACTCTGAGAAAGGAAAACTGGAGGAAGGAACATCAACAACTGAAGATATGAATATGACACCATACTATAGTAGGCCCCCATATTTAAAGGGGTTAGGGGCACAGAACCTCTGTGAAAGTCAAAAACTGCAAATAACCACAGGTAGCCAGGAGAGCATGGGAGGGAGATCTGCCTTCCCCTTTACTCTCTCACCCCCCCACCTGTGAAATTGTGCAGGCAGTGGTGGCAAGAAAGCATGAGGGGAGATTTTCCCTCCACTTCACTCTCTCATGCCCCCTCCCATCCACGCCATCATGTGGGCAGCAGTGGCAGGAGAATATGGGAAGAGATCTTCCCTCCCTTTCACTGTCTTGCCCATTGCCAGCACGACTGTGTTGATAGCTGCAGGCAGGAGAGCATGCAGAGGAGAGGCAAATGGGTACCACAAATAATCAACCACGAGAGTCAAATCCATGAATGTGGAGAGGAGAACTGTACTAGCATAAAATAGCTAAGGTTTGGAATGACTACTGAAGAAAGTCAAGGAAGAAAGTGCAAAGGCAGGTTTACAGCTTAACTTTAAGGGGGGAAAGTGTTTGCATTGCTTACATAACATTTAGGTAATGTTTACATAATTTACATAACTTTAAAATAGTCAATGAAGACATTGAGAAACTAAAAGATTTCCTATATCTTGGCTTACTATTTAATCAAAATGTAGACTGCAGTCAAGATATCAGAAGAAGACTAGTACTTGGAAGAGCAGCTTTGATGGAACTAGATAAGATCCTGAAGTGTAAAAAATATATCATTGAATACCAAAGTCAGAAATGTCCATGTCATTGTACTTCCAGTATCTACACATGGCTGTGAAAACTGGACAGTGAAGAAAGATGATAGTGAAAGAATCAACTCATTTGAGATGGAGCTGGAGGAGTGCTGGAGGAGAGTTCTGGAGATACTCTGAATTGTCAAAAAGACAAATAAATGAATCCTAGAGCAACTCAAGCCTGAACTCTTCCTAGCAGCCAAGATGATTAAACTTCTGTACTTTGGACATCTCATGAAAAGACATGACTCACTAGACAAGACAATAATGCTTGGCAAGGTAGAAGGTAGTAGAAAAAGAGGAAGACCACATTATAGTTGATAGACTTAATCAAAGAAGCCATAGCATTGAGTTTTCAAGAACTAATCAGGGCTGTTGATGACATGGTGACTTGGAAATCTCTTACTCATGGGATCACCACAGGTTCAAGTCAATTTGACAGCAATTAACAACAATAATTTCTGTAGTGATATCACCTAAAACAGGGATTCAAGTCATATGACATAGGGATGATTTGGTACCTCCTGGAGCCACCTGCTCTCAAAACTAATTACAGATAAAAATGACAATTTCTAATCCAGGAAGGCACAAAGAATGCCTAATCTAAACAGGGCATATTCTAAACAAACAAAACCCCCATTAAAATGGGTTCTGCAGAATTAAAAGCAGACAACCAGTGACTTCCTGTTTCCTATTTGAGGGCCTAAGATGGCACGTGATGGGTCTTGGGAGCCAAAAATTCAAACCTCCAGAGCTCATCTACTTCTATCCTAATGAAGAAAAAGTCAAGTGGGAGTATAGCTTAGAGTTT